>CM034703.1:72831786-72843631 GCA_020142125.1 Phrynosoma platyrhinos
GGCCCTTGTGGTCTCTTCCAACTCTATGATTCTATGATTCTAAGCCTGTATAGACTAGGATAGAGATGGGATTAATGCATCCTTTCACTTGAATTGCACATTCCAGTGTTCTTTACCATTGTCTGTCCTAGCTAAGTATGCTGGGTGTTGCAGTCCAACAACATCAGGAGAATTACATGAACTAGTCACTGAACTGTGAGCTGATTAGGGGTTGTCCTGCTAAAATATAGTTTATCCTTATCTAACATGATTTTCAATTAGCTGAGGTACTCACTAATAAACAAAACCAAACTATTCTTTTAATTTTTGAGAATATGATTTTGTAGATACATGTTGACTTCACAATAAAGTAACACATCTGTTTTCTTCAGATACAAGGAACATCATAAGCATTTTCCTTTCTGAAGAAATATTAGTGAATCTTTTCTTATCATACATGGTGCGTTATCCGATCTTATTTCAGCTGAATCTCATATTTATGAGATGGATTTAAAAGAGAGGCTGTTTTTGTTAATGTTCTTATTGTGCATGGGATCTCAAGTCTTTTTATTTTAGTAACCACAGTTAATGTTTTACAGTCAGTAATGTTTCTTAACATCACTGAAGATCATCCTGAATGGTTTACTGAAGGCCATGGTCAAGACAGAACAAATTAGCAGAATTGTAAGAGCTTAAAAAGTTAAATCCCCTACCAGTGGTGTCCCACACTGGGGTGTCACCTGGTATGGAGAGTTGGGTTGGGTTTGGGGGACAGGGCTCCTATCAAACATTGCCCCTTAAGAAACCAACCTCCCCACAAAAATACAAAAAAACCAGAGCACTAAAATGGAACTAACTAGGTGAAAATATTGTTATTGCCTAAAATTTAGAGTAGACTCTAAACATAATAATCCCAGTTTTATTGACAGTGATAATAAATGAACTTCATAAGGCTGCTGTCATAGAATGCCTACCTGCCAGAGAGGCCTAGCGAATAAAATGGGAATATTTTCATATAAATATTCACTGAATTGCACTGTTATTTCCCTAAACTGGCTTTTAAAAATGACAGCTGGATATCTGAACACAAGATATTTCTCAGCTTCTACAGCATTTCTAGCCAATGATGTTGTTAACCAGCTCTAATAGCAGATTTCTATAAGTCTCCATGGCTTGGCAACCTATGAATACCTGAACTCATAGCAAAGCAGAAGCCAGCACACTATTCACACCAGCTGGAAAAGAAGCAAAACTACCACTGTTCTTCATCCTTCACCATAATTAAATTGTGTATAGGACAGTTGTCCTTTGTGAAGAGCAGGGGCAGCTCAAGACAATTTTGCTGAGCTGGAGCAGCAAATGGCATGTCCTTCCCTAATTCAAAGCACATAATACCTATGGCTGCCAAATTACCGTAGATTAGCATCTGAGACAGAAAATGACACAAGTTACTTTCTCTGACAATAAACATAAAACATAAAACCAAACCAGCTCCTCAAATTTCATCCAGCAAATCTGTGGGAGGAGAATTCTGTGTAGCTGCTGTCTTTGGGTCATCTAAATCTTGGTTTGCAAGCAATCTGGGTCTTAAAAGTGTTTTTGTGACACTGAAAATGATACCACTTTAAACTGCCATGGTGCCAGCCTATGGAAGCATGGGGTTTGTAGTTTGGTGAGGCACTTGAAGGGATGGTGGCCTTCATTTCCTACTGCCTTCTACCTTACCAAGCATTATTGAATTTTCTAGTGTGTCATATTTTCTCGTGATATGACAGTCTCTGTTTAGTCATCTTAGCTTCCAGGGAAAATTCAGGTTTGATTTGTCTAGGACCCATTTATTTGTACTTCGAGCTTATTGCATGCCTTAAAGAAGCTTTTTACTTCTTCTGGCTTCAATCCTTGATTGGGGGTACCACCGGATGTTATCAGACATAATTTGTCACAGATTCTACTGTGATGCCACCAACTGAATGCAGCCCAGGTCCAAGAACCATTCAGCTGGCCAATTTCCTGTTGGGAAACTTCTGTTTCCAAAAAAGTGCCGGCTGAGCACAGCTTTGAGCAGGGCTGCATTTAGCCAGTGGCATCGTGGCAGAATTGGTGGTGAACTATGTCTGATAACATCCGGCTGTATCCCCAATCAAGGATTGAAGCAAGAAGAGGTAAAATGCCTCTTTAGGGCACATGATAAGCTCAGTTGTATCAGTCAATGGTATCTGTAGAACAATTCTTCAGCACCACATTTCAAATGAATTTTCTTCCTATCAGCTTTCTTCACTGTTCAGTTTTCACAGCCATACATAGAAAGTGGAAATATGATGACATGGACAATCCAAACCTTAATATCCAATGATACATCTCATCTAGTTCCTTCATAGTTTCCCTTCCAAGTCCTTATCTTCTTCTGATTTCTTGACCGCAATCTCCATTCTGATTAATGACTGAGCCAAGGCATGGAAAATCTTTACATGTCAACTTTTGTGGTTTCTCTTTCCATGTTAATCCTGACAGCTATTCTTTAAAGTAGCTTTATTGATGGGTAGTGGTGGCCCATAGTTACATGACCAAGCAGAGATTTTTACTTGGGCATCTCTGTTTCAAATCCAGCACTTTAAACATTATACTGGTTCTCTCAGATCAGCTGTAACTGTAACAAACGGAAGAAAAATGCAACAGTTAATGTGTCTAATTTGCATAAAGAGAACAATGTGTATAATATGCAGATTAGATGTCCAGATTTGAGTAAGTGGAATATGGCAACCTGTCCCTTCCTAAACTGCAGACCCATACAGTCAGCTCTCCATATCCACAGATTCTGCGTCCATTGATTCAACCATATATGGATTGAAAAAATTCCAGATATTTGAAATTTGGCAAAGTTTGGCATGTCTGAAAGATTTTGGGCCAAAATGGTAAATTTTACACCTGGCCCCACCCACTTTGTTTTGGCCCTGCCTTTTACCTATTGCAGGATATACAGGCCCCAAGACCCTTCCCAAACTGAAATATGGCTCCTGTCCTGGACCAAACTGGGTTCCTCTCCTAGAGTACACCTCTTCTAGAGTACACCTGAGAATGAATTTGGTTATGTAAAACTTTCAGTTATTGTTCATAACAATAGGAGAAAGAATTGTTTCAGAGATTTCATCTGCACTCCTATACATATTTAACAGGAAACAACCCACCTTTTTTTTGTCTGTCAAAGACAATGTAAACACAGAAAATCTAGTCACACATTATACAAAGCAGTCTTATTAATTCACAGATGTTAATACATAAGGTTGCATTCAACATAATGGTAGTTTAAAATTCATGTCCCTATAGCAATTTTATAGATGAAATTGATACTGCCTTCATAAAAGACCCATAGCACTTGAAAAAGCTTTTGATTCTGAAGTGTTCTTGCTTTGTATAGCAAATGCCTGGAATGCACCAAAAGTTATAGAACTAATGTCATTAATGCTTGTACAGATTGCGATTGTTCAGGATGAGTCTGAGGATGTGCATGATGCTTTTAAAAGTGCAAAAGCAAGCAGTCGCAGAGAGCTTTTTATTCTTTAGATCAGGGGTGGGAAATGGGTGGTCCTCCAGATGTTGTTGAACTCCCATCATCCTTAGCTAGCATAGACAATGGTGAGAGGTGGTGGAAGGTGGAATGCAACAATATTTGGACTATGGCACACATAATTTCTCATAAACCATCCTGTTAGGAATGAAATAGGATTCCCATATCAAGTTTCACGCCCTCCCCCATAATGTGTGGAACAGTTTACATCATATCCTGGTACCTTTACACTGTGCATTACCCTACTCCAGCACTGCATCATTGGCAAGCCTGGTGAAAGAGTAAAAATATGTCAAGAAATGAGGACAGTTAGATTATAAATTATAAGAACTATAAATGGGGCAGCCATTTTTTCAATGACAGCTTTTTGTGTTTTATAATATGTAGCTCTATCCTGAGCTGTGAAATAGAAGATCAAATAATCTCATATGAAAGGCACAAAGCCTGAATTGGAAGGTAAAGAACGAGATACAAAACAAACGTACCACTTACACAGATTGCAAGGAAAAACAAGGGATAGGGTTCTTACACCTTTAATAGTTGCATTGCAATCACCAGACTTTGCTATGTGATCTCCTAAATAACTGTTAAACGTAGAGGAGCCCTATCCCCCCTTCCCCCCTCCCCCGGAAAACCTATATTGAGATTTATTGGAGGATTTACCATCAGTGTTAGATTTGTAATTATCCTTGATCTACAAAAACTGACTTTTTCTTCCATCTCTTCAGTGGCCTACTGGATTTTCCACTCATGCTAGTGAAATATGCAAATCCTTCCTTACTGAATTTTTCATTTAATTTCCCATAATATTTTACACATTTGAAACTTTCAGAAACATTTAAAAGACAGTCACACCAGGTGGAATTATACTCATTGATCCTTGAAATAATTTCTTGCATTACAGAACTTTTTGTTATGTTTTATTAATTTGCAGGTCAAAAGCAGATGACTTTCCCCCTTTTCCCACAGCACTTCATAGATGACTAGGAGATGTTAATCACCTCTAACAGGGTAAGTAAAATCCACAAAATTGAGAGTTGAAGTATGTTCTGGATGATGCACTGCACCAGAAGAGAAAATTAACATTAGCATGGTCTATTTTTAGCTCAACAACAGCAATAACCTCCTTCAAAATGTTTCCCACATGCCATCTTTGCCTACATAATGGTATTAAAGGTTTAATTATGTTTATATTCACTTGCCCTTGATAAACTTTGTGAAGTCTTGAAATTGTGCCTTGAGTTTTGATAATGCTTGGTGGCAAAACTTTAGCAAGACAAAACAAACAATAGAAAATAATAAGGCAACAAATGATAATTTTCAATGGGGATATTAGTCTTGTGTTTGTGGGCATCTTCAGGGTGTCTGTTCCCTTATGGCAACCTTATGAATGTTGTAGGGTTTTCATAGGCAAGAAATCATCAGATGTGGTTTTTGCCAGTTTCTTTTTCTGAAATACATCCTACAGCACTTTGTATTAATTGGCAGTATCTCATCCAAGTACTAATCAGGGCTGAACCTGTTTAACTTCCAAGATCAGAGTAAGTTGTTTACCAAGCCCCTAGTATACAAACTCCCAATGCATGATGCCTTCGGGTGCTTGGGTGACCATCATGACTGGCCTTGTCAGTACCGCAAGATTCAAGTGACTGTTGTCTTCCATCTTCTCTTTTTCTCATATTCATAAATCCTGTGAACTGAGCCTGTATTTAGACCGTAAAATTAATATATTTTAACACCACTTTAACTGCCATGGCTCAATGCTAAGGAATTCTAGGATCTGTAGTTTTGTGAGATATTTAGCCTTGTCTGTCAAAGAGCTCTGGTATCACAACAAACTCCAAACTCCATGATTCCATAGAATGGAACCAATACAGTTAAAGCAGTGTCAAATTGTATTAATTCAGCAGTGTGGCAGCAGCCTGAATCTACTTTTAGTTCCACTCTGGCTCCATTTTTTTGCTTCATACACTGCTCCACATTACATCATGGCCCCTTACCCATTCAGTCCATTACCTGATATTAAGCTTTTGTGTGTTCTCCAATCAGGCTTATTTCATAATTGTAATTATCTGGTTTTGGACTCGGTTCATCTTGTGAATATGACTCTGTCTACAATCTTGTTATTATTTCCTTCCATATGTCATGCCACATAGTACCAATTATCCTTTCAAATAAATGAATAAAGTTTCATTTGCTCATTTTCAGTATTATTGATATCATTTTATAGAACAGGTACATTAATTTACTACTTGAAGATATGCCTCCTTTTTCCATACTAGCAATTTAAAGTGATTGTTATTTTTATCTGTGGTTTAAAGCAGTTCTTTATTTAATGTTGTAATCAGCTGCTCTTGGGTTTCCCCACATAATATAAAATCTGAAGCGAGAAAATACATCCAGTAATTGTAATCTTTTTCATAATCACCATTTTTGTTGTTGTTAACTGCCTTTGTGTCGATCTCGACCCATGATGACCCTGCTGATGAGACACCTCCAGCCCCCCCCCCTGTTCTGTAGTGCTCTGCCCAGCTCCTGCAAACTCATATTTGTGGTCTCTTTAATAAAGTCCACCCATCTAGCATGTGGTTCCTCTCTTTCTATTTCCTTCTACCTTTCCCAACATTATTGTTTTTTCCAATGATTCATGCCTTCTCATGAAGTGCCCAAAATATGACAGTCTAAGTTTTGTCATCTTGGCTTCCAAGGATATTTCTGGCTTGATCTGCTCTAGTACCTATTTGTTTGTCCTTTTGGCTCTCCATGGGATCCTCAGCACTCTTCTTCTCCAGCACCACATGTCAAATGCATTGATTTTCCTCCTATCTTCTTTCTTGACTGTTCAGCTCTCACATCCATACATGGTAATAGGGAATGCGATGGCTTGTATAATTCTTACTTTTATGCTGAATTGTATGTCTTTGAACTTTAGGATCTTTTCTAGTTCTTTCATAGCCACTCTCCTCATTCTTAATCCTCTTCTGATTTCCTGGCTGCAGTCCCCATTCTGATCAATGTTTGATCCCAGATATGAGAACTCTTTTACTATTTCTATTTCTTCATTCTCTAGTTTGAATGTGTGTAAGTTCTCTGTGGTCATTATTTTTGTTTTCTTTATGTTCAACAGTAAGCCTGCCTTTGGACTTTCTTCTTTGATCTTCCTTAGTGGTTGTTCCAGGTTTGTGAGGTTTTCTGCTAATATTATAGTGTCATCAGCATATCTGAGATTGTTGATATTTCTTCCTCCTATTTTCACTCCTCCCTCTTTTGTGTCCAAGCCTGCTTTCCTTACAATATGTTCTGCATATAAGTTGAATTGGTAGGGTGATAGGATGCAGCCCTGTCTTACCCCTTTGCTAATTGGGAACCATTCTGTTTCTCCATGTTCTGTTCTGACAGTAGCCTCTTGTCCTGAGTACAGATTCCTCATTAAGACTATCAGATGTGTTGGCACTCCCATGTCTTTAAGGGTGTTCCATAGCCTTTCATGATCTTGCAGTCAAAGGCTTTGCTATAGTCTATAAAGCACATTTTATAATCACCAAGAATCCAAAGATTCCTATTAGGCTGTATTATAGTTTAAATCTGATAATTTGGGGGCAGGGAGGGGATTTTGATATATCATCACTTATTTAAATGTCTGTTGTGTAAGCTTTTCATTAAAATATGAGACATGTCATTTTACAAAGACATTTTAAATAATAGATTCAAAAATAATAAAGGACGCAAATCTGGCAAGCAGAGTTGTGTTATTCTGCCCTCTGCTGGACATCATTCATTTTCTCACAGTAAAATGTCCAAGTCTAAATTTAGGGGAATACAATTCTTAGGGCCAACCCAAATGTCATTAAATTGTGTGCAAGCTCTTGAGCATCATACCTTCCAGTGGTCCTGATTTGGCAGGGAAAGCCCTGATTAATCCTTCCTTCCTGCTTTTTCAGCTACTTTTAAAATGTCTTAATTTCTTCTTTTCCCACTTCATCCCTTTGTCCTCACCTTACTTCAGTTACTGCAAACTGAGTTCAAACTGCAAAAATAGTTTGCATTCTGTTAACTCTCAGTTAGACAGGAAGGAGTGGAATTTTCCTTTCCTTGTAGGCTCTGGCAAAAACAAACTGCTGCACTCCCTCCTTGTTTGTGCACTCTTCCTCATTAATACTATTGTCATCCTGAGCATATTCTGATGTTGTTTGGCCATCTGTGTCCCAGTTTTCATCTGTGAAATGTTGATGCTTGTGTACCATAGCAATAAGGCAGTTCACTGACCTGGACTCAGAAACTGAAGAACCAGGCATGAAGCCTGAGCATCCCCATGGAACAAGAGATTGTTAAGCTTCAGGCCAAAGCTTGAAAAAGTTTTTTTTTGGACTATAACTTCCAAAATCTTTCAGACACCATGACAAGTTCTCGAAGTTGTAGTCACACCAACAAAAAAAGTCAAAAGCAACACTGTTGTGGCGCATTCAGGAAGGGGTGGAAAAATGAGTTAAAAAAATGATAGTTTTAATTATTTCAAGCATCAGTAGCATATTGATGAAACCAGATTTTTGTGCTGAATTAATGAGATTATATGACACTGTTTTTATGTCTACAACAGACATATATTAGTAATGTTATATTTTGTGTTAAAACTAATACATGTGCTGAAACAGAAGTGGCTTTCAAACTCTGGGACAGAAACAGAATTAAGCCACCATCACTACCAAAGCTTTTAGTCATAGCCATACCACCTGATAACTCTTTAGATAGTAGATAGTAGTTATAAGTATTGAAACACATTAGTAGGATATTTTGGATAAAGAAGCAAAATATCATATAAATAACACTTTAAGTGAAACATGATTCCATTGCATAGTTTAAAATGTCATTTGAAATTGTTGTGCATTTTCAGTTCCATAAAAGACTGTAGTTGTTAACACAATGGCCAATCAAACAAGACCACAGTTGGCAGAAGCTTACTGCAAACAGCAGATGGCTCTGTTTTCAAATAAATCTTGACAGGCACATAACCAAATTCATTATATCATGCTAGAAAATCTGTCCCCTTGATATTGCCCCCATTCTGTAGAGAGGCTTGCAGAATGCAGAGTGGCTAAATATGCACATGGATCCATTTGTTACAGAAAGGCAGTGATTTGGACCATTGCAGCTGAAACCAGAACCTAGGCTTAAAAAGATAGATGTAAAAAGCAGGCAAACATTTTTGTGAAGTCCAATGTTTACAGAGAAGATGGCACACTGAGTCCAATTGATCTTACTCTGAAGTAAGCAGAGATGGGGTTGAAACATAGGGCCACTGCTGGTACCTAAGATTTGCAAAGGGTACAGCTTGAATTTTTCTTGTGATTGTCCTTACTGCCATTGCAAAGAGAGTGAGAAGTAATGTGTACTGAAGCTGTTGTGTGTATCAAGCTTCTCACTCTAAGGAGGCTGAGTGTGCTCATGTGTATTCCTCAAGCATAGCGCTATTCAGGCATTGTTAAAAGTGGCAAAACGCACCAAATAAACAGGGAAAGGACTGCATTTGGCTGCCAAACTCTGACATTGTGCTACCACATAGCAGGCTTCCATGTCTACAAAGTGAATCTTTCCAACAGGGAGACCTTCACTGTACATGCAGAGGCTTTCACACCATCCAGATATAGGGTTTAGCCTTATTAATATTTGAATCACAAATTTTACAACTTAGAATATTGCCTGAATAGGACATGAAATTTGCTAGTGGGTGCTACTTTTCTTGTGTGCCCATGACATGCTGCAACTTACACTTACCCATTAGATATTGTTTCCTTGCAGCACTGCTGTTCATATTTAGTTATCACACTGTCTTCTACATCTTTCAGTTGTGTGGCCTTGCCATAAAGTGCTGCTCTATGTTGTCCCATTACAAGAGGCTATCCAAGTTTGCTCGTGGAGCTTTTTTTTGCCCATGTTTTCCCATCTGTGCTCTGCTTATGTACAACATGTTGTTGTCTTTATTTACCTATTATGTACTATCACCCTTGTCTGCCCACTTGTGGTCATTAAATAGTGCAATGTTTCCTTATCAGTGCTGCCATTTTTACTTGCCTGTAACTTGCTACTATCCTTGTGTGTCCATATTGTCTTTTTGTCTAAAATGTATTCCTCCTCTTTTTCTTTTAGTCTGTTTCAGCCCATGACACACTGCTTTTAATATTTGAAAGGTGGTTATGGTTTGGGTTTGTGTGCTCATTATGTACTGTTTTTTCATGTCATGATGGCATGATATGCCACCCACCATTTCCCCATCGTAAGAAGCTCACCAAGTTTGCATGTGATACCTATGTTTAGCCATGTTTTCCTGATTTTGCTGTGGCATTCGGCTGCCTGTGTTTATATATGACATGGTATTGCTTAAATTTACCTGTGATGTGCTGTTGATTCCCACATTTGTTCAAGCCATGCGAGGTACTCTTGCCCATGAGTGTTGAGGATGTGCCATTGGCAGTACTTGCACAGAGTATGTGATGGGATGTACTTCTTCCCATGTGGGTCCTATTTTTCTTTTAATGTTTCCTAGGAATTTTTGTTACTCAGTCTATGACATGTTATTGTTGCTGATATGCTTTTGTTCCGGTCTTGAAGCTACAGTCGGTCCTTCATATTTGCAGTGTGTGTGTGTGTCTGGAACAGCACTCCCAAACCCAAAACCACAGGACTTCAAGTCCTGTTGTTTTCAATGGCAGCACACAGCATGTATGGCTGCATTGGTATGGCAGCATGCACATGCTACCATTGGGAAGAATGGGGGCAATGCCATCCATGAATGCTCCAATCCATGGATGGCAAGCCCATGTATAGAAAGGGCTGACTGTATAGCATGATACTAGTGTTTGGCCCATGCTATGCTGCTACTCTTGTTTATACTGTTTATACTCTTGTTTATTTGTCTGCTATGTTTCTCTGTGATCTGCCCATGTTTGATTTTAACATGCACTTGATGTTTGATGTTTGTCTCTGACATGCTCCTACTGGTGTTTGTCTATCTATCTTAGCATTGTATTGCCTATGGTTCACAGAGTTTTCTCATGTTTTTTCACAGAATCATAGAGTTGGAAGAGACCACAATGGCCATCTGGTCCAACCCCTGCCATGCAGGAACTCAAAAATCAAAGCATCCCCGACAGATGGCAATCCAGTCTCTGTTTAAAGACCTCTAAAGAAGGAGACTCCACTACTCTCCAAGGAAGTGTGTTCCACTGTGGAACAGCTCCTATTGTCAGGAAGTTCCTCCTAATGTTGAGGTGGAATCTCTTTTCCTGTAGGTTGCCTCCATTGATTTGTGTCCTATTCTCTGGAGCAGCAGAAAACAAGCAAGTGCCCTCATCAATATGACATCTTTTCAAATATTTAAACAGGGATATCATATCACCTCTTAGCCGTCTCTTCTCCAGGCTAAACATACCCAGTTACCTAAATTGTTCCTCGTAGGATATGGTTTCCAGACCCTTCACCATTTTAGGTGCTTGAGGAATACACCATTTTGTATTCAGCCTGACTTGTAAATAAATCTGTTACTTTGTTTCTACAAGCAGCTGTCTGGAGTGATATCAGAAGTACTTAAAAATGCTACCAACATTGAGAAAAGTCTTTTAGATTTGGGTGTGTGGCTGTCAAAGAATAGTTGGTGCCATGCTGGGGGGAAAATTGAAACCTAGAGGGCTGGCATCTAAAGAGAGTTATTGTGCAGGAGACACTTAAGAGAATCCCGAGTTCAAATGTCTCCTTAACATAATTGGTGGCAGTGGTGGGATAAAAAAAACACCATTGTGCTGCCATCAGGGAAAAAATAGTTGGATAAGTGAGTCTCATCATCACACAAGGTGGCACACTGAGGAAAAGAATAAAAGTTTTTTTAAGAGATGTTGGAAGTGCCACGTTGTCACTGCCACAATGTTCTTCTGGTTTTATTCATCCATTATGTGATGCTGTCTATCCTTGTGCTTGCTTGTGATGTGCTACTGTATTTACGCATGATGTGCTATTGACTGTGACATGTCACAGTTTGTGATTTGTTTTTTTGTGTGTGTGTGGTGTGTGTGTGTGTGTACAGGTTCATCCTGTTTGATTAAGTTGACATTGCTAGTCATGCTCGATAGTGATGTACTTTTGCCCAAGTATACCCATATGTGGCTCTGCTATGTTGCTGCCTGCATTAACACATATTGATGCCCATGTTTGATCATGATTTACTGCTGTTTGTGTTTTCCTCTGACATGTTGCTGTCCATGTCATCTCAACATGTTGCTGTTACAATCTCATCTGTTTACCCATCTTTGT
>CM034703.1:72850026-72906723 GCA_020142125.1 Phrynosoma platyrhinos
ACGCAGCCGCAGTTGCGCGGGTGTTTGTTGAAGAGATGGGGCGGCTGCGCGACGCGTGTCTCCCCTTAACGTCTGAACAGACTGACACGCAAGTGATGCGAGTCCACCCGCGCGCTCCCTCGGCTTTTAGGTCCGCGGGGTCTAGGAAAGCAAGCGCTCCTCGGTGGTGCTTCGAATAAGACGTGCTAGTTTGTCGGGTAGGGACTTGGGCTGCGTCTGCACTGAAGAAATAGTTCGGCGCGACACCGCTTTAACTACCACCCCCAGAATTCCATAGTACGGAGCCGTGGCAGTTAAAGCGGTATCAAAGCGAATTATTTCTGCAATGCGGATGCAGCCTATGTGAAAAGATATGAAATACGCCTGCCAGTCTTTTTACGCAAGAAGTTTAAATCCAGCTACAGGAAACCCATTTAAAAGGAATGGGAGTCTTCAGCCTCCATTCCCAGGAGTCCCTTTGACTTTAATAGGTTTGCCCTGGTTGGGACTAAGGGCCTTTGCAGACTGCCAGAAATAATGCAAATTGAGTCCACTTTTAGGGTTAGGGTTAGGGAATCATGGGAACTGTATTTTATTGTGGCACCAGAGCTCTCTGACAGAGAAGGCTCAATGTCTCAGAAAAAAAAAAAAAAAACACAATTCCCATGATTCCCTAGCACTAACCCTAACCCTAAAAGTGGACTCAATTTGCACTATTTCTGGCAGTCTGCAAAGGCCCTAAGTTTGGGATTTAGTCCACTGGTCCTACCTGGAGGTAACATTGGGAAGGCATCTTGGGTAGTTGTTTTTTTGGGGACATGCAGCATGGAGAAATCCATAAGCAAGGTCCATTGGATCAATCTGATGCTTTCCCTCTATCATCCACCCTGTAAGGAACCCCCAATGGCTACCAAAGTGACCCACTCTTTCTTCTTCTCTTGGTGATCATGGTTACACTTTGGCAATGTTCTCCCTGCTTGGTTCCTAATCTCTCTTCTTCCCATCCAGACCCCTTTATTTAGCAGGCGCTCTTGCCAACAAAGCCTTGTTTTTGCCATCTAGTTAAAAGTGCCCTGAAAGAAGATCCGTTTTGGAAATGGTTTTACGTTCCAACTCCAGAGCATAGAACATGTGAAGAAATAAATGGTAAAGAAACATATGCAGAATGTTTTTCCTCTTCTCTAAGGAATGATCGCCTGTCAAATATAACTGCCCCAGGCCTTTCCTGCTTAGAAATTAAGCTCTGTCTTTATTTTGTGGTCTGGTTCTCTGCATCAGTGCAATGCCCACTAGCCCTTACAAACTCATCCAGAATCAATAAAGCAAATAATTAGAAATTGATTAGAGATGTGTATTCCTCACTAACCTTGGCACTTTAAACCACTTTTCTACCCTTCCCCACTACCGAAGAGGAGCTACCAATTGTGTCTCATTCCCTGTCTTTTCATGTTGCAATTTTTTTTTAAAAAAAGGGCCAAATTTCAGGACCCTCCTCCCCTCAAAGTGACCCAAATCTTCCAAAAACCAAGTAAAAAATGCTGCGGTTTGCTTTTCTTAAACCCCCACCCAAAGCTTCTCAAACCTCTCAGAAACATTTTGAAAAATGTCTTAAAGTGGGGCAAAATGACACCTGGAAGTGAGATTGTGTCATTTTGGGCATTCTGAAACACATTCATGTGGCCTGTTGGGCAGGAACGGAGGGGAGGGAATGGCACCTGCCCATCTGCACAGTTGTCCACCTTGGCTCAGGTAGTTAATAACAACAGCTATGCTTTTAAAGATGTTGATTCTTTAGTCTAGGCCTAGGGAAAGGATATTGTAGTCAAGCCTCACAACAACTGTTGAAGTGAGTGCATGGGGAAATTACTTTTGGAACTACAAGTCTCAGAATCTCACAGTCAAATTTCAGGGGCTTATGGGACTTGTAATCCAAACACAATTTTCCCAATTGTGGTTGAGAGTAGTAATGGATTTTGAGGGTGGGAAAGAGAAAAAGGGGACCTGGAAAAATATGTGACTGGCTGGTTCCCAGGACTGAGTGCATAACATCCAATTTTTGTGTGTGGCAGATACGGGTTATTACAACTGTAATAGCTGTAGGTGGCTTTGTTGGCTCTACTGCAACTGCAATTGCTGTGTACTCAGATCAGCTTGATTCTATTACCACTGGTGTCATTCCACTGACAGTAGTAAACTCTATGTTTAAAGCACAGATCTTATCACATGCCGGGTTCTGGGGAATCATCTTGAAAGTTATGAGTTAATGGAATTCTTCCAGTGTTTTTATGGCCATTTGTATGTAGTGTGCAGTCACATGACCAGGACACAGTTGTCATCTGTTTTCCAGAGACAACAGCAATAACTCCTCATTAATATGAACAGTCACTTCATCTGCTTCCCCCCATGGGTCTGCTACAATCAAATATTTGATTATCTGGCAAGAAAATGACTGTAACATTCATTTCTTTCTAGTCTGCTTTTTGGTGGGGGGGGGGACAGAAAGGTTGTCTCATGCAGTTTTCAAGGTACTGGAAAGGCATGTTGAATCGTCTCAGGCTCTGTTCACTCAGAGGACTGCAACAGGGAATAAACCTTTCCTTGTTCCTCAGTCACTTACTCAAGACACAAAATAAATTTGGGGGCCAGCTGTAGGGAGAAAGCTTTTCTTTCATCACCAGGCTGCAACAGTAAAGCAACATCAGCAGGCCTCTCTCCCATGTACCCTCTTAGCTCTTTGAGGGATGAAGCAGGGTTATCCTGATGGCTGGCTGCACACTATACAGTATTCCTAAAAGACTGAATCAGTGCTGCTTTTGTTTAATGGCTGATCTGGGTCAGGGGAAAGGATCAGAGAGAAATGTTGAACTCTTCTGTTTCAGCTTTCCTTTCACTGAAATTAGTTGGAGCCTTGGCAGGTTTCCAGAGGAAGGGAGTTCCACAGTCGTGGAGTCCTGCCAGAGCCCACCTACACTGCGTATTGCTATTTTTCATTGGTAATTAATTGGCCATTTCCAGTGTATGGGAGGGAAATATTCCTCTGGACTTGAAAGCCTGTAGAGGATTTGCTGCGCCGGTGTGTCACACAGAATCTTAATACTTCTGAGGCTCAGAAACAAATTGTTGTTTCTGTTGATCCTTGTGTAATATGTTACTGCTCCAGCGTTGCCTGAATTTATAGCAACCTTGCAGTCTAGTTTTCCATGTCCGTCTGTGGAGTATTTCATTTTAGTAGCACTGGTTCTGAGAGACATTCTCATTTAGAGAAATGGAACAACATCATAAAGTGGTTAAGTGCCCTAGTTTCAGTTGATAATCTTACTGTCCTACTTTGGACCAACAGCAGTTTCTGCACCTTTTTAAAAGGCAGCCTTACATGTAGCACAATAGTCTAAATGAATAACCCAGAAATGAGTTGCCTCTTATAATATGGTATGGATTTTACTTGAAGACCTATCAAAATTTGAGTTCTGCCTATAATAATAATAATAAAAAAAATTATTTATATACCTCCCAGTGGTTGCCCAATCCGGGCGGTTTACAACATAAAACACAATTACAATAGATAGCATTTCCCCTCCTAAAGCTAGGTTAAAGATAAAGGTAAAGGTTTCCCCTTTGACATGATTGTCTAGTCGTGTTGGACCATCATCTCTGTTACTAAGCCAAGGAAGCCATGTTGTCAAAGACGGCTCTGTGGTCATGTGGCCAGCATGACTAAATGCTGAGGCACACAGAATACTGTTACTTTCCCATCAAAGTGGGACCTATTTATCTACTTGTACTTTCACATGCTTTTGAACTGCTAGGCTGGTGGAAGCTGGGACTAGTGACGGTAGTAATAATAAAAGAAAAGAGGAAGACAGTAAGAAAGCTGTATTTTTTTTTCCTCTGAAGATTGCACCTGGGAATAATTGTACATCATAATGTACTGACTGCATCATTGTCAAAAGGGAGCACTCAGTGAAGAAACTTTGCTGATGACTGTAGGACACCTGATAGTACTTGATCCTTGACAAATATGAAGTGTTACCTCTGTAACATGAAGAACATGTTTTTCCATAGTTATTTTCTGTGGGACAGTGAAATACCCCATATCAAAGAACAAGCTAAATAGCCTGGGAAAAGTTCTGATGATCAAACAGGAGCACACAGTCCACACTCCTAGGATAGAGGGCAAAGGGAGGAAACTCAAGATGAGAGCATTGCCTTGGGAAGAAAATACGTTTCCCCCCTTTATGCTTGCTTCAACATGTAGATCATGGCCCACTGAATTACAACAACTTTTTTTATGTTAATTATTTTTAATGCCAATGAAACATGAATATGAATAATTCATGCTATCTGTATAAAATAGATACTTTGATAAAGCTTTACTATGATTAGTTTTTTGTGGGTTTTTCGGGCTGTGTGGCCATGTTCTAAGAAACTCTTCTAGAACATGGTCACACAGCCCCAAAAACCCACAAAAAACTATGGATGCCAGCCATGAAAGCCTATGACTTTACTATGATTTCTTTTCATGGGGAAACTAGAACCACAGTGCTTTATGCTGTAGTTACTTCTTGGTTAGATTACTGTAATATGCACTACCTGAAGTTGGCCTGCAGCTTCCACCTCAATGCAAAATGTAACAGCCAGACTGGTGTCAGGTGTGCATTTTAAAGACCATATAACACTAGTCATGCAACAAATGCACTGGCTTCCAGTTTGTTTCCATGTTCAATTCAAGGTACTTGAGTTGACCTACAAAACACTATATGACTTGGGGTCAAGATATGAGCCTACCAGAAATTTGAGATCTTCAGGGGTGGCCTGCTGCATGTCCCAACACCTCATGAAGTTAGGTTGGTGGGTACACATCACGGGGCTTTCTCTGTAGCAGCACCTCGACTGTGAAACTCTCTGCCCATGGAAGTTAAGTTGGCCCCATCTCTTGATGCTTCCGACATCATCTATTTAAAAGTTAGGTAAATCACCTGTGGTATTATTTTTGTTTTTTAAATATTCAACTGTAAATCTGCTTTTGTACTTTCTTCCTTCTTCAGTAGTTGTTCCAAGCCTTTGCTATTTTTTGCTAGTAGTATGGTGTTATCTGCATATTTTAAATTGTTGATGTTCCTTCCTCCATGTTCATGCCTCTGTCCTCTAAATCTAATTCTGCTTTACGTATAATGTGTTCAGCATACAGGTAAAACAGATAGGTGATAAAATGCAGCCTTGCTTGGCACCAACTGGAAACCATTCTGTTTCTCTTTATTCTGTGCTGATGGTAGCCTCTTTCCCTGAGTACAGGTCATGCATCAGGACAATCAAATGTTGTGGCATACCCATTTCTTTAAGAGTGATCCATAGTTTTTCATGATCTACACAATAAAAAGGTTTGCTATCACCTGTAAAGCATGGACTGGTTTTCTTTTGAAATTCTTTGCTGCATTCCATTATCTAATATATGTTTGCAATATGATTCCTAGTGTATCTTCCTTTCCTGAATCCAGTTTGGACATCTTACATTTTGCTTTATATGGTGAACGTCTTTGTTGTAGAACGTTGAGCATCAATTTCTTACATGGGAAATTAATGCAATAGTTCTATGGTTACTGCAATATCTAGTGTCCTTTTTCTTAGGGATTGGAATGTATATTGAGCAGTTCCAATCTGTGGGTCATTGTTGTATTTTCCAAAACAAAATTTGTTGACAGATTTTAGTTAGAATTAGTATAAGATTTTGTAGCTTGAAGCAGCCCTATTGGTATGCCATCTTTCCCTGGTGACTTATTTCACCTGAGTGCTCTGAGTGCAGCTTCCACTTCAATTTCTCAAATTGTAGGTTCATGTTCAAGTGGTTCTTTCCTTGAATGAATCTGTTATCCTTTAATCTCTTTCATATAGTTCTTCAGTGTATTACTTCCATCATCTTTTTTATTTCTATTTGGTTATGTAATGGGTTTCCCTGCTATTATAGAGCATTCTCATTCTCGGTCTAAATTTCTCTTTCATTTCTTGGATCTTGTGGAAGAGGTTTCCTATTCTTTGGTTGTTATCTATTTCTCTGCACTGGTTATTATAGCAGTTCTCCTTGTCCTGCATACAAGGAGATGAATTTGTTATTATAGTATTTTGTTATTCTGTGACTGATTGTATAAGATGGTTTAATTTTTTGTAAATACAAATGAATATATGAGAATCTCTTTTAGGATGCAGCCTTTTTATCAGATGTGTTCAAGTATGTGCAATTTTCTCTAATATGGCATCCATTAGTGAATAGGATTGCAGAGATTAGCCTTCAAGTTTTTTTTTCTTGCATAACATGAAAGAAAAGTTGGCTTTTGTCAAAATGACAGGAACCTTAATTCATCAATCAGTTGAACTAGCCACAAGGCCAATGTAGCACTTTGAACTTAAATATTGTTATTCATCAACTTGGGAAGATTAGTTACAGATTCTGAAAAAATAAGAGCCATAATCTTTTCTCACTGGGTCTTGTGCTTAAAAGAAATGTGTCAATTTACTGCGTTCTGTATTTATTTCAAGACTGAAACTGAAAGGTGGCTTCAGACTTAATGTTTCCTTGTAAATACTCCTGAATGCCCAATAACACAGTTCAGGAAGAGAGCATATAAATTAGTTATGTGTGTTCTTCATAATGTGCATGCACTATGGCAGGGGTAGGCAACCTTTTTGAGCCGGGGGCCGGGTTGCTGTCCCTCAGACAATAGGGGGGCCGAAGCACCATAAATAAATAAATGAATGAATAAATAAATAAATAAATATTTTTTTTAAAAAATAAAAAAAATATGCATGCACACTCTCTCAGCCCCAGAAAAGCCATGGCAAACTCCTTGTGGAGATTTTGCCAAGAAAACCCCAAGAACAAGTAATAACAACAATAATCAATATCATCATGGCGGGCGGCGGCGGGGGGTGGCGGCGGCGGCGGCAGCGGCAGGACCGGCCTGGGGTTGTTCCAAAGGCCTGGGGGGCCGCATCCGGCCCCCGGGCCTTAGATTGCCTACCCCTGCACTATGGGATGCAAGTGGTTGAATTTAGCAAAACAGCAAATTGTGCTTTTGCACTGCTAAATAGCTTGTCTACATTTTTTGGGAACAGTCTGGGAATACTGCTTGATTGTGCACTGAATCATTTAATAAATGAATACAGAATACATTATGGACCATATTCCTCTTGAAGCTGATTTTGCAAGTATGCATAGTCTTCAGCATACATTTCAGTTTGCTCATGAAAATTAGTATTTCATGTTTCTATTACATGTTAAACATGTTAAAGTTAAGTCTAAAACTCAGAGATTTCTTTCTCCAATGGCATGGGAGCCATCACCTGCCATTGTTTGGGGAGTTGGAGATGGGACTGAGGCAGACCTGTCCTCCTCCAGCAGACATCCACTAGAATGTTGGAATTTTCTTCACCTTCCTGCCCCACTGCTTTCTACCTTGCCACCTGAAAACTGGTTATGGAGAGTTTCTCAGCCCTCCAGTGCTGATGTTGGGTGTGCATGGGTAGGCTATAGGGGAGAGGGGAAAAATAATTTCCCTCTTGGTTGTGCTGATGGAAAATTTCTATCAGTGGAACCACCCCACTAAATTTTGACCATGAACTTTACTCATCTAGGATGAAAGACCTGAGAAAGCAGAGCATGGCACATGAAGATAGCTGGAAACAACCTCCAAGTATAACTTGCTGCCATTGCTGCTGTCATAACTGGTCCCATAATATGTAGTATTACAAATTATCAGATCATTTTAGCAACTGTAATAGTGACATTAAATACTGATACTGATATTGGCATGAAATCTATTAGTGGCTATTGTGAAAATAGTGAGATGCTACATATAAAAAGGAAGATACATGACAAGGTATTCTATTTCAAGTGCTTTTCATATCATGCAATAGTTCATATACATAATGACTGCTTGTCAAAGAACTGTTAGCCATCTTTCAACCAATGTCACCGTGTGAATCTTCACCTTAATATGAGAAGGAGGTGAAGTTATATATGTTGACATTCCAAATCACAGTTCTTCAAACATTGTAAAATTTTGCTACATAAACAAATCCATATGAATACCTGGTCTGATGTAGATGTTACACTTGTCATGGGGGGAGTGACATCAAACATTGTGACCTTAAACTGAGTAGGAGAAATGGCATGCTAAACTCACTGTGGAAAATTGGAATATAAGCGTAATTAATAAATGTGTAATAGTAAAAGAGAATGAGCTTAAAGAGAAACTTAATTTAAGCAGCAGAATGAAATATTGTGCTTATTTGACCATAAACAAATTTTTATGATAAAGGTTTATCATAAGAACATAGGAAGCTGCTTCATTCTAGATCAGAGCATTCACCATCTAATGTGGTAGTGTCATTTTATACATGATATTTTAGCTGTATAGAGAAATCCTTGTTTCAGTAATGCAAGTTTGTTCTATGTAGTATATAGATGTAGTATGTAGATGAAGTTCAGGTAGTGGTTGTCATTTTGAACATTCATCCCTCATTTCATTCTATAGCTCCTCTGCAGCAAATTTTGGTGGTATATTAATACTTGCTATTTTGACTCTGAGGCTGTTTCTTTTAAAGGTCGTGTTCCATATATATAACAACTGCTTTTGCGGTGTTTTAATGCATTTTATTGTATTTTATGATATTGTAGTATTGTCTGTTGTGAAATGCCCGTATTAGCCTTCTGGGCACTGGAAAGGCAGGATAAAAATTTAGATAAGCAAACAAACAGCAGAATCATATTTTAAACTATTTGAAGTACCACAGCATTTTAAATCACAACTCTCCAGATCTGCATTGATCAGCTAAACAGATTAAATAAAAAGGGGAGTAAAACTGCATTAATAATGAAGCACAAAAGTAGGTAGTTTGTATGAAAGCATGCCTTCCATTTTAAGCCACAAATAACAATAATGGTAACACAACACTCTTCATGTGACAGCTGGACAAAGAAGTTATTATGCATGGTTAGCTGGAGTTTCATTCTTCTCAATTTCATATTCAGGCAATATTTGGCCAAATCAGCGTTAGAAACTACACATTGTAACACAGTTCCCTCTTTCAAGCAGTTATAAATTCTTCTGGTAGAGGGTCTTCTAGGTTTCGTTTCTTTGTGGATAGGTGATACCAGAGACATAAAATATCTTTGCTATATTTGCTTAATTCACAAAAATACAAGTAGAGCTCTTTGGAATCAAGCAGAGTCCTACTGGTAACAGACTGCCAAGAACAACTTGTGTGGTCACCCCCAAGGCTGCACCTCCAATTCCAGCAGACTCAGCTGAAGCTCCCCCCTTTTTTCTTTCTCTTTCTCTGTCATCTTCATCTCTTTTCAGTTTCAAACACTGAAATGATTGTTTCTCATACACATATGTGCCTAGAAGAACACTATTTTAAGATCTTTCCATGCAGGGGAATGTGGATCATCCCCAGTCATTACAAAGTTTTAATGTTATTTTTTCAGTAATCAGATTTTTCAAGCCAGTCCAACTCATAACAATATTATTAGATCAGCTACATACAAACAAGTCCTGATTAGTTTTAATTGTGCAGCTCATTGTGAGATAACAGGTGCAGATCATGGGTCATTGTAAATTAGCCAGTGACTTAATTTTAATGTTATGGCACCCACTTTAGGCTTCTCAATTTGACACTGCCTTCATTGGGTCACTTAATGACATTTGTCAGAGTAGCTTGCAGAATGTAAAAAACTTTTAACAACTTGAAAAATAAAGCACAGTGCTTATTGTACTACTGAATGTTGAATGTGGGCAGCTGAGTTTCTGTGACATCAGCATATATCTTGATAAGAACACTGAATGCTGCCTTGCACTGAGGTAGTTCTTTGGTCCATTTAGCCCAGTATTTTCCGTTCTGACTGGCAGCAACAAATCTTCAGAGTTTCAAGTAGGATTATTTCCTAGCTTTCTGTGGTGATCCTTGATAATCTTTGATGGACTCTCATCCAAGTACTAATCAGGTCTCATCCTGCATAGCTTCAAGGAGTATACAGGTGACATATTTAGTCTTTATGATATGAGATCCCATTATTCGAGGTTTCCTTATTGGTAGGATGCCTGGATGCAGTAGCCTGGATGCAGTAGCAGCTTATGTTCTTAACAAGTAGCAGATTTATTTTTAAGGACCTTAGAATATTATAATTGAAAAGTGAAAAGAAGGAAGCAGAAAACAATTAAGAGATAGATAATCAATTCTGAGTAAAAAAAAACCAATATTATGAATTAAATAAATTTAGAGCAAATAGAAAAAACACATATACTTTTACAAAAGAGAGGGAGAAAATATAAGAAGATAAAATTGGAAGAAAATATTTGAACAAATAACAAGACTGGTACTAAACTGATAAATCTACTTTAATTAAAGACAAAATGACCATGATATCACAGAAGACAGTACAAACACAAACTCAAACTCAAAGCCAAATTCCATTGAAATGAGTGCCAAATCAGCAGACTCCAATCTTAAATATTGGAGGCAATTGAAAAAATAGAAAAAAAACTTTAGACAAGAACTTAAAGATAATAATAATAATAATAATAATAATAATAATAATAATAATAATTTATACCCCGCCCCTCTGCAGAGCAATCGGGGTGGCTTACAATATTAAAATACATAAATACAATTCAATCCCATCCCATCCCAATACCCCAAACCCGCCCACCCCTAAAAAAGTATTAAACAATCACAACTTTAAAAACACGTTTACTTTAAAAGACTTTAAAAGAGAGATAGACAACTTAAAATCAACTATCAATATATTAACAGATGATATGAAAGAGATACATACTAAAGTGGAAACATTACAACTTAAAATTGATGATCTGGAATATAAGACCAAACAACTGTTAGCAGCAAAAAGTCAGGAATGTGACACTAATTTGATAAGAGAAATTAAACAAAGGAGAAAATGTTTAAAAATAAGAAGCCTAAAAGAAAGAATCAACAAAAATCTATATGAAATTATAATTCCATTCCTGGAAGAATTGATAGAAGTTCCAAATTAAGTTCTAGACACAGAGATAGATAACATTTTCCACATAAACGCCATAGTGGCTAAGAAGAGAAACCTTCCTTGGGACATTGTGGTCTACTTGACAAGAGAATGGACCCAAGATAGGATTATTCAACCCAGTTATGGAAAAAGATTAGAAAGAAGAGACTCTGAAATCAAACTTTTAAAGGATATACCATTTGCAGTTCTGAGGAAAAGAAGGGATAACATCTTTCTTATGAGACAACTGCAATTAAGAAATGTGAAGTTTAGGTGGGAACCACTTGAAGGTATTTCATTTATTTGGAGAGAAAAAAAAAGTTCAAATTAAATACTCTGGATAATGCCAGAAAATTTCTAGAAAATCTCAAAATGTCTGAAGAAAATTTGGAAGAAATCAATCAAGACAAAAAAGGAAGAAACAACAATCTGAAACAGGACAGTCCAGGGAAGAACTGAAATCAACAAAGAAAGGATGAACTCAATCTCTATCAGGACACTAGAAAATATAAGAAAAGAAATATGAAATAAAGAAGAAATAGAAGATAAGTCAGACCATAGCGAAGAAGAAGAAGTGCTGGGAGCGACTGGTGGACATGATACAACAAGAAAGGAGACCGATGAATAACGTCTAATACAGAAAATAGTAAATTAATACATAACAACAAGAACAATAAAAACAGATAAGATGAAATTGTTATCATGGAACGTCTGGGGGATGAACTCCCTCCACAAAAGAACACAAGTTTTCCAGAAAAAGAACAGGCTGAGGTAACATGCCTACAAGAAACACACATTAGAAATCAAGACACCAAATACTTAAAAAACCCAAAATTAGGACAAAAGTTTATCTCCACAGGAAAAACAAAAAAAGGGGGTAGCCTTGTATGTATCCAACCAAATCCCTGCAAAAGAATTAGCTAATGATAGGGATGTTGCAGATGCTGCGCCGAAAGGTCACAGAAGAGCTAATAAATAATAATAATAATAATAATAATAATAATAATAATAAGTTTTATTTCTAACCCACCCCTCTGTGAGGCAACTGGGGCAGCGTACAACAGGTTAAAACAAATACAGGAGTAAAATACATCACCAAATACTCCCCCAAACCCTCCCACCCCTTCAAAATAAAAAATAAAGCAGCATTTTGCCGCTCTTTTAGGGGCGGCAAAGGAAGGATCAGGGCCACGGCGTGGGGTTGCCGTGGCTCTGATCCGCTACATCCCGGGGCGGCTCTCTGCCGCCCCAAATGGGCTGTCTGCATTGGCCCCTAGTGAAGGAAGATATATAGTAGTTGAAGCAAAGTAAGAAGGAAGACTTGTATTGACATTAGGAATTTATGGTCCCTTAGAAAACAAGACTAAATTTTACAAAAATCTTACCAAAATGATGCTGGATTTGGAATATGAACACCATATATTAATGGGGGACTGGAATGGAGTAATAAATCCAGTGATAGAGAGTCTTTGAAGAAAAATAAAATAAAAGAAAATCAAGGGAAACTTTCACATGCATTCTTTGATATGTTGGAAATGTTATCTGTAGTAGATCCTTGGCATTTACAAAACAAAGACTCTAAAAAAATATACATATTACTCAGAATCACATCAATCAGCCTCTAGAGTTAATATGATTTTGATATCATCTGATTTGTATAAAGAAGTTGTAGAAACTGGAATTTTGTCTAAAAAATTTGACCACAATCCAATTTTTGATTGAAAAAAGAAAGAAAGAATTATTTTGGAGGCTTAATGAACATTTATCGAAAGATGATAAAGTAGTAAAGGAAGCCAAAGAATGCATGAAATTCTACTTTCAAGAAAATTTGAACAAAGGGACTGACCTAAGAACAGTTTGGGATGACGCTTCTTTATTCAGAAAAAAATCAGAATGGAAAAAGCAAAGAAAAGGAAAGAATCTCACAAGAAATAAAAATTAAAGAACAGGAATTAATTCAAAACCCAAACAAAAATGAAATTTATAATTAGATCAAATTGCTATAAAAATACCAATCTCAACAATGGAAGAAATAGAAAGAAAGCTAAAATTCATGAAATAAAGACATTTCAAATATGGAAATAAGACTGGGAAATTTCTAGTATACAAACTGAGAAAGATGAAAGAAAAAAGAATGATTGTAGAAATTAACGACGGAAAAAAGAAAGTCACATTTTTTTTAAAAAAAATCCAAAAATTATTTTAGAGATATTACTACAATCTGTTTAAAGAGCTTTCTAAAGGAGATAATTTTATACAAGATCTAAAGAAATATGTGAAACGGCACGTTTCAATCAAAATAAATGAACACCAGAAAAAATACTGAATTCGAACATCATGATGATGGAAGTTATAGAAACAATGAAAGAAATGAAAATTGGCAAATCACCAGATTAGACTGCTTCATGGCAATAAATTACAAGACATTTCAGGATGATTAGTCTTCCTTTACATTAAATGATTAATGAAGTAAAACAAAAAGGGGGCTCTACAGATGGCCCCTAAGGGGTGGCTCAGTGCCACCCTGGGAGCACCGGATCAGGGCTTCAGCAACTGCACACCATGGCTGCGATACGGCACTTTGCTGCTCCAAAAAGAGCTGGCAAATGCCGCTCCTTTTTGGAGTGGCAAAAAGCCATAGTTGCTACAGCAGTGGCTTTTCTGCACTCCTTTGGTGCAGCGTGTCTAAACGCTGTGCCAAGGGAGTGCCCTGATGCCACCTGCCATATGTTTGGGTGGATGGCGTGAGAATAACATGGGGGCAGAGTTGGGGCGGCAGGCGTGTAATCGCCATGCCCCGACTCCACCCCCAGGTTGTCCCTTTTGGCCAATCTGTACAGGATCAAGGAATACCAGATTCATGGCCAAAAGCAAATATCACTCTTATACCAAAAGCAGATAAGGACTTATCTCTTCCACAGAACTATATACCTATTTCCTTGTTAAATCTCGATTACAAATTCTTTGCAGCAATATTAGCAAAAGGCTAAAGTTATACTTCAGGACATTATACAAGATGACCAAGCAGGTTTTTTTACCCCAAAGACACATGAAACAAAATATAAGAACAATGATCAACTTAACAGAATATTATGAAAAGAATCAAGGAAAAAAGGCAGCATTAATATTTCTTGATGCCAAAAAGGCTTTTGATGCAGGAATTTTATGACAGAGATAATGAAAAGGATGGATCTTTGTGAAACATTTGTAAATTGGATACAGACTATTTACAAGACACAATCTGCACAAATTATAGTGAATGTTGAAATAACCAAAAATTGCCAAATCATGAAACGAACATGACAGGGATGTCCACTGTCTCCCTTATTGTTTATTTTGATTTTAGAAGTTTTAAGCAACCTGATAAGAAATGATAATCAAATCAAGGGAGCTTCAGTTAAAGGTTACAAATACAAAATCAGAGCTTATGTTGATGATTTGGTGATTATTTTGGAAAATCTCATTGAAAATATTGACAGATTAATGGACATGATCCAGAAATTTGGAATCTATGCAGGTTTCAAAATTAATAAGACAAAATCAGCTATAATAACATTGAACATGTCAAAAAAAAAAGAGAAGCTAATGAACTACAGGGCAAATCTGGTTTTCAAATTTCAAAAAAGGTGAAGTATCTTGGTATAACATTTTCCAAAAAGAACTCTGATTTTTTTGACAATAATTCTGTGGAAGGAGATAAAAAAGGACTTGGATAGATGGAATAAATTAAATCTATCACTTATGGGAAGAATCTCCTCTGTTAAGATTAATATCTTGCCTAAAGTAATGTTTTTATTTCAAAACCTGCTGATTTTAATCAATGATAAACCCTTCAAAATATGGGAGACTGATCCATCAAAATTCATCATGGCTGGGAAAAACACACAAATAAAATGGAAAATAATGAAAGACACTAAAGAATGAGGCGGTTTGGGAATCCCAGATCATAAAAACTTTTACTCTTGTGCGATAGACTGGATTCAAAGCTGGATATCCTTAAAAGATGAAAAGACATTGAATTTGGAAGGATTCAACAAAAGATATGGCTGGCACAGATATTTATGGTACAAGAAGGCAGATGTCAAAACAGAATTTAAAGATCACATAATTAGGAGATCTCTCCTAAGAGTATGGTACAAAATCAAACAAAAAAAAAATTATAACAAATTACTGGTCTGGTTCTCACCACAAGAAGCATTGATGATAGGTCAAGCAAAACATCAAAAGTTATTTAAAATATTGGGATTTGTTGAATTGGGATGGAGATCTTCCCAGACTGTAAAACTAATAAAGAATTAGAAGAAGATGGTTCTATATATTAATGGTTTACTTACCTAAATGAAAGATTCAAAATGGATCTTAAATTAGAAGGCATTAATAAAAAAGAACAGAACTAGATGAAATCTTGATGGGACCACAAAAATCCATAATATTAAACTATGTAAGTTTCTATTGAAGATAGAAATGGAATTAGAGACAGTCAAAGAATGCGCCTTTAAATGGGCAAAAATATTAGTCATTCCATTCACTTTGAAAATTGGGAAAGAGCTTGGAGCCAAGATCTAAAATTCATGTTTTGTATGGATGTAAAATAACATTTCTATAAAATGGTACACAGGTGTACCCAACTCCTAATAAATTGTCAAAATTTCAGCAAAACGAAAAGGGAAAATGTTGGAAGTGTGGTAAGAATGAAAGAACATTCTATCATGTCTGGTGGACATGTTCAGCAGCAAAGAAATTCTGGAAAACAATAATCCAAATTCTAATTAAAATGATGCCAGAATGTTTCTTATTAAATATAATAGAAAGAAGAGAAGAAAGACAATATTTATAATCAGTTACTACCGCAAGATTGCTTATGCCCACAAATGGAAAGAGAAAGAAATACCTACAGATGATGAATGGCTCAGAAGATGTTTGGGCATGATGGAATTAGACAGGAAGACAGCATTATTAAATAGAATCTTTTCAAAGGGTGGGATCAAGATTGGAAATTAATGTTAAACTTTTGTGAAGCAAAATGGTCTGTAACGCAAACCTAGATTTGGAAATTATGTAGTAAGACAGAAAGCGGACTGATACATTTTGTACAAAAAGTATAACCCAAAGCTAATGATAAGGTGCCTATTGAAGAAATTAATACAGAATTATACAAATATACAAACCTAGATTGATGAATAAATATAAGAGAGGTGAAGAGGGTTGTATAATAAGATATGAAATAGTAACAGAAGAAGCGTTTCTAGATGTATTAATGATTATTTGAAGGATGCACAGTGTTATAAATATCAGAAACAGACTTGAATAAGAAGTGGACTGAACAAAGAAATTGTGTTAATTCTAGGAAGAATATTAATTGTATATGTATGCTCTACTGTAAATCCAAACTACAAAGATTTGGATTTACAGTAGAGCATACGTATACAATCTGCCTATACAAAATGGGGAGGGAGGGGTTTGAGACTAAAAAAAGAAAAAGCAATTATATTGATGAATGGAAACTGTAAACACACAAGAATTTATATAAGTGTAAGCAGAAACTGCTGTATGAACTGTTCTTTTTTATATGTGTGTGTGTGTTTTCTTATTGAATACTAGATAATGAATAAAAATATTTATATAAAAAAAGAAATATTATGAGGTCAGAAAAGAAGCGGGGAAAGTCCACAGGATGAAAACTTGTTTTAAAATGCATTTTCTCTGCTTTTATCGCTCTACAGTTCACCACATAATTGCCTTTAATAACTATTTCAGATGATTTAGTAACAATGCAACTGGAACTACAGATAAAGAAGAAGTAGTCAACTTGTTTAGGCATACCATGCAGTATGCAGTAAAACAAACCATAAAAAAAATCTAAGGGGTAAACTCTGAGACAAAAATGGCAGGAATGGTATGCTAGGAGCTTCATGGAGTCACTACTAAATGAATGGAATAAAGCATTTTGTGCGTGGGAATGAGAGGACAGGAGTGTGTTGGTCAACACAAGCCTCTTACAGTCTATCTGCATTGCAGAAATAATGCTGTTTGACATGGCTTTAATTGCCATGGCTTAATGCTTTGGAATTCTGGGATTTGCAGTTTTGTGAGATATTTATCCTTCTCTGTCAGAGAGCTCTGGTGCTACAACAAACTACAAATCCCAAGATTCCAGAAGTTGAAGCCATGAGAATGCAGATTAGACTCCAGACTGTTCATACAGGGAAATCTTGATAACTGAAATATTTTCTTCCCCATCCCCTTGCCTGAAATTGATATACTCTTTTAGGGATGTGAGTCTAACTAGAGAAATAGTAAAACATATGCAATACATTTTACAGGTCTGAGCATGAATTCCTGGTTATTCTTTGTTCTGTTTAACAAACAAGTCCAGGAGACAGTTGACATATTGCTAAGCCTGGCTCCAAAACAGAGCCCCCTCTAGCCTATCGGCATCAGACATTCTTTCCATTGACTCGACCAAGCCTCCTAGGAAAAGTGATCACTGTGACAACACAGCTGAATGGGTTAGGCGAATAAAGGCTTCACAAGTATAGGGCTGAGATAGACAGCCTGCTTCTGTTCTGTACCAAGCAACTTTGAAGAGAAAGGGCTTTATTTAACAATTTAAAAAAAAAAAAAGACCTCAGGTTTTTGAGTCATTCTAGACATGGTGGTTGGGGATGGGGAAGTAAAAAGCTCTGTATGCTGTTAGCAAAGTACTTTGCAAATGATGCCTGGGAGCACTGCATGAACTGTAGTTAAAGAATATCTCAGGCTACCAAGTATCATTTATTACTTTAGTGGGTTTTAATTATCCATTTAATTTTTCTTCTGTGGACAGAAGTCACCTTCATTAAAACCATCACTATTAATATATTTTTAAATAAGAAATGACAATCTTGTAAAGCCAACCTTTTAATGCTTTTAAGATGATATGGAACAAATAAAGAAATACATGTTTTAAAACCCCAGTAGTCATTTTTTCTTTCAGCAATATTCTGTTTTATAAAGCAGTGGTAGAATATATGATGTTTATATCAGATCAAAATAATTTATGTCTTACTTATTTATAGGTATAGGTATCTGTAATCTATACCATATATGAAACAATAAGTGCATGCATTTTTTTTCAGTCTAAGAGTAGAAGGTGGCATTATTTTTTACTTCTTGAGGGTACACTAGATTTCCTTCCACTTTCACAGTAGAAATGAGAAACATGTTTGGTTTCCAACTGAAAACTTATTTAATCCAGTTTGGCCCCTCCTAGGCTTAAAGATAGGGTGGAAAAATAACATACAGACCCTTCAGTGGTCCCTATATGGCAGGGGCAGGCCTGATTAATCAACTTTTGTCCCACTATTTCAGGTACTTTTAAAACATCCTAATTCCTCTCTTTTCCTTCTATATTCCCCTTTTGTCCTTGGCTCACATCTATTGGTACAGTTGGTCTTTCATATCCATGAATTTTTTATCCATGGATTTAACTGCCCATGGGTTGAAAATATTTAAAAAAATTAAATTTCAATCCTACCAGAGGGAGCAATAAAGTGTGTAAAGCTATAGAAGAGAGCCTTCTCTGCTATTAGTATCCTAGGTGTGGAATGTCTTCCCCTTGAAAGTGATGGGTGCTTATGTTGGCTTCATTCTAGGGCTGTGTTAAAACATCACTTCTCATCAAAGCCTCTGATGTCTAACAGTTTTCTCCAAATCAGTACCGTTGGCTCTCCACAGATTTTTTTTATCCATAGATTCAACCATCCACGGCTTGAAAATATTCCAAAAAAATATAAATTCCAGAAAGCAAACCTTGATTTTGCCATTTTTTTGTATATCAGCCCTGGTGGTGCAGTGGTTAAATGCCTGTACTGCAGCCACTCATTCATAGACCACAAGGTTGCGAGTTCAATACCAGCCAGGGCTGAGGCTCAACTCAGGCCTGCATCCTTCCGAGGTTGCTAAAATGAGTACCCAGATTGTTGGGGGGCAATCAGCTCATAGTTGTAAACCGCTTAGACATCCCATGCGCGATATAAGCGGTATATAAAATGAAGCTGCTGCTTTGCATTTTATATATGAGATACCATTTTAATATGCGATTGTATTTAATGGGACTTGAGCATCCACAAATTTCGGTATCCGTGGGGAGTCCTAGAACCAAACACCAGCAGATACCTAGGTCCCACTGTATAAACTGAATTCAAAGTGCAAAAGCAGTTTATACTCAATTAACTAAGCAGCAAGGCAGAGGAGAAGAGAGTGTCAAGACCTTGTGGCACCCTGGTCTGGAAAATGACATTGATGTGTCCACTGAAAGGAACTGGAGCAATGGTAACAGGGTTACTACAGTCCAAGTGGCAGGTGCATCATGGGAAGTCTGATGCAACATGCACAGTGGATGAGACAAGACAGGTATGCATCATGGGAGGTCTGATGCAACAGGCACTGGGTATGAGACAAGCCAGGTATGCATCATGGGAGGTCTGATGCAGTGGACACTGGGGATGAAACCAGCCAGGTTTCATTAGTGAGTGGCTGTCACATGTTACCAGGAAGACCACCTATATATGAGAGAGAGGTAGAATCTCTGTTGTTGGTTAGTTGTGGTTGGTGGTTGGTGAAGCACTTTGTTGGTCTGTATAGCTGTGAGTATTCAAGACGGATGTCTGGTACTCTATGTATCTTTGTAAATATTTGCAACAAAGATTAAAACCTTCACTGAGTGAAGTCTCGCTGTCCAGCGGTTCATTTCTCCAAGCTGAAAGCAGCAGCCTGAGTGTGGGAAGATTTTTCCTGTGCAGTCTGGATCTCAGATGGTTAAAGAAATCACTTTAGACAAGTTTAGGCTATTTGGGAAAAAATGGTGGGATTCTGTAACTTCAAGTCAGTGCTGCTGTCCATATCTTTTACAGTGGTAATCATATGGAACTAGAAACCTCAAATTCTCACTAGCAGTGTACCATACCAGCATGAATGCCTGACTGGGGACAAGTCACTTACTGTCTTCCATCATATTTGGAGCCGCCTTCTGCCTGATACTTTGCCTCCATTCACCACAGGAACATTCCATTCCTGCAGAGGAGGATGAAATGTGGTGGAACCTGGCAAGCTGGCATCGATTAGGCCCTTCATGTTTTCAAGTGGTGTGATCAAAACCCAAGTGAGTTTTGTGTCAGATTATTAGCCCAATGCTACTTAAGATAGATTGCTGGCCTATTTTAATTTTTAAAATTAGTACTGTATATTTATGTTTATCCATTTAAAATTGAATTTCAGTGCTATTAAAAACTCACACAGGTATTTTCCAAAATTGGATACTCCTCAAACTGTCGAGGTGATCAGAATGGTAATACTTGGTTTCTGCTTTAAGTTAACAGAGCAAAACATGACCCCAGAAAGAAGTGTGAATTTGATGAGTACATCGTATAGCACAGGTTAATATTTTTTTAAATTGTGTTGTTATCAATCTGAACATAAAAATAGAAAATGGTTTTGCATCCCTTTTCTACTTTGCATAATTTAGTTAACTAACTCCCTTTGCAGACGGTGCTTTGCACCATCTTGGAGGCAAGTAAGGGGAGGCGCAGCCTCATGCTGGGTGCCCCATCCCCTTCCTGAGGACGTAATCGGAGCGCCTGCCCTTCCACATGATGGGCGCCCTGATTACGTCCTTCCGGCTCAGCGCCCCTTTTGCAGTTTGTGGAAGGAGTGCTATTTTAGCGCTCCTTTCCCAGGCAGCGAAAGGGAGGATCAGGGCTGAGGCATGGGGCAGCCTCGCCCCCGATCCGCTGCTTCCTAGGGCGGCCCATGGCCGCCCGTCTGCATCCCCCCCGTTATTTATTTTTACATTTGTAGTCCACACTATTTAACAAAATATTTTCCCAGAGCATATATATATATATATATATATATATATATATATATATATATATATATATATATATATATATATATATATATATATATATATATATATATATATATAATTTGATGATGCTAATTATAGGTGTGAAACCATAAACAACAAATTATCCTTTCCCCTGTTTTTTTAATTTTTTTTTTAATGGGAATTTTGGGAAAATATGAAATATATGCAGTACTTATTTTCATGCCAAAACATGAGCATTCAGGCTCAGGACAGAGTCCAGGAACACACTCAAGCTGCCAACCTGAGATTTCAGTAGGAGTGTAATACTCAGCATAGGTTGAATTCCTGGTCCCAGATTTGCCTTTTGATTGACCAGTAGCATCTCTGTTTAAATTTGTTTATGCTCATCTAGTCCTTACTGACAGCTGATGTTGGTTCACTAACTCCAAGTTTCCTTAGAGTTAAATGGAAAGGAGAGAGTTTGGTGTCATCATATCCCAAAACCCTGAATATTCACTCCAAGTAGTTTCACTTGTGTGTTGAATAGCATGGGGGACAAAACCTAACCACCTCCCCCCAGGCTTTTGGACTGACCCCCGCCGCTGCCCCCCGCTGCTGCTGCATGTGGTGCCGCTGTGTGGCCATGTGCATCGTGGCTGCCATTTTGTTTTCCAAAATGGCGGCCGCGACTCGTTTGCACATGTGCCGAGTAGTACTTTATATGTAGTGCACATGCGCACGAGAGAGAGCATGAGCCGCCATTTCCCCCCCACCATTGGCCTGCGGAACACCAGGGGACCCCTGGACCGGCCCCAGGTAAGTGAAACTTGCCAACCCCTGCTCTATAGTATTGAAGCCTGTGGAGAGGTTCAGGGACATACTCTTCCTGTCTAGTTCCTGTTGTAGATCACCCAGCGAGATGACCAAAGCTGTCTTTCTCCCATAACCAGGAAGCCAGATTGAAATGGTTCTAGATAATCCATCTCACTCAAAATCCCACTGGCCAACTACCACATGCTCTAGTACTGTGCCTAAGAAATAGATGTTGGAGACCAAAATAGTATGGTCTAGGGAAGATTTTTTTTTTCAGTAACAGCCTCGCCACAGCTTCTTTTAGACAGCTTGGAAACCTGCCTTACTAGTGAAGTATTAATTACTCCCTTTACCTACCTATTTGGTCCCCCTATGATTACTTTTATAAGCCAGAAAGAGCATGGGTCAAGAATGCATGTAATGGCTCTTACTGTTCTAAGGATCCTGTGCAAATTCGCTAAAGCTAAAGCTACAACCCAACACTGAATTTAGGATACAGAACTGTGAGTCTGGCCATATCATCCACTCGGGGATAATTTGTGCCCCCATTTTACCTGGCAAAGTTGGCTGTTCCCAAACTCAGTATAGCATTTACATTAGATTTAATATTTTGCCATCTGCACTTTTGGAAGGAAGATTCAGTAGGGTCCTCACTAAGAGCACTTATTCCCTTGTGATGATGGGAAGCATAAACAGTCAAGTTTTATTGAATAGCTCCTTTATCAAATTATCCGATTAATTTTTATTACATCAACTTAAAAAATCCCTTGCACATAATAATCTTGTGAATTTTCATTTTTTGCATCTAATATCAGATCTGGTAGAAATTCTGACAGAAGATCATGGTTACAGCTAAAATGGCTAGCTTTTTCCCAGCTGCCATCATTTGTCATAGCTCAGGGGTAGGCAACCTTTCTCTTTTAAGGGCCAAGGGACTTCAGCTCCCAGAATCCCAGGAGTTATTGGCCAACGTGGGACTATTGGCCAACATGGCTGAGGCTTCTGGGAGCTGAAGTCCCTCGGCCCTTAAAGGGGAAAGGTTGCCTACCCCTGTCATAGCTCATTGACAGAACAATAATATTTTAATATTCTTTATAGCTTTATTGCATTTTCTATCATGCTTGTATTTTATATTATATTGTTATATTACATTTTGTATTTAATATGTGCAGGTCTCTGACCAGAATAAAACAAATTGTTGTAAAAGCATTTCATTTGAGGTTTTTATCTATGTTCCCCAAAGTTTCTAATTTGTCTACAAGAAAATCTGAAAATCTGTCTTGTGCAGGGACAGGGTGCAAGAAACTTCAAAAAAATTCTGGTGGATCAGACCAGAGGATGATCTAGTGCAGCATTGTGTTTCCAGCATATTTCTGGGAACCTCATGGGGTTTAAGACAGTAGTCCTATTCTTCTTCCACAACCACAAGCATATATATTGTTCATGTGCCACACATGTATGCATATGCAGCTGTGTGCCCATTGCCTTACTATTATTGAACATTATTGTTGGTGTAATTACTGTCTTGGCTTCATAGTGTTCCGCGTGTTACTGGCTGGAGATGTGGGCAATCTATGATTCTGATTCTATCTAGGATCAATGCAATATCATCTGATAATATGACACATTCCAAGTAGCATCACTTTTGGTGAGCTGGCCATCTGGTCACCATGATACCAGGCCGCTCCAATCCACTGGTCTGTTTCGCTCCAGAGTGGTTCATCTCCTGTTTGTCTAAATCAGCCAGGCATGTCATGGTGCACATGTTTGAAGATATCTGTTTCCAATTACCTGCTGAATGGTCACCACTGGAAGAATAGATTCCCACTTCCATTTCTGGGCTCCTGTACAATCCCCAAATCTGCTGTGTAAAGTTAGGTCTCTCTCTTTCAAAGCAGATTTGGGAAGTATAGAAGGAAGCAGGGGCAGCAACACTGAATTTTCTCCTTATTCCTAAACATGCTCATGTAGAAATTAATTGGGGTGTGCTATTGAGGAAGTATGTATAGGCTTCTAGTACAAATTAGCAGAATACTGTAGACCTTTGGTATCCACTGAGGTTTGGTTCCAGGACACTCATGGATAACATTAAGCCTCACTCCATGCCTTATGCTCAGTGTACAGAGAAAGAAGAGATTTCACTCACTTGCCTCACACCTTCTCATCCTCTGAGCATGAACTCCAATGTTTGAAAAGGTCATGGGTGAATGAACCACAGCCTGTTTTTACCAAAAGGCAGACTAAAGTCTGGGGAGCAATGCTGTTACCCTACTTAGGGTGTCACCCAGTGCAGCTTGCACTCCCTAGTGGCACCTCTGCTTCTTTTAAGTATTTTTAAAAATTAAATATTTTCAAACAATGCAAAACAGTAAGCTTAACAAAGGAAAAATAAAACACGGATGTGATTTTTATTATGAAAACAGTACACATATCTATGAATAAACAACACAACGTGTTGTTGTCATTATTGAGATATCTGTCAAGATATCTTTCCAAAGTCCCAACTGCTGTAATGGAAGTTTTGTGAGTATTGTGAGTTGTTATTGATATATTCAATTAAGGGGAACAATTTCTCATGAAACATCAATTGATTCCTCCATCCTGTCTGACATTGTCAGCAAGCTTTTCCATCAGCCATGTGTCCCATAGCTTCCTCCACCAATTTTCTAAAGTAAAATCACCTGTCTTCCAGTTCCTGGCAATTTCCAATCTGGCAAAAGCTATCAAAAAGGCAGTAAGTTCTTCATGTTTCAATGGTTTACGTATGATGCAGCTTACATATGATGCAGGAAGTCTGAATCCATTAAGTGAATGAAAATTCATAGTGCAAGAGTTTAACTCTTTCAACATCTGATTTTCCCCGCATGTTGATATTGGGATGTCATAAAGACAGACATTTTTTTGCTGTCATAAACAATTCATTCTCAGTGTACTGAAATGTTTAAAAGTTTCTGTACACACCAGCAAAGCTTTTCCCATAGGAGAAAGATGGTTATGTTGCTAATCAAATAGGTGCTATTCAGTTAAGTACTTGTAACATTAGAAATCTATTCAATATTACTCAAAATACTAATTCCATATAGATTACTAATTCCACATTATATTATTTACACATAGCCTGACAATATAAATCATCATTTTTTGGGACAGTTTTTAACAGTGATTAAAAGAGAACCTGTAGGCAGTATTCTGTGTGTGCAAGATATGGAAACCTTTCTGAAGAGAATGTCAGATGGCAGAATCTACCAGTGTCAAAGGAGTTTGTTGTATAAATGCACTGTTTAGCCTACTTAAAACAAATAATAGAGCTTTATTGCTACTTTAATCCATGCCACATGCAGATGACCTGAGCAAACCCTATGGAAAGACAGAAGCCTTTTTGTGCGCATGTGGAACAGTTGCTCAAAATCTGATGCGCCAGCTGTGGCTTGACTAGTTTGGAAGTCAAGAGAAACTTGATCTTTTAATCTTTTTTTTCACCAGACAGATACTGTAAATAACAACTGTTTCTGAAGAGTACCTGTCAGTTAGACTGAATACAAAGTTTAAATAGAGGGCTGGATTTGTATATATGCTGTCTGTGGGTGTTTAGAAAGATAGATAGGAACGGAACATGAAAAGGAAAAGCAGTTCTTTTTCCCATGAATTTTTTTTTAAAATTCAGCCATTTTATTTGTTTGCACCAATACATGAATATTGGGAAACAATTCAGAAAATGAAACCATTAGAATCTTGATGTGTAATTATATCCTTTTTTATTTTTTTTATTTACACAACATTTTCATAATAGAAAACAGCATATGGAGTAAATTATAAACAAAAAGACCCCCATATTAACCTAATCTACTAACCACAAACTACTACTAAAATAAGAGACTGGTGTTGCGGTTTGAGCACTGGAGTGCAATTCTGGAGACCAGAGTTCAAATCCCTGCTTGGCCATGGAAACCCACTGGGTGATCTTAGGCAAGTCACATTCTTTCATCCTTAGAAGGAGGTGAAGGCAAACCTCCTATGAACAAATCTTGTCAAGAAAACCCTGATAGTTTCATATTAGGGTTGCCATAAGTCAGAAATGAATTGAAGGCACACAACAACAACAACAAACCTGTGTATTATTTATTTTATTCTTTGAGGTTTAGATTTCTGTGAATGTTGTCTCACTTTAGTGAAATGTTTGTTGTACTGACATTTCATGCTGTAGGATTTTTACAGGTTTTACAGGAACCTTCTCTAACCAAATCCTGCCAAGAAAACTTCATGATAGGATCACCTTAGGGTTGCCATAAGTGGGAAATGACTTGAAGGCACAGATATCTTCAATTGGAAAAACTGGGTTTAGAACCGAGAAAATGGTTGAATGTTTAGATGAGAAAATGGTTAAATATTTAGATAGTATTATCTTGAGTAGTAACTCAAAATTATTTCATAATAACTATGTCAAAATTTGGAATGATATTAAAGCAGATTTACAAAGATGGAATAAACTTATGATTACCATTATTGGACAAATGATATACCATTCAAATAATGGCAGAAAGATATTTCACAATTTATCTGGCAATGGCAGAAACTGAGAGTTAGATTTAAATTTTACAAGATGAAAAACAAAGAAGGAGTCTGGAAATTCTCCACTTAAAAATCTATTTTTCTGCCCATTGTTTAATTTGGCTCTAAGATTGGATAACTCTGAAAAATAAGAAACTATTGCACTTGGAAGGATTATACAATTGGAAGGATTTGACTTGAGATTTGGTTGGCATGGTTTTTTTTTTAGGGTATAAGATCAGGGTGAATGAATATTTTAATAATCATTTTGTAAGAAGAGCATTGATTAGAACAGGGGTAGGCAACCTTTTTGAGCTGGGGGCCAGGTTGCTGACCCTCAGACAATTCGGGGGCTGAAGCAAATTAAAAAAAATATGAATGCACACTCTCTCAGCCCCAGAAAAGCCATGGCAAAACCCTTGTGGAGATTTTGCCAAGAAAACCCCAAGAACAAGTAATAACAACAATAATCAGCGGGGGTCGGCGGCAGCAGCAGGACTGACCTGGGGCCTGTCCAAAGGCCTCAGAGGGCCGCATCCGGCCCCTGGGCCGTAGGTTGCCTACCCCTGGATTAGAATATGGAATAAATATAAAGCAAGATTATAGCTTTATTTGAATGGACCAAATACAATAGCCTCCACTTCATTCTGAGGAGAGAATGGGTGATGATACATGGCTCAAACCCAGTGTCTGGCATGTCAGCACCATAACCAGGCTATATGCCCCTTAAAATGAATTGTAAAAAGTTACCTGTTCCAGCGTAGGGTGACTATTTCAAACACATCTCACTGAGCTGCCTGGTGTGTCTGCAGATGTGGCCAGTCACTCACTCTGACCTCAGAACAAAGTGGCCCACAGCAGTAGTGGATGCACTGGTTGGCTCAGCAAGACATGTTCTGCCTAGCATCAGAACAGAGGGCCAGGTAACAGGCAAGTTGGGTAGCTCTGGGCGCAGGATACTCTGGGCAACCCCTGGAGCATCCTGGCCAGTACAGACAAGGTCTATGTCCCAAAATGCCATTATTGGTGTCACTTCATGAAGCTCTTCTTGTAAAAGAAAAAAACCCTAAGCACATTTTGAACCAACCCAGGATCATTTAACGATGAAGAGCAGGATATAAATATTAAGGGAACACAGAAGTATAATGGTAGGTATAAATGAAGTATTATGTAGCCAGGTTATGTAGGGAAGCATTATGTAGGAAAAGGCTATTGATGGTGTGACCTGAGGAGCTCAGTCTGATAGTCTGCAGACCCATCTTGCCATACCATCTCATGGCAACCCACTAACTTGTCCCTTCTCTGCCATCTTCTGTCTGGTATTCTCAAACATCTTTGCCTGATGAAAAAACTTGTGGTTTCAAAAACTTGCATAGGCATTTTTGTCTTTTTATTTGTTCCAATAAATATACTGCTATAAAATAGACTTTGGGGTTTGATTATTTCCCCCCCTTATGTTCATAAACATACAGCCATTCATTTCAGTTCAGATTACTTCTCACAGCGAGGAATTTGCTTCCACATTTACTTTCAGAAGGTTTCAGATAACCTGAAACCAGAGTCAATTAACATATTTTAATAGGAGAAATTATCTTGGAAAAATATTAATTACAGCTAAAAATGTCTTTGATTGTTAGAGTTTCTAAGGCAGTGCCTTTGTTAGCTCTCCTTAATGATGCGGCAGGCTGACTGTGAAGCAGATTCAGTACCACATTAAAGGAAATGAATCTGAGGGTTTAATGACATGGGACATCTTATTATTTTTTTTTAAATTGTACTAAGATATACTTCAGTATTATGAATAGCAGTACAGAATTTTGATATCAAACTGGTATGTAATTACTGTATCAAAGTGTTTCTAGGCATAATATATACAGTTATTTAAACCAGTAAACATATATAGATTATTTATTATTTCCAGTGCCTAACACTTTTTTCTGTTTTTCTAGTAACGTAATTCATTCACTGGCTTGTTTCTGTGCCTTAAAAATAGGTCTGAATTTATTTCTAATGTGGAGCCAGTTGTAAAAAAAGCAAATGGTTAACCTACATTGTCTTGAAAAGCCTTACTTAAATAAGATAATGACAAATTGGTTTAGATTTATTGGTCATTAGCAATAGCAAGTACATTTCTATACTGCTTATCAGTGAACTAGCACTCCCTGATCGGTTTACAATGTGTAAGCCAATTGCCCCCAACAATCTGGGTACTCATTTTATCAGCTTTTGAAAGGATGGAAGGCTGAGTGGACCCTGGAGACCTCTTCTAGGATCAAACTTACAACATTGTGGCTGCAGTACCAGCATTTAACCACTGCAGCACCAGCACTCCTTATTGTAACTGTTGTAATCATACAAATCTAAGGAGCTTATCGCACACCAAAATAAAGTGACCTACCCCTATGGGATAGAGTCACGTTTTGGAATGTGATCGGATACTATCACACTCTAAAATGCCGCCACTGCCACTGCTGCTGGGCAACTACAACCCATCTCCCAGCTGTGCTGAGCTGGCTGATTTTCAAGCATGGGAAGCTTCCATGCTTGAAAATTGGCCGGCTCAGCATGCGATAATATCTGATCACATTCCAAAACATGACTCTATCCTGTAGGAGATAGGTCACTTTACTCTCTCTCCTAAGAGTTAGGAAGTAAACAGGTAAAGCAAATACATTGAAACCAATATTGAAAATGCATTATTTCCAACAGTTGGGATGCTAAAGGGATGCCATGGAATGCCTTGCAAAGACACAGCACTGATGCTCTAGGAAATCAAACGCAGAGTAGAAAAACAGGAAGGTGTTTTCAAGATGTGTAAAGAAATGGGCTTTGGCAGGCAGAAGTTACAGTGATGATGCCACTCTCCTTTTCTGTGTATGTTCACTGAATACATAAAGGATCTCTAACTACCAGAACTTAGAAATGTTCCTGGGTCTGCAAGCTTTTATGAAAGAAGCAGATGGTGACAGCAAGAATCAGCAGATCTCAATCCTCAGGCAGGCATACATAGATCTGGGAATCATTCAAGAATCCATCCCAGGCAGTTTAGAGCTTAAATGTAATCACCAGCTTCTTGAATTCAGATCAGAAGCATACTGGCAGCAAGGGTAATTCCTTTAAAACTGGCGAGATAGGATTTCTGTCACATATTTTGTATTTTTAGTGATGTGTGTATTAATTATATCTGTTTTATTTTTTAAAAATGTTATAAAGTCCCAGGGAAGGGGGAAAAACTGAAAATAAAATTAATAAATAAATACATTTCCATCACCACTCTGGTTGCTCTGTTAGTCAGCAGTACAATAGTAAATCAGGAAGTTGCACTGGGAAGAGGGGCCGGACACCATTCCTGGGTTATAAAGATGGCCACAACTTTACTGTATTGTACAGGGGTCATAAACCAATCAATGTCACACAAGCCTCCATCATAAATCAATCATCATGTCAATGTTAAATATTGTATAATGCCATCATAAATCAAACATAATGCCATCATAAATCTATCAATGTCAAATATATCATGAATCCTGCTAACTATGGAAATTATCGCACAGTGAAGTCCTGCTGAGATAGATGTGGGATCTAAAATTCAAAGACGGATCCTATCACATTACTCTGTGGCTGGGCAGTAGGCAACCCATATGCAATCTGGGCAACCCAAGAATCACATTATTGAAAAGCTGCAGTAGAAGACCAGAGAAACTCGGGTTACATATGAACTGCTTACTGCTTGGCCACAAAGCAATGCAATAGGATCCGTCTTTGAATTTTGGATCCCGTGTCTATCCTGGTGGGACTTTTCTGTGCGATAATCTCATATATATGATAAGTAAGGTTAGGGGACACAGGACCTGATGGTTCCATCTTTCGTCAATGGATGAGCAAGGTTCTGCCTGCTCCTGCTTATTAAATCCTTGAGTAGGGGTTGTACCACATTCAATCAGTATGATTAAGCCCAACTGGTCTGGTGTGTGTATGTGTGTGTGCATGCCCTGTATCTGCCCCAATTGCAAGTAACTCTCCCTTTCTTTTCATCTCTAATGTTCCCTGCAAGTTATCCCACCCTCTGGTTTATATCGTGCCCAATATCCCCTCCTCTTTCCGATAACCAACCCGCTCATGTGGTTGGCCCGGCAGACATGGCTGCCAAGCATGTGCACAGGTCTATTTAAAGCCTGCTGTTCTTTTGCCAGATCTTGCACAATCTCGAGGTCCCATGAGACTTGGCTGCGATTGCAAGTGAGTCTTTGCTCAAATCTTTTGCAAAAACTCACGATAGGGTAGGCCCACATGAGACTTTTTCCCTGCCACTTTGAGCAGTTGCTCAGAGTAGTGGAACAACCCTGGGGTTAGCCCCTGAGTAAGCCTGGTGCAACATGTCCGTCATACTACCACCTTAGACAGCTTTAAAAAGGTGTTAAGATGGATCTCTTCTGGCAGGCCTTTCCCAAATAGATATCCTGGTTATCAAAAGATAGCCATCCTGCTTATCCCTGATTTGGCTCTAGCTATTGTTATTTGTTTCTTTGTTTTTGTGTTATTATTTTAAATGTGTTTTAAATCATCATGATTTAATTGTATTTTAAGGGGGGTGGGATTGTGGGATATGGATGTATATTTTAAAGTTGTAAGCTGCCCCGGTTGCATTACGTAGAGGGGTGGGATAAAAATAAATTTTATTATTATTACTTTTATTATTATTATTATTAAGGGCATTTACAGACTGCCAGAAAAAATGCAGCTTGATGCCACTTTAACTGCCCTGGCTCAATGCTAGGGAATCATGGGAACTGTAGGTTTTTCTGAGAAACTGAGCCTTCTCTGTCAGAGAGCTCTGGTGCCACAATAAACTACAGTTCCCATGATTCCCTAGCATTGAGCCAGGGCAGTTAAAGTGGCCTCAAGCTGCATTATTTCTGGCAGTCTGTAAAGGCCTTAAGTCTCCCTCTGCAAAGCGTCAGGATGAGTTTTACCAGGAAAACTGTGTTTGGACTTTATCACACGGGGGAAATCCCATGTAGAAATGGGGTTTTAAATCAAAAACCTCCCACAAAAGTGGGTAGATTTTCACATGACGGTGATGTTAAACTGTTGTTAACCTGAATTGGAAAGTAGTCAAAAGCCATTTCTTTTTACTTTCAGAAAATCCCGAAAGTAAAAAGGAGCAGCTTTTGACTACTTTAAATTCAGGTTAACAACAGTTTAATAGCAATGTGTGTGAAAATCAACCCGCTTTTGCGGGTTTTCCCCAGCTTTTAAATCCCTTTTGTACACGAGATTTCCCCTGTTAGATAAAGTCCTTTGTTTCTTTTCTGACAATAAGATCCACTTGATATAGCATCCACTTGAAAAGAAATAAATAAGTATGGTGATACACTTTGCATACCACATCTATCTGGTTTTCTTGTAAGAGAATCTAAGCCTGTCATTTGTCAATTGTTATGCCCCAAACCAGAACACTTTGGTTTCCTAGTGTTCTAACAAGTCATTCAGGAGACCATATTGGGGGGAAGCAGATGGCTTAAAGGGCTGTCTTGGGGGCAGGGGAGGGGAGGGGCAGCCGCACGATCGGTGCCCCAACCCCTTCCCCAGGTCGTCCTCGGAGCAGCCGGCCCTCCGCATGGCTGGCACTCCGAGGAGGACCTCCCGTCGCAGCATTTGCACACACTGCAGCGGAAGAGTCACCGAAGGTGTGCCGCAGCCTTTTGCGGCGCACCTTCGGCGACTTGTGAAAGGAGCGCCAATTTAGCACTCCTTTCAGGGGCGGTGAAGCTGTGTCGTGGGGCCAAGGTGTGGGGATACCTCGGCCCCGCAGCGCAGCTTCCCGGGGCGGCCCATGACCGCCCGTCTGCTTCCCCTATTAGTGTTCTCCTAACAAGCTGGAATTATTAGCCAAAGACAAACTCTGTCATATGATTCCAGCTTGTTAGGAGAGCAACAAGCCATGGATCCTGTTTTGAAAGTAATGCTAAACAAACCACAAATGCTTTCCCAATTTATTCATCCACTTTGTTGGCAGAAAGAGCCAAGGACTGATTGGGTACAACCCTCTACTGCTTTGAGCCAGCAGGCCTACAGTATCTTTTTAGTTAATGCAAACTGGAATCTCACATGCTTTGGGCCATCATGCTAACAATTAAATAGTATTACATTTATAATGGAATATTACTACTTATATCCTCCAGTATACTACTATTTAATAAGTTTTGGAGATTATTTTGTTTCTTTATGCATGAACATGTTAGCTTCTTTTTTGTTAAATAGTTTTGAATTTTGTTTTTCTCTCTTTATTGGTCTGCTAAAAACAGCATTATAGAGAAGGAAAAAACAAATGTACAATCAATTTAATATGCCTTTCCTCCTTAGTGATCTAAGGTCCTTAGTAAAATCCCTAGGATAGGAATATGGGATAGGATATGACAGTACACTGTGTCAAATGAATGAATAATTTATTTATTTTTTAATTTATATGCCATGAGTCAAGTTATATGTTATGTCATAGAACATGAAAATATATGCATATACTAGCAAGATTTTGTGAGCCAACGTGTGGAAATTGTTTTCTAATCTGCTGTTAACATCGATTGCATTTCATACTCTTTTATCTATTAACACTGAAAGCACAATCAATAAAAGCAATCAACTGAATTCATAGCCACAAGTTAACATGAGACTAATTAAGGCTGACAAGATTGGATTAGATACATGTTTTGATAAAATCAGCATTGGTTGCTTTAGGGCCTAAGCAGACTGCCAGAAATAGTGCACATTAAATTGAGGCACTGCCCTGGCTCAGTGCTAGGGAGTCATGGGAATTGTATTTTTTTCTGAGACATTGAGTCTTCTCTGTCAGAGAGCTCTGGTGCCACAATAAATTACAGTTCCCATGGTTCCCTAGCACTGAGCCAGGGCAGTGCCTCAATTTAATGTGCACTATGCAAGAAAGAATGCTATTATGTCCAAAGCCACTTACAACTAGTATATGTTCGTCACTTTTTGCCTTAAGAACTTATTTCTTGTACAGATAATGTATACTGTAAATAGCTATTTTCAGATGCTTGGTATTTGTGAGAAGGTGAGGTCCTTCCTTTTGGTTGCTGATGCATGTCTTGGCCATATTTTCCAATTGGAGACCAGACCATGTTGGGTGATAGTTCTGGATGTGGATTCTAGAACCTTCTCTTCAGTGATGAGAATGCTGATTGACTAGGATTTCTGTTCCTGTGGATGAAGCACTATAGCTGTGAGTATATATCTTTACATTCACATTGAAGGGGCATAACTAACTTGTGTGCTGTCATTGAGGGAGTAGATCTCATCCACACATCTTTTCATGAGTTGAGTGCCCGCAGACACAAAATGCCTGAGTAGGGCTTGAAATGTACTTGTGATATAAAAGTGCTTTAAAATTAACTGATTTTACCCTACTCCCTTAGCCGTATGAGAGCATATGAGAATCAGACAATATCTTTTCACTCAGTATAAGTTATGAGGTAGTGACTATGAAAAAATATTCCCTCCCCCAATATTATTGGTTTTATAAGCTAATGTAGTGCCATTGATTTGGTGGACTCTTATGTGAACAGAATAATAATATTACTACATGGATGAAAATGTAAAAGTGTACTGCTTTTGCAGCTGTCATGTGATGTGCAGCTGTTTAGATTATAGTTGCACTCCAAGAATCATAGAAACACACTTCCATTTAGTAAGTCCTTCAACATACTCCTGGGATTTCAACTTCTTCATAGTGTTTTTGGGAACAGAACACCACTTCTGCCAGAATCAGTTGGTTCTATGATTATCACTGAAAAGAAGAAAATTAGTACTGTAGAAAGGTGTATAACTGTATTTGATTGAAAAGATAGAATAGATGTGAATGCAAAGGTTTGCTAATACAATTGATAATAAAAACTTTGCAAGGACAAGAATCTGACCATCTGAAAGATTGGCCAGCTAAATCATATATAATTGTCCTGGGCATCCTTTCATCATGGAAACATTCTCTGTGATGTGTTTTACTATTTAAGAATAGTCATGGGTTATCATGGAAAAGTTAATTATGACTTTACCTGAGTGATATTGATTTTACTGGTGATTAAAACATCAGAGCAGGGGTAGGCAACCTAAGGCCCGGGGGACAAATGTGGCCCTCTAGGGCCTTTGGGCCGGCCCCAGGCCGGTGCTGTCGCTGCCGCCGCCGCCCCCCGCCATGATGATATTGATTATTGTTGTTACTTGTTCTTGGGGTTTTCTTGGCAAAATCTCTACAGGGGTTTTGCCATGGCTTTTCTGGGGCTGAGAGAGTGTGCATGCATATATTTTTTAAATTTTTTTAATTTTTAAATTTTTAAAATATTTATTTATTTATTTATTTATTTATTTATGGTGCTTCGGGCCCCCCCCCCCCCATTGTCTGAGGGACAGCAACCTGGCCTCCTGCTCAAAAAGGTTGCCTACCCCTGCATCAGAGAGTCTTGTGACACCATAAAAACTAATAGATGTTATTATGGCATAAGCATTTATGGACTGCAGCCACTCATATATAGAACTTTAGTCCTTATCACAGTGTGCTGTTATACCATCATAACAGTGGTTTGGTTTCCCATTTGTCTTAGCTTTATCACATGATGTCATGGTTCTTCTCGTGCTGTTGTGCTGTACAGTTGTTGGGAATCTTAATTCTTTTCTTTCTGAAAATAATCCATTAATGACCCACTTTCCCACTACAATTCAGTAGCTAATTTGAGTGCAGATGTTTCATTCCACTTCATTGTGAGAATGACTGATAGGCAAGTGGGATAGTGTGGGTGTGGTCTAGCTGTCCCTCCCATACGGATTCCCAAGGAAATCTTCAGCAGGGAAGCCTCACACTACTTCTGGTGCTAGGGTAGAGAGGACAAGACTTCCCAAGAAAATAGCTGTGTTTAATTTGGTCTACACTCTTGAAACCACTTTCAGATTTCCTCCTATTTATTGATATGAACGATTTGCTGTTACAGTGCAATAATGCTTCAATCCTGACCTATTAAGCAGTGAAAGTCAGTATTCTGATGCCTGTACTGCATGGGGGTGTTTCCAAAGATTTCTCTACTGCTTTCTTGTGGCATAGCACACCACAGTGTTACCACAATAGCATTACTTTTTTTTAAGTATTTGTAATTATTTTTTAAGATAGTAGTATAATAATGCTATGATATATTGTAATAGCATTATAATGGCTTAATGAGTACAAATGAAGTGGTTTTTCGAGCAGGACAACCTGAAACAACTGACTAATGTACTCTCACAATAAGGGATATGGGCAATGATGTATATGCCATAATGATGCTGTGCCATAGTAGCATTATTTTACACACACACACCAGTCACAAAGCACAAGGATAGGCAAGTGGGATAGTGATAATGGCATTAGTGCAGATGAAAAAAACTGCAAATCCCACTATTTTAGCACAAATGTGGCAAGAGTATGATATGCAGCATCAACATTCAGCTATCATTGTGAATACAGCTGAAGCAGTTTTTGAATGCTATAATCTGGTATACCTGTGTGATGTGGTGAGACATAAGTTCATGAAAGCTTAGTATATAAGGTGAGACTCAACACTCTTGACTCAACAGATTCACATGGCATTCTTCATGGTAAATGCAAAGTGTAGAAACACAAAGGACTACAATTCCCACCTGAGCTGTGAGTAAGATTAGGAACATGTACTAGTCAGTGGCGTTAAGATGTTTGATTTGTTTTATTGGTTTGGCTGAAATGATTGTACTCTTTAACTTATGCTTTCTATTTGTGCCTGTAGGACAAATCGGTCCTGCATGTAGTCATATCCTTTTGCTCTAGATCACCTTTGCTTAGAATAAAGCTTTTCTTTAAAGTGCTCTGCCTCTTTGTACTCCATTTCATGTGCCTTAGCTTGGCTAGTTCTTTCCTAGGTTGGCAAGGGAAAGTATCAGTGGAATTCCCCAGCAACATTCTGATGTGTTGCTAAGGGGTGTGTGTGGGGGAAGGTGTAGAATTCATTGGGTGGTGGCAGCAAGGTTTGTTTTTAGATTTTAAAAAGTAGTCTCAAGGGGTCCCATCCAGCTCAGTGGAAGTGGAGGGGGACAATAGAGAACCTTCACAGCTGGTAAGAAGAAAATTAACTCATTTGAGATGTGATACTGGAGAAGAGTGCTTACTGTGGACATGCAAAAAGACAAACGGATGGGTCCTTGAATACATCAGACCTGAAGTCTCTCTGGAAGCCAACATGATCAAATTGAGGCTGTCGTACTTTGGGCATATCGTGAGAAGGCACGACACATTGGAAAAGATAATAATGTTAGAACAGTTGGAAAGAGAGAAAGACCATACATTAGATGGATAGATTCAATCAAAGAGGTCACAGGCCTGAATTTACAGGACCTAAATAGAGCAGTGGAGGATCAGTGGTCTTGGAGATGTCTCATCCACAGGGTGGCCATGGTCGATTCAAGGGCAGTTATCAACAACAACAACAACAACAAGAAATATGATCTGACAATGAGGAGTATCCAGGGTCCTACACATTTTTGTGTTTAAGAGGCCTCAGTTCTTTCCTAGTGGCTTTAGTTCTTTCCTAGTCACTAGGAATTTTAATTTAAAAAAGAGTAAAGATTTTATCTTTTATACAGAGTTCTGGTTCAAGGATCTGCATTTCATGGGCAAAAGGGACCTACTAAAGGAGGGTACTCTTTGTCTAGTTTTTCCCAACTCTACCATTTACCCAACTCTGCAAAATCTCATTTGGCATAGTGGAGCATTTTCAAGGGTGCTGGAGCAGCTTCCAGGAGAGTAAGGGATGGAGAATGCTGTAACCGAGATATGAAACTTACATTGTTTTCATAATATACATTGTTAATCCAGGTGTGACCAATACTTGACACATATTAAGTATGATTTAAAAATATATATTTGATATTGTAGATAGTAAGAGTTAAATACTGCTTCTTCATCTTTATTGCTAATATAACACTTTAGCAATGCTAATCAGTTGTACTGATTTTGTGTTTTGATTTTTTCTTAATAATTGAGCAAAATAACTAGGATGCAATCAAGTTGTGCACTGGGGGGTTCATGCAAATTGTTGAATCTATTTTTTACAGTGATTTTCTTTGGTTAAATATATTCAGGAAATTTATTGACATTTTAAAAAAGGAAATACGTTTTGCCTTTATATATTTTAATAAAGGAAATCACCCTTTGTATTGCCTGCTCAGCATAACAGCTACCACAATATAACATACTGATGAAGTGATTTGATGCTGATCAAAACATTACAAAATCTAGAGATGCTTGGAGGAAAGGAATTGTGATGCTAAGACTCATATAACTTGTGACTTTGTATGTGACATATCTTGACATAGTTTCTTCTTTTATGTTGATTTCCCTTCACCTGAACTCATATTAGAAAATATCCTGGCCTGGAGGGAAAAGCTGGATGGAGGAGAGTTCTCATCATGCACAATTTTTGCTCCTTAAATTGAACCCCTACATTTTGGTCTTTGTGACACTGCAACAAATCTAGGTTTAAACACATGCCTCTGCAATCACACTGTCTCATTTGGTCCTAGGTTACTGGATGCATTGAAAATAGCTTCAGACTATGTCACTGGCATTATATACAAACCTGCTATACTAGTTTATAAATCATGGTATCCGAGGAGATGCTGGGCTACGATGAAGCTAGCTAGGCTAGGCTGAAACAGTATGAAGTTGTTTTGCAAACCACAGCGTATGTTGACTGTCAAGCTACTGCTATTGCTGCACTTTAAGTGGCTGGTACACATGAAAATGAAAGCCTTTTCTCACTTTCACAATAAGACACTTGCACCTTGCATATAATGTCAGAGCCACTGTCTATAATCTTTGAGAATTCTTGGAGGACAGGAGAGAGCTAAGCAGATGGAAGGGAAATGTTGCCATCTTCATAAAGAGCAAAGAAAAGGACCCGAGCAATTACTGATCAGTCAGTGTGATGGAGACCACAAACACATGGGCCAAAAGTGCTGGCTTTGGGCCGATCCAGGGGTGCACACTCCGAGATCAGGCCAAAATCATGCTGCAGCCACCTAAGATGGCCCAGTTCCACCAGCAAAAGGAGCAAAAAACCCCCATGTTCCTTGCCAGTGGCCTGTTTGTGATCATGGTGGTGGGCGGCCTCAGGACTGTGGCATCTGGTTGCTGTGGTCCCATGCTGAATAGGGAGCAACTGGGACTGGAGCGGCCAGAGACCACTCCAAGCTGCCAATCTGCTTGACCCCAGAGATACCAGGAAAGATTCTAGGAGAGATTATCAACAGTCCGTCCGTGCACACTTAAAAAAGACTGCTGTGATTACTAAGAGCAAGCATGAGTTTCTTTAAAACAAGTTATCCCAAACTAATCTTACCTCTTTTTTTGACAGAATTACAAGCTTAGTAGATCAGGGGAGTGCTGTGGATGTAAAATATCTTGATTTCAGTAAAACATTCAACAAAGTCTCCCATTATATTCTTGCAGGCCAGCTGGTGAAATATGGGCTAGGCAGTGGTACTGTCAAATGGATTCATAATTGGTTGACTGACCAAATTCAGAGTGTTCATCAATGGAAAGAAGTGACTTGGGGGATGCTTTCTCTCTTGTCATGGTGTTGTTCAACATCTTTATGACTTGGGTGATGGAATGGAAGGCATGTTTATCAAATTTGCAGACAACACCAAATTAGAGATTGTAAATATCACAGAAGATAAGATCAGAATTCCAAAGCACCTTGGCAGATAGGAGGATTTGGCCAAAACTAACAAAATTAATTTCAAAAGAGATAAATATTAGGTACTACATCAAGGCAAGAAAAACCAGTATTCTTAGTAGACCACAAGCTAAACATGAGTCAATAGTGTCATGTGATGGTCTAAAAGCCAGTGAAGTTCTAGGCTCTATCAATAGGAGCACAGAGTCAAGATCAAAGGAAGTAGTAATGTCACTGTATTCTGCAGGATAAACATGGATGCAATAAGGATGACTTCAAGGCATGGTAAAAAGTGATCCCTTCTTACACTATGTGATAATCTCCTTAATTAAAGAGAAAAGCTTGAGTAGGATACCTAAGAAGAATTGTGAACCAGTAATTCCCTTCTTATAGCTATAACAGGAAATGTTCTATAGTTGGATTTGAAGATTAGTAGGATCAATAAACAATAGAAACTTAAAATAAGAGACTAATGATAGAGAAAGTTAGATATATCATATATAACCATTAGTTGAAAAGTCAGAAGTCACTATTAACATTTTTTTTTGATAGATGAAGGCTGTATCTACAGTGCAGAAATAATCCAGTTTGAGACTACGTTAACTGCCATGGCTCAGTGCTACGGAATGTTGGGATTTGTAGTTTTGTGAGATATCTGTCAGAGAGCTCTGGTGCTACAGTAAACTGTAGTTCCCAGAATTCAATAGCATTGAACAACAGCAGTTAAAGTTGTGTCAAACTAGATTATTTCTGCAATGCAGATTCAGCCTTAGTTATGTATTTGTAATCTTATGTTTTTGTATGTTTGGGGTTTTATTGTACTTTGTATTTCCATTGTATTTAGTTCCATTGTAATTTAATGAAAATATTAAGGAAAAGATGTCATACTACATATTTCATACTTCAGTTCCTGTCTTCATCTGTCCTATGTTGTAGGTTGTTTCCCTTCGACGTTATAACAAGCATATTTTTATGCTTCTATATCCTTATACAGTGCTTAATGATAACATTAGCACATGTTTTCTCTTTCTCCTTACAGGGCTTTTCTGTAGAAAAGATGGTTCTTTATTTGGACTGGTTTGTTCATTTCCCACTCATACTTTTGTACCATTGGATGGTAGCAACATTATCCCTAAATCTTGAGGATCCAAATGTGTGCAGCCACTGGGAGAGGTAAAATTTCTAGTAATAGGAAAGTTGTGTTATTTTCCTAGTATTTTAATGTATATTTTAGTTATTTTTTTTTATCAACATGAATATTTCATATATGATAACAAGATATGGAGCATAACCTTCAGTCACTATATAGAAAAAAAATCAGTAACACTGAGCCAAATATATGCATACTTGATTTTACATTAAAATGTACCCACATGTGGATTGGAAAGTAGAAGCTATCATAAATAACAGACACACTATAAATTGATTCCTTTAATCCAATTAACTCAGTAGGAGAATCTGCATATTCAGAGTATAATTAACCCTATTGGAAGCCATCCAAATATAATTATGAAGCTTTTTAAATCTATATGAAACTTGTTCAGTTAATTATTTCCTTATTTCAGAAAGATAGAAAATTCAGATATATATCTAAAATTCAGATATATATCTGAGTCAGGATACACACACACACACACACACACACACATCCTTGGACACATACATACATATATATATCTCCTGACTGTTCTCTCAGCACAAGTCGCAAGTGTGATTACAACATGAATTTAGAGAAAATACAACTAAAATTGAATCAATTATAACAGGGGTAGGCAACCTAAGGCCCGGGGGCCAGATGCGGCCCCTTGAGGCTTTTGAACTGGCCCCAGGCCGGTCCTGCCGCTGCTGCCACCCGCCATGGTGATATTGATTATTGTTGTTATTACTTGTTCTTGGGGTTTTCTTGGCAAAATCTCCACAGGGGTTTTGCCATGGCTTTTCTGGGGCTGAGAGAGTGTGCATGCATATTTAAAAAAAAAATTAATTGATTTTTAATTTTATTTATTTATTTATTTATTTATTTTTGGTGTTTTGGCCCCCCCAATTGTCTGAGGGACAGCAACCCGGTCCCCGGCTCAAAAATGTTGCCTACCCCTGAATTATAACATGAAAGAACAATTAAAACAATTATATACGTTAACAAAGCACAGAATTAAAACACTTCTAAAAGCATTTTAAAATATAACAGGAAATGTGGGGAGGAGGAGTACAAGATTCCTTTTCTATTTTCCTTTCACATCAGATTCAATGGCCTTGTCTGCATTGGCCAGGATACATGAGGGGCAGCCTAGACTGTCCTGGCCCCGCACCTACCCTGGCCTGCCCCTGTTACTTTGGCATCTGCTTCTGCACTGTAGTGGCTGTCTGCATGAGTATCCCACTGGGCTGTCTGGTGTGTCTGCTGTGGTGGCAACTCACTCATTTCTGACATCATACTGAGGCATCCAGCAATGGTCACATAGTGGACACCTTATTTTGAGGTCAGAATGAGCAACCCATGGTGGTGGCAAATGCACTGGGTGGCCCAGAAGGACATTCATGCAGACAGCTGTCACTGGATGGAAACTTAGGGATCTAGATCTTCTTGGAAGGTCTGGAACATCAGGTAAGGGCCCCCCCCAGTTCCTATTAACCTTGTTATGTCCTGGTTTTCGTGCAGGACATGCAATTGTCCAGATTGCCCACACTAGTACTTGGGTTTGGGCTGTACATCATCCAAACAGGAAGATGCTACAGTGGGGGTGGTAGTAGTGCTTTTGGCCCATGTAAACATGGCCAATGACCACATATGTGATGTTTAGCAGTACTTTCAATGCAGTGTTGTTTTTTTTAATACATGAAAACATGTGAACCAAGTAGCCTCATTTTCTTCAGCAAATAATGGACTGAAATGTGCCAGATATGTGTATATACATCATAATGAATGACTATGCCTACAAAGGGCTGATTCTTTAGTAGTCAACTTGCCACTTCCAAACCAAGACAAAGTAAACAGAAGGTCTTATTACTTTTGGATAATTTTCATGCTATATATCTTTTTATTTTAGCCCTTAGAAATTTTTAGCCCACTGCCTATTTTTTGTAAAAAATAAATAAAAATAGGCCACTTGATGCACACAGAGTGTTCTTTTTTGAAACAAAAAAATCCACACAGTAACATGATCTATTGGAGTGAGAAGAAAATAATATACATAAAAAGGTCTGACTAGTGGCTATTTCTAAGCATAGTAAACATCTGTCTTCCCATGTTCATGGGTGTGGCACAATGGGAAAATATTTTAACCCCCCAAAAAAAACATACTCTGGAAAGTTACCATAAGTTTAGCAGTTCTACTGAAACAGATGGTTGGCGACACAAGTAAACTGCCATCCACCAATTTATTACTGCTTGTAACTTTGGCAAACATATAGGGTAATTACAACTGGATTTTGATCACAGGAGAAAAATTAGTGTCTTGTGTCTGGGTAAATAAAGAATAAATGTGCCATGCTAAGAGTAAAATAATACACTTGTGTTCTGGGAGTAAGTTCTATAGCAGGGATGGGTAAAGTGTGGTCCCTAGGTTATATGCATCCCTAGAGCTTTTTTTGTGGCCCCAGAGAGTAAAGACTTATGCCAAAATGCCCTCAAGGGAGTGGGGGGCATTTCCACTACTTTTTGCCCCCAGGTAAATGTAGACCCAGGAAAGGCCTTTTTTGAAACATGGATTGAACAGGAAGTTCAGTTCCTGTTGTTAATAATGCCTCTCCTGGACCTAAAATGGCTCACCACTTTTGGAAGGTATTGTTCATTGAGGCTGCAAATATCTGTGGCCTTCTGACTGATGATGTGTTAAAAGTTTGCTGAAGTTGCATATGCTAGATGAAATTTATTGGAGGGTAGCTGAACAGAAAGGGAGAGATATGTAAGAGAAAATATAACCTACAAAGTGGGGAAATCTCTTGTACATGGTGGCTGAAAACAGGTATTGATATATCAGGACTGTTGGGTTTCTGACACTTGAAGTGGACATGTATTCCATTTTTGCTAAAAAAGAAGTGTATCATCCATACCATCTATTCTTATAGTTTACAGTAGTTTTATGCAATCAAATACATACATGTTTTAGTTAATAACATCCTAAGGCTGATTATTGTACCAATAATATTTCTGAACCTTTCTGTAAAATTCATCTTTGACTTCCTTCCTACTAAAGCTTTTCAGTTAAACAATTATTCCAATTGCGTAAATGCTTAATGGTTTTATTTTATTTCTGTTTAGTTACTCTGTTACAGTACAAGAATCTTATCCTCATCCTTTTGATCAAGTCTACTACACCAGCTGTACAGACATACTCAACTGGTTTAAATGCACACGCCACAGGTGATTTTAAAATAATCTTTGTTTTCTGATTGCTTTGTCAAAATAATCCTTTTTATTTGGTTAATAGTTACTTTATGTTTAAAAAGAATGTGGAATATATTCAAATACAATAAAATACTGATAGCACCTACAAATTAGATCATGTGCGTGCCACCATAGTTTCTGTGTATACAGGATATTCTCACTAAGATGATATATAAATCCCTGAAATATTTTGTATGGATTTTCCAAAGGATTATTCGGCTATAGCAGATTGTGTTATGCATCAGTGTGTAAAGAAGTCCCCTTTATCGAAAGAGGAATTACAAAGAAAAGGTGTGGTTTACTGAGTTTTGAATAATCTAAGAACAGAATTGGTAAAACTCTTCTATATTATAACTGTCATATATTTTGCTAGACCATCTAATGTGGAACATAGGGATCACAGCATCAAAGGAGTTTGTTTAGGAAATGTCTGGAGGGGTGTGGTCTATAATGGTAACTGTGTTTCAGCAAACACAGCATAGAATCTTATGACACCTTAAAAGCTATCAAATTATGGTATAAATGTCTTAAGTCCAGTTAATCATGTACATACAAATTACAGAAAAGTACCCCAGGTATCTGATGAAGGCAGCTATGCTCCATGAAAGCTTATGGCCTAGTAAAGATGCTTGTCTTTATAGGGTCACAAGTGCTTTTCTTGTTGATTTTTTTCTAGGAAACATATTTCTGTATGCTTTGTATTGAGTGTAGAGGCCACTTCAAATATTACCTTATAAATTTGCTCCTCAGGGTTTTGTTATGTCTTATCCTTGCTTGAGTATTGCTTTATGTGCCTAAAAGCTAATTACTAGTTTGAATTTTTGTCATCTCATTGGCTTATTAAAAGATGCATGCACAATTATGTGGAAGTCAATTGAATACACTAGTCATGCCATATTAACTCTGTACTGGATCTTGGAATCTACTCTGTATATCACATTTGAAAGTAGTAGTGCTAAATTCAGTTATAAATAGTTCTGTTTGTTCCTGTTTACCTGTGAAATTGTTAAACAGTTTTGGAAGCACTCCCGTATAAAATCACGAATATAAATATGGTGTGTGGGAGGGGGGTATGTCCAGATGTCCATATTTTATTATTTCAAACACTTGTTAATTTTTTAAAAAATGTATGTGTTATCTAATAGAATCAGTTACCGGACTGCCTACAGGCATGGAGAAAAAACTATGTACAGACGAAAATCTCAGTGTTGCCCTGGATTTTATGAAAGTCGGGAAATGTGCATCCGTAAGTACATTTATTTTCACTTGATCCCACTAAATGCTAAATACGACAAAATCCCAGTTTCACAAGATTGATACCTTTATCAGCCAACCAAAAAGTACAAAATAAATCATACAAGCTTTTGAAGTTTCACTGGTTTCTTCATCTGGCAAGATGTTAAGAATAATATAAAAGAAGAGTAATAAGGGCCCACAGCAGATGGGCTGCATTGGGGCCATGGCATTGAGATGATGCATGCCCCGAATGTGGCTGGAAGCAGCACGGAGAGCATGCCCAGCTGGGAAAAGCTGGCTGCAAAAGGAGAAGGGAAAGTCTGCTCTTTGCTGATGTTCTGTTTGGGACTGTGGTGGCAGCCTGGATCGGTACTGGGCCTATGCGGTCGCCATGGTCCTACGCTGATCAGGGCAGGAGCAGCCTTTGGCCGCTCCTTTTACCCCATCTGCATGACTCCAGTGTTAGAGTCACAGGCCTACATTTTGTCTCAGATGTTACTCCTGTTGTTAGTTAAAATAATCTGGAGGGATCTCAGCGCAGGCAGAGGCCACTCCCCTTCTTGGCCATGTGGCTGATCAATAAATGTATTGGTCTTTTGCGGATTATGGATTTTCTTTTCTTTTACTGCATGGCAAATACAGCTACCCCTAAATATGTGTCCTGGATCTGAAGTTACATTAGATGCTAGTTTGCTTTCAGGATTTCAGTTTTTGCATGCAGCTCTTTTATGAATTCTTATTTATTGGTAACTGGTTACAAAGAACAGAAGTGCAAATGCACCTTTCTTGAGAAATTCAATGTTTCTCTGGTGTAGTAGTTCACTTGTAAGTCTCAGTGTGTTGCTGTGGGGAAAGGAAGGCAGTAGTATCTACCTTTACTGGTAATTTTTGGGAGGCAGCTGTCTCAGTCAGATCCATGTGAGTGGCAGGCTGCTCAGCATTCCTCCTTATGTTGTCTGATGATATCAAATGAAGCTGCTAGTCACTGAGTAACTGCAAACATATGAGGTGCTACTAGATAAGATATCATTTTTTTCTGCCTCTACTATTCTTTCCCAATAGCTCCTGTTCCAACACAGGTAATTCTTCTGTATTTTCTGTGACCGCCAATATGAGAAGTTCTTTTGTCTGCTGTTTATCATCTATGCAGAATGGATTTTACTGTATTCCTACTCAGTGGCATAACTAGGGTTGGTGTCACCCAGTGCAGTAACTCATGGTGTTACCCCATGGACATCTTCCATGGAATTGGGGTATAAAATAAAATATTGGAATTGGGGTAACAGTGCAGGGAATGAGTTGATGTAGGGGGTGTACAGACGGCCCCTAAGGAGAGGCTCCATACTGCTTCTGGGAGCACTGGATCGGGACTGTGACAACCACACGCTGTGGCCCCAATCCGGCTTTTTGCCACTCCAGGCCCATAGTGTGGCAGACTTAATCTTGAAGCGTGTTTCTCAGTATGGGTTTCATAGCTGTGTTCCTGAGCACATACATAGTGCTTTCCCATTACCACTGAGCAGTGCTACTTGGGCTTTGGAATGGGAGCAGGCTGGGTCCTGTGGGGGGGGGGGGCTCTTAGCTTTGCTTTGCTACAGCAGTGAGCCCCGTCTCTCATTTCCTTTTTCTTGGAAATATCAGTGCTGACAAGATGCACAATGTTTCTGATAGACAGCTCCACTTGGCAATTGTAAGTTCCTGTCCAGTATTTCTGGTGCCAGGATTAGAAAAATCACTGATTATTTCTTCAGCTGTCAGTTGACCAGGAAGGTCCTAGTGCATGAGATTAAAATTGGACAGTGGCTTTCTTAGACAATGAGGAACAAAAACTGTGGTCTCTTTACTGCTGAGGAGAGGATGAAGATCAATTTCTTAGATTCCATGAACATTGGTCTTGAGAAGGACATGACAAACCAAATTTATTATTGTTCACAAAACTCAGCCTCCCCGAATCTCCCACCTGCTAGTCATTTTTTAAAAAATGAAACAAAACTCACTTTATTTCCTTGATATACAAGAAACTTTGGTTATTAGCTTCAGCATCTCTTTCTCTCCCACTCTCTGAGATGCACTGAGATGGTGGAACTTGTTTTCTACAGTTTTTGCTCATATGGTAGGGTAGAAAGGAACTAGAAATAATGACTTCCCTAGAGGAGAAATATGCTGCTCTTGTCCCTACCTATATTCATGGCCATATATCACTGGTAGTAAATGAGCTGCTAAGATAGGAATGAAAGAAACATAAAACAAGTAGACAGAAAATATAGATAATACAACTATTTTAATTCTACTTTCTCCCCAAACCCCCTCCCTTAATTTTCATGTTGTCCTGGTGAAAACAAGTAGAGTACTGTAGTTTGTTTCTGTTTCACTGACCATAGCTGGTATTATAGAAAATTTCATCTAGTGGATAAATTAAATGAAGGGTGAGGAAACCTTTGGCTCTGCAGATATTTTAGCCCCAACTAACACAGCTGGAGACTGTGAGGGGTGTAGTCTAAAATATCCAAAGGACCAATGGTTCCCATCCCTATTGTAATGAATGGTCTCCTCTGATTCAAAGATTGTGAGCTGCTCTGATTCTTTCAGGCTGTGTCTGCACAGGGCAGGATACTAGACGAAGCCTGGAATATCCTGTCCTTAAACTGTCCCAACCTTCCCCCACTTCGAGGCCCTCTGTTTCCATCCTGCTAAGCCATCTGCCACCACCACCACCATGGGTTGCTCGCTTCTGAGGTCAGAAAGAGATGCCCAGCCTCAATCACATGGCTGTGGACCTTGTTTTGACCTCAGAACTAGCAACCTGTAGTGGCAGCTCAATGGAACACCCATGCAGATAACTGCTGTGACATAGAAATGGAGGGCTCTGGATCTTTCTGGAAGATCTGGAGTAATAGGTATTATATATGGTATATATACCATATTCTTAAGGATGTTCTACCCTGGTTCTGGTGCAGAACATAACAAACAATTGGAAATTGTATTCAGAGTAGAAGAATAAAAGAAAATAAAGTCCCACGTGCTGTGTGATGGTCCAATCAATACATCAAGTTTCAGACTGTAGTCCTCTGTTCAAATGTCACATTAATTGACATGAACCAGTATCAATAAAAAATAAAGATGGCTCTCCACACACTGAAACTTAAAAGTACTAGCACCTGCAAATGCAAAGATGAAGTGGAAATAAATGAAATTCTCCACTTTAGCATTAAATAGTTCATCCTCTTGATATGATCTCCTGTGAACAGGAAATATCTGACAATGTATGAGGCATTAAATGGAGGAAGAGCCATAACTCAGTCATAGAGTATATGCTTTGCATGCAGAGAATTTCAAGCTCAATCAGTGGTATCTAGTTAAATGATCACTAACAGCTGTGGGAAGAAACTTGCACCCCAAACCTGTGAAAGTCATCTCTAGTCTTAGTAAATGATACTAGGATAAGTAGCCCAATGGTACAACTCAGAATAAGGCACTGTTATTTTTTTTAGTTGATAGTCAAGAATTGTTATACTGCTTACTATGCTATTTTATGCCCAGTATTTTTATCAATTGCTTTTAACAAAGCAATTGCATTTAATTAGAATGCTGTAGAAAATTAAGAGATGCCAGACAGACTAGCTGTCTGATGCTACACCTTGTTACATCCTTCAAAAGAAACAATACTTTATGACTGCAATTATTTAGGAGTAAGCTACATTGAACACAGTGGGGTCCACCTCGGAGTATGGGGTCATGCATAGGATTACACTATGAAACAGATTTTGTTCTTTAAACATCTTCCTACATCTGGTCTTAAAATTTCCTGGCAAATCATGACACAAACAAGTCCCCTTATACCTTAATAAAATTCTTCAAGTCTTTGAACCTATCCCAAATGTAAATATTCTGGCAGCTGCTACTAGTGTGTGACATATTTCTCTAACAGCTGTGCTGGTTTTTTTAATGTTTGTAACATTTGAAGACCAGAACAGATTTTATCATGACTTATTATTATTAATGTAACCTAAATATTATTAATATGTATATCTCAGTCTATATATATTTATGCCCTTACACAAAAATTGTCAAGGAATTCTCTTGTAAGCAGCAAAAGAAGAAGGACTGGGGGAGCAGTAGGAAGTGGAAACAAGGGAACTGAAATGAAGCAGATTTTATCTTTGACCAAACTAGACTTTGACCAAATGTGTTTCAGTTTTTAGAAAATTGAATTGAAGATTATTTTATAGAATCAATGAATTACAGAGTTGGAAGGACTTCCAAGAGCCACCTAGTCAAACTGCCTGACATGCAGGAATACACAGTTGAAGCACTCCCAGAAGATGGCTGTCCAACCTTTGTTTAAAGACCACCATGGTCAAGACAATTTTATTCCACTGTTGAACAACTCTTACCATCAGGAAGTTCTTCCTAATGTTTAGGTGGAAGCTTTTTACCTATAATTTGAATCCACTGTGGAGAAGCAAACACATACTTGCTTCATTTTACATAGGCCATCACTTCAAATATTTAAAGGAAAGGTCACCAAGGATTGCAGTAAGCATTGGAACATTACATTAATCTCCAATGTAAGCAAACTGAATCTCAAAATTTTACAACGAAGACTTACCATATATAGAATTAGAAATGCCAGATGTATAAGGTGAGTGCAGAAAAGAAAGAGAAACTAGAGATCATGTTGTACACACACTTTCAATAATGGAATGCACCAAGAATTTGAGAAGAAAATCAGCTTGTGTTTCATAACTTATAGCAAAGATCCTGATTATATAGATAATGAAAAACTATGGATCATTCTTAAAGAAATAGGTGTGTCACATTTGGTTGTCCTGCTGTGTAATGTGTAATCAGGACAAAAGGCCATTTGTAAGGACTGAATATAGAGAAGCAGAATGGTTTCCAATTGGCAAAGGGCTCAGATAGGCAGTGGCATCACTAGGGTTAACTGATTCATCTTCATTTCTCCAAGCTAAACATACACTGTTCCCTGCCTAAGCTATTCGTCAAACGATTTGGTTTCCATTTTCTATAACTTCTATGATTTACAGGAATTGTCATTTAAACGTTTTACAGAGCCCACATTCATATTGCATGTGTTCAGTATGTAAAAGGTAGAGAGTAGTTTTCTTTCCATTTGATATGTTTTGATGTTTGGATATTTTATGTTTACTAGCAGTAGTGATTCAGATTTCAGAGCCAGGAAATGTATAAAGAAAGTGAATGAAACTGTAGATATAAGAAAATACTTTTTCATGCAGTGCATACTAAAACTATGGAATTTGTAGTGCAGTGGGGGCCACAAACTTGGACAACTTTAAAAGGGGTTTAGAAAAATTCATGGAGTATAAGGCTATCAGTGACTATCAGTTATGATAGCAATTTATTGCCTTTAGCACCAGAGGCAGTTTGCCTTTATATATCTTTTGCTGGGGAAAATGAACAGTTCTCATAGGTGCAAAACACACTGCAGAAATAATCCAATTTGAGACTGCTTTAATTGCCCTGGCTCAATTCTAAGAAATCCTGGAAATTGTACTTTAGTGTGACATCAGGGCTCTCTGGTGGAGAAGGCTAAATGTTTCACAAAACTACAGTTTCCAGAATTCCCTAGCACTGAGGCAGGGTAGTTAAAATAGTCTCAAACTGGATTATTTCTGCAGTGTGTTTCAGACCATAGTCTACTTTTCAATTTACCATAAGAATCTGGTTGGTCATTATGGGAAGAAAATGCTGGACTAAATAAGCCTTTAATCCCATGCTGTATGATTCTGCTTATGTTTTTTTTAACCAGGGAGCAAATGCAAAGGTCCACACTAATGACATTTCTCTAAATATGAAAATCAAGGAAAATGAGTTGAATGCATCTACACATGTGAAACGCTAATCTTTAGGTGTATAGTATGGAAAGAAAAGTTTTCCTTTTCATATACCCCCTCCTTTGGGTTCTTGTTATTTATTGCACATTTGTGTGTGCATGTGCCTCCAAGTTGCTTGCCTAATTATGGTGACCCCATAAGGCAAGGAGTATTCAGAGGTGGCTTGCTGTTGCCTTCCTCTGAAATATAGTCTACAGCACTTTGTATTCCTTTGTGGTTCCCCTTCCAAGTACTAACCAAGTCTGTCCCTACTTTGTTTCCGAGATCAGACAAGATCTGACCTTCATGTTGTTTAGGCCTAGTGACATGTGTATTCCATCTTTCCTCTAACAAGCTGCTCCTGCTCTTGTTCCTTCATTTGGCCTTTCAACAACCCTGTGAGGTAGCGCAAATCAGAGAGTTACTGGTCCTCTAGTGAGTTTCATTCCTCAGTGTACACTAGAAGCTGAATCTCCCAGGTCTCAGTCCAATACTTTGATAATCACAGATGGACAGATCTCTGAATGCATAGGTTATAGTAGCTCTCTTCTTCAAAAATAAAAATAATGACCTTGAATAATGTGTTGTGAATTGAAGAAAAAAGAAAGAACAATGAAATAACAAAGGAACTGGTAAAATAAAGCAACTGGTAAAATAAAAATGTATTCCTGTTGAGTTTATTGTGTGACCAAAAAAAGAAAGAAAGAGGAAAGAAGAAAAGGCAAGACTGCTTTCTATATATACTTTAAAAGACAGGGTATTCTTTTTGTCTAACTGGATATGTATATAACACCATGCTAGGGTTGCTGCTGAAATTTTGAAACTAGAGAGGACAATTCATGGTTATTAAATACTTAGTTACTGGAAGGAAGTTATAAAGAACTTTAAATATGCTAGCACTTTCCTTGTTTTTAAGAGGAACGGGAGACATTAGGAAACAGCTGGACTGTGGAAACCCTATGCAGTTATTTTTCCCCTCTAATTCAGCATTTTTATTCTTACTGATTGCTTTCTTTCTCTGTCAGCTCACTGTTCTGATAAATGTATTCATGGCCGCTGTATTGCTCCAAACACCTGTCAGTGTGAGCCTGGCTGGGGTGGACCCAACTGCTCCAGTGGTAAGTCTGCATCTGCTGCTGTCGGTCTCGTGTTGTCTATTCTGTTATCCTTCTTAGTGAGGATATTTTTTTAAAAAAATAATTTTTTTCCAGGATTCACTGGTGCTTGTCTCAGAAATCATTTCTGTTTTACATGCAGGTACGTGAAGGTATAAGAGCTCTCTCTGTGTGATCCAGTTTCCCGCTTACTTTTCTTTCTTAAAATACAAGAGATCATTTATTTCACAACACATGGGATCTAGCTTTTAGCAGGCAAAACACACACAATGAGAGAGAGAGAGAGAGATTTAACTCGAATTATGCAATTATGATTCATTCTTGGATACCACTGGAAATTCCTCCTTCTAAAATGGTGTGAAGGGGAATCATATATACCTTTTCATTCACACTTGATAAAATAACCTGAAAGTAAAGACACAAGGTAGGCTTAAAATCAGTTTCTTCATTTGTGTTAGAGAGACATGAAAACACCAATTTTTCCAGACTATTCTAGTGAATCAATGTATCTAGAAGCTGGCTTCAAGTGGCTTCCATCACACTATGGAAAATATGTAAGTTTGTTATTCTGTGCTTCCAAGCCATTTTGACCTCTGGTGACCCAAAAGCTAATTTATTATAGGGTTTAGTACTATAAGCTTTTTGAGGATATGTTTCAGTTATCTGTTTTGAGGGTTAGATACAGATGATCTGTTTTAGTTACTTTCTTTGCTAAACAGTTTTCAATGTTATTTTTTATTATTCATTTTATTTATTTCATTTATGTGCTGCCTTTCTCTGAGTGTGGGATGCAAGCCAGTATACAAATAGAAAACCCAACAATAATTTTAAGTCAATTGAAAATGTTCATATTTAAACAGTAAAACCTTATTTAAAAGACATACAAAAGCTAAAAATAAAGCATACTAAAGTTAAAAATTTCACATTAAAAGACCCCTTAAACAAATAGGAGAATAGAGAGGGGGCCAGCCAAGCCTCTCGCAGGAGATATTTCCAAAGGGTAGGAGCAACCACTGAGAAGACTCTTTCATATCCTCACCAAGCAACCCTGTGATTATGGCAGAACCAGAAAAAGTCCTCCTTTGTGTATTTTAAGACTCTGATAGATTTGTATAGGGGTTCATGGAATCGAAAGCCACTGAAAGGTTCAGCAGGACCAGAAGAGACACACTCCCCTTGTCTAGTTCTCTGCATGGGTCATCCATCAACATGACTAAAGCTGTCTCTGTGTCATGAAGTGCCATGTCCTGAAGCCAGATAGATATGGATCTAAATAGTCTGTTTCATCCAGAAATCTCTGGATTTAGGAGGCCACTATCCCCTTAAGCAGACGGCTTAAAGGGCTGTCTTGGGGAGCAGGGAAGGGGAGGGGCAGCCGCATGATCAGCGCCCCAACCCCTTCCCCAGGTCCTCCTCGGAGCAGCCGGCCCTCTGCACGGCCAGTGCTCCGAGGAGGACCTCCCGCCGCAGCATTTGCACGCGCTGTGGCGGAAGAGTCGGCGAAGGTGCACCACAGCCTTTTGCGGTGCACCTTCGTTGACTTGTGAAAGGCGCGCCAATTTAGCACTCCTTTCAGGGGCAGTGAAGCTGCGCCACGGGACCGAGACATGGGGATGCCTCGTTCCCGCAGCGCAATTTCCTGGGGCAGCCCTATGCTTCCCCCCTATGTGTTCCAGAATCATACTCAAGAAAGGATATTTTAAAATTAATTTGTTGATATTTAACAGTAGTACAATCTTAGTATTAAAAATGTAGATCTATGGACCAGGCAGTATGCAAGCAGGCAGAAGAAGCAGGTGGACAGGTAGCAAATCTTCCCCCCTCCCTTCTCTTCCTTGAGGTGATGGAAGTGGTGTTCTTCCTTCTCCATGTGCTGACTCTGTTGCAGCAGACAGCCAGGTTTTATTCCCTTTCAAAGGGGACAGGTGGCACTCTGGCTTGTTAGCCAGCAGCTGGCCGAATACCTGGGGCCTAGCTCTGCATCTATAGAGCAGCAGTCCACTGGAAAAGATGCAGAAGAAAGCAGCAAGCAAGGCAACAGGCAGGCATACCTCTCTCTCTCTCCTGTTGTTATAGAGAGAGCGGTGTTCTTCCTCCTCCCATGTGCTAGCTTTTGAAATCAGTAAATTTAAGTACACTTAAGCCAGTATTGGTTTGTATCCAGTAATTTAAAAGTGTAGCTCTTTTGTGCATTTCAAAATATAATGTGTAGTTAATACCAAGTGCATACCAAAACACATATATTGCTACATGCAATAGCAACCTGCTACTGACATGACTATATGATATCTGGCTCCTTTATGCGAACTGACAGTTTGCAATGATTTGCACAACAAAATAGAGTGAGATGCTTCTAATTACAGGAAAGGCTGTATATTTTCTCTAATTTTCACACTGTTTAAAACTGGCTTGACAGGTATTTTAAAAAATACAGTTCTCTCCAGTGTTACTGACTCTGTGTCCTTCCTATATTTGTTTCTGATACAGAGTTGAAATAAACACTGTTTTATACACATTTGTGTGAAAGTTATTATATCAGGGGTTGGAATTATACAGCCATCCCAATACTGCTGTACTGCAACTCCCAGCAGCCCTCATCATCATAGCCATTAATGAAGAATGTTGGGATTTGCAGTCATTCAATATCTGGGGAGCCATATGATTCCCACTGCTCATTTATATGATGCTTAATATTTGATAGAATTTCAAGAAACTGCCTGAACCTATTATTATTTAATTGACCCTTATGCAGTTCATTTCTTCTTATCATATCACATGACTGATTATTTTAAAATGTTGTGACCTGAAAAGACATGAAAAGTCATCACTTAAGCTTTCTATGCCTCCTATAAGTGATGCAACATTGCTTCAAGATTGAGGATAATTTTGCTAAATTCATCCTTATTGTTCCTCAGGACACAGGGAATTCTAGCCATATTTCATATTTAGGGCTAAATCCAATCTTGGTCTGAACTACAAGAGACCCATTACCTCTGTGAGTGAAAATTAATCACTGTTTACATCAGTCCAATTGGCTTTGGTGTGTCTGCTCAGTTTGGGACTAAAATTGGATTTAGCTGACAGAAGTTGTCCAAATAAATTGGGTGCAGTCTATTAATAATCAGTCCTAAAGTATGGATATGTAGGTCTGTAAAATAGGGTTTCATTCTTTTTGGTAGTCACTGACTGTATTTGGGAACCTGACATCTTTTGCCATATTCCCCACAATTTCCCTTTTCTTTTCAGTTGTGTTTGTGTTAAAAGTTCCTTTTTTTGTTTCTGCCTTTCCTCTATTCATTCACCACTCACTGCTAGTGTCATCAGGTTCAACAGTGCAAAGACTGCATGATTGTCAGTGCACAAAAGAAGTCTTGTGAAAGAGCCCTTGTTGCTTTACCTTGAACTGAGAGATCCCCTGGGATGTTAGGGATCCTCTGGAAAAAGATTTTGCATAATAATTGCAGCTAATGTGAAGTGTTCAAAAATTATTTCTTAAAAAAATTACTCCATGTGTAAATTAGGGCCGAAAAGGGCATTTTGTTCACATGCTGTTGATAGAAGATTGGGGAAGGAGGATTGGGCTGTCTGGCAGAGATCCATGTTTCACAAGCAGACAAAAGAGAAATCAAATGCTGTTTTATTGGATTATCCTGCTGCAAATCAAATTCTCCATAGCCTTTCCAAAATGAAAGAACATTGTTAGCTTCCATAGTTTAAGAAATGCTATTTGTCTTTGTCTGTGCTTTAAGGCATGCATGATTTTCTTAACTGTGTTGACAAACAAGAGCTGTTCAGTGCAATGTGGCAATATAATTTCCAAATTAAAAAAAAAAAAAAAAGGTAAAAGGAGACAGAAGAAAAAGAAAAAGAACTGGTGTTTGAAAGTCCTTTCTGACCATATCATGAGCATCCTATTCAGTCCACTGTTCTGATTTTTAAAATAGTTGGTGAAAAGTTTTTCTGAACAGTGAAAAGCTTATATTTTTTAAGCAAGATTTGTTCAGAGGGGCTTGTCATGGTCTTCATCTTTGGCTGAGAGTGTGTGAGTCATCTAGTGGGTTTCCATGGCTGAACGGGGATTAGAACTCCCAGTGTCCTCGTCCAACACTCAAACTATGCTTGCTCTCTGGACATAGTAGTTTCATTCAATTGATCACATTGATTTAAAATATGCAGGAACTGCTGGAGCAATTGCTTATGTCCAATTTTGTAATATATGAAAGGTCCATTATAAATGAAGAGACTGGTATATACAGTTTTCTAAGATTTCCTCTATGGTATTGTAAGGCATTCTCACATGTAGCAAAAGCCGAAAGCTGCATTAGAGGCTCAACAAAGTTGTGTTTACTACCAACCCAAAATCTGGGAACACTTCTAAATGTGTGCCAAAATTTTGCATTTTGGGGCGGAAGAAGATGTTTCCTTAGAATCTTGAGTTGAGATGTCTGTATCTCAGTTTTGGGGCTGTTGCAAAATGCAGGGGTTTTGTTGCAAAACATTGCAAACCTTTGGCACAAGTTTAGAGGTGATTCCAAATTTTGGAGTTAGTAGTAAACAAAGATGCTGTGAACATTTCAAACAGAATAGAAGAAGGAAGCAAGCAAAGGGCAAGAAAGAGGGTAAGGGGTCAGTAGCTTGATATGATTTAATATCTAGTGAGAGCATGACTGAATTTTGAATTTAACACTTTGAAGAGGCAGTGAGAGAAGGGCCAACATCAGTTTCCCAACTTTTTAAAAGAACTGCAGTGTCAGTGGGCTACCAGCAGTTGAGGCAGGTGGTTCTGATATCAGTGGAGCAACGAATTTGCTCTGGATTCCAGCCCAGACTTCAAGGCCTCATTCCCACTTACAAATAAATCAGTTTGCAATCCGAATCAATAGATTGGTTCAACAGCAGAGTGTGGTTCACACTACTTTTGCCCCAATCACATTTTCTTGTTGTAAAATAATCCACTTGTCATTCACATTGATTAATGAATCGATTCAAAATGGACCCTCTTCAGCTGGCCGGCAAATTTAAAGTGAAAATTTAAATCAATTCCGATCTGCATTCCATTCACACTTGCGCTGAATCGATATCATAGAATCATAGAATCATAGAGTTGGAAGAGACCACAAGGGC
>CM034703.1:72908330-72921191 GCA_020142125.1 Phrynosoma platyrhinos
GTGGACTCAATTTGCACAATTTCTGGCAGTCTGCAAAGGCCCTGAGTTTGCAGAAGCAGCAAATGCCAGAATCTTGGGAGATTATTGCACACCTTTTCCCCCTTAATCCAGGCATGGGCTGGGCACAGGCTTAAATGGGTGAAAATTGATCTGGGTTCCAAGGAGCATGCCTCGGAACCCAACTCAGCTGCATCACGTACCCAATCCAGACTCCTGGCGTACTTTTCTGGTGAATGGGAAAGTATAGTTCTTTGAAAAGTATACCAGGAGTCCAGATCGGGTACAAAATGTGGTTGAGTAGGGCACAGAGGTGTATAATAAGTTCCATTTTTAGCTGCTTATGCCTGTGCTCAGCCCGAGCCCAGATTGAGTGAAAAAAGGCATGCAATAATCTCACTGCTTCCATCTGCCTCAGTTAATTCCTGCCTGAAATGATTTCAGTGAGACACAGGCTGGAAGAGTGGGGGAATGGGAGGCAGTATTAGCAAACCCAACCTCTGAGATTCAGGCACTTGCTGCTCCTGGCTGCCTCTTAACTCCTTCCTAGGATTGAATTCAATCAGAGAGGAGGGATGGAAAGGCAACCCCCCCCAGCACCATGCGTAATTTTTTCTTGCAGCAGAAGTAGGAAAAATGCCTCCTTGGTCCCTGGAGCCTTCCACCTTTGCTACCCTGAGACTGCTTCTCAGTCTGGCTGTGGTCAGTCATAGGTACATTTGAAATTTAAATACTGACTTAAGTATCCACTTTCTTTTTTATCTGTGGGGGAGTCATGGAACCAATCCCACTGTAGTCCAAACCACTATCCCATGCTGATCCATAAAATCCTGATTCATGAGCAAATTGATTGCTTTTTCTAGGTAAAATAAGTCTGCTCAAAGGAGTTACATGTGTCTTTCACATCCTGAAAATTTCTGTTCTATTCTGTCTGCAACCATACAAATTTTACTAGCCCACTAAAATAATTATGAGACAAATAGTGGCACCTTAGAGTCTAACTGATAGCATTAGTGTAATTAGAACTGAGCAGCACAGGCTCTCCACTCAGGTTGCAGCTGCATAGAGAGCATAGGAGTGGTGTACAAATAACTCTATAAAACTTTCTTATATTCTAAAAAATGAGGCCAGTTCAACTGCAGAAAGAGCTGGGTTAGTTCTGAGTTGTAGCAATGACATTGTTTATAGTAATAAATTACCAATTATGCAGTTAAGGGCCTCTACAGACGGGCGGCTGTGGACCGCCTCGAGAAGCTGAGGATCGGGGCCGCTGCTAGCACACGCAGCAGCCCCAATCCATCGTTTTGGCACTTGAGAAAGGAGCACCAAAATGACACTCCTTCCTGAAGCACTAGAAAGGGTGCCAGAAGAGGCACTGTGCGCCTCTTCCCCATCTCTTCCTGTGCAGAGAGTGCAGAGGCTGTGCCGGGAGGACGTCATCAGGGCGCTTGCCATGGGGAACAGCGCACGCCCCGATTACATCCTTGGGAAGGGGTTGGGGCGGCCGCTGTGCGACTGCCCCTCCCCTTCCCTGGCTCCAAGACAGCGCTTTACGCCATCTGCATCCCCCCTAAGTTATCCCTGTTTTCCATTGAGCCATATCCTGAGTAGTTGTGTCAGCCTTCCTTCATAACAGTGCTAAAGCCTTGTCTTCTTTAAGCCATAACAAACCCAACTGATGTGCTTCGCATTTCTAGCTGTCATTAGCAGATGATTTCTAGTCTTTTATCTGCTTTACACATCATGGAAACCATTATATGGTGTTTTGGCTTAATTACAGCCTACTTGCTGTTTTCAAACATTGGCCATTTTGTAATTTTAACTGGGTCACACTGGATCCCTGATCCTGATCAGCTTTTAAGTATCAGGTTTTATCATATGTCTTCATTTTGTTGTACTTAGAGCTTGGCAAAATTACTTTCTTTGTACTACCAATTCATAAAATAGCCAATGGCTATGCTAGTGGAAGAATTTGCAAAACTGTGGTGCAACAAAGTAATTTTTCAAAGCTCTCCTCCTAGATATGTTGAAAAAGCAGTTAAGTGTTGTTTTGATCACTTAAGTTGCAGATGGAAAAGAAAAACCAGGTTGCTTTTTCCACACAACCCACTCCCATAAAGTTCTGAACACCCATGGGCAGTCTGTACCACATGGCATCAAGTTGCACCACTCAATTCTTTACTCCCATACATGTTCATCATCACATGAACACACCGCTTGTGACTGCCAATTACCTCCATTTTTCCACCCAGCTGCCATCCCATTGGACAGTCTGTGTGACCAGCCATATGACTGGCCACACAGTTGTATGAGTGATACACCACCTGTAGAGTGCATCAGTGTGCCTACTGACACATTAGCAAAGCACAATCACAGAGATCCCTCATATATGCCCCCTTTCCCCTCCTTTACTAAGCCCCATGTGTGACTGCCTAGTTTGTGTATGTTTTTTATTATACCCACTGCATTATTGGCAGCCTTCCATGTTTGTCGTAATTTTACCTCATGGGGTATGTAACAGCTTGATGGTGCAATGGGTTGGTGGTGCAGCTGGACACTTGCACAAATATATGTTGAGCAATGGTGCTGGCATCTGCATCTCACCAGGTCCAAGTCACATGCTCCAGACGACTTTCATAGGCCGCCTATGCTTTCCTGCATTCTCACGCTTGTGTAGTGCTGTTTATATGGTTCAGCGATAATGTGCACTTTTCTGCTTTAGAGCAAAGCAAAACGGCATTATTTTGGTCCAGGATTTTGCTCCAGAGTGCAACTTTGTTGCAGTTTCATCCCATTTCGGCCTTGTACCTTGTGTAAACAGCTGAGGCTTGAAACAGGGTAAAACTGCTTTTTTTCTCCCGTGCAGACAACCCCATAGGCATACCATGAAAATACTGCTTTGAGTGGATGATGTAGCAAAAGCATCTGGAATTGACAGATCTTATCTTGTTACCCAAAACAAGTTTCTGTTTCTGTCTGATTTTGTCTTGGAAAACTTGCCACAAACAAAACAAGCTGAAGGTTTCCTTCTAGTTAGGGAATCAGCACAGCATGTTTTCAGAATCCTGTTGAAAAAATTGTTCACAAGGCTATAAGAATATTGAATGATGTTGGTGACAATATTTATGAAAAAAAAAGGAAGTTAATTACAATAACAATAAAAATCTTTCTTCTCCACTAAACTAAGGGACTCGGCAGACAGCTAATAGAGCCGTCCTCGAGGCAGGGAAGAGGAGGGGCAGCTGCACGCTCGGCGCCCTTTCCTCCTCCCGAGGTGCTCTCAGAGCCGCCGGCCCTCCGCACGGCCGGCGCTCTGAGGGCAACCTCCCGCTGCAGCGTCCGGACATGCTGCGGCGGCTAAGTCAGTGAAATTGCATCGCAAGCTTTCGCGGCGCACTTTCACTGACTTGTGAAAGGAGCGCTATTTTAGTGCTCCTTTCAGGGATGGGGAAAGAGTGCCGCAGGATCGAGGCATGGGGATGCCTCAGTCCTGCGGCGCACCTTCCCAGGGCGGCCCCGTGCCGCCAGTCTGCTTCCCCCCTAAGTTCTAAGAAAATACAAAGATCTCTGCATCTCAAAGCATTTTGCTTTTGATCATGTTATAGAGTTAATATTAAACACACATACACCCCCACAACTATGTAACACAAATAAAAGAATGCTGAAGTGTTTGCTCTTCCATATATTTGACAAATTATGACTGATAACCTGAAAAATCTGATAACCTGAAAAGGCTCAATGTAACTGTTGTCTTCTAACTTTGTGACGTAGATGGCATCTGCACTGCAGAAATAATATACTTTGACACTGCTTCAACTGCCATGGCTCAATGCTATGAAATTCTGGTATTTGTACTTATTTGAGATATTTAGCCTTTTCTGTCAGAGGGGTATGATACCACAACTACAAATCCCAGGATTCCACAGCATTGAGCTATGGCACTTAAAGTTGTGTAAACTGCACTACTTCTGCAATGCAGATGCAGCCTAAGTTCTAGTTTCAAAATTGTAGAATCAAAATAGGCATTGTATGCAAACATGTCTTTTTAAACAAGCCAAACTGCTTTTCTAAAATGTTATCTGGATAAGAGAAGATGCATCTTAAATTCCTCTTAAGCTATGGGACTAATTCTGGGTGTGTGGAATTTATTGCAGTAGTTAATATCAATTAAACTTCATTGAGAAGATGTTAGAGTACAGCTGTCATTAAAGGCATAACTTTACTTCCCTTTTTTATTATTAGCTGAAGTGTTTGATAAAGAAGAAAATCTTATGTATTTCTTGTGATGTTTCTGGATTTGACAGATCTCAAGAAACAACAACAAAAATTAAGTAGCACACATCCTTTTACGTGTACAATTTATGTAAATTTTCAGACACAAGAATCATGCTACCCTGCAGTGCCATTTAGTATCTGGAATGTCTGTAAATTTTGCAAGTTCCCTGCTCCCAGTTATTTTTCTCACAGGGTCTGGCAGATGCAGATGAGAGCAGAAACAGGATCCCTTGGCTCAGTTTCTGTGGGATATGAACACAAGGAACAAACACTGCCAGATTCTCAGAGAAGCATTTAGTTTTTAATCAACTCTTGAAAGACTGAACTGAATTGACAGATCTAAGGATACAAATGCACTCAGTCAACCCAGGAGAAGAATAATCAGGATCTCAAAGTGAAACTGAATTGAAAGTTGGCTCTTGTTTATAAGTGGACCAGAGAAGAACCTGAACTGTTGTTGGAATTGCCCATTTAATGTCTAGACCCATTTCATCTGATTTAAAATCTGGCTATTTGACTGATGGTAGGTCTACACTAGCCAGAATACTCTGGGCTGCTCCCAGATTTATTCTGGCCCCAAAGCTGCCCCCAAATTTCCCCCATTACTAGAGCATTCTGGAGTGAAGCCAGGCAGCTATTTACACACAATCCAGCTGTGCTACCCATCATCACCACTGCTAGTGTGGGTCACTCCCTCTGAGATCAAAAACAAGGTGCCCATCATCAATCACATAGTTGTGACTTCATGTCAGTGATAGGACAGAGGGATGAGTGTGAACACTTACCCAGTGTCATTCCAGAGTGCTCAAGAATTTCCTGGAAAATTCAGAGAAAAAGTTTTTTAAAAGCAAGTTTAAGAGAGAGATGGCCTGGGTTCAGTGTGAAATTAGCCGTCCCATTTTAAGACCATCTTCACCTGGATTGAAGTTTTGGCCCTGCGTTTTCTGGACAGGGTGACATGAGGGGTGAGGGTGGGGACCTATTTTAATGGCTCATGTAGACATGCCCTGAGACAACTTTAGTCACCTCATCAGATTATCTTCTCTGAAAATGGGGAGAGTGTGGTTGCTCAAGTAGTCAGTCCCACCAATGTTTAGATGTTAAAAATGGCCTTAGCCTAGTGGTTTAAATCCCGGATATCTAGAAAAAGAAAGCCCAACGGTCTTTGGATAGAACAGGTATAATTTTGTACATTTTTTCTAAAGCTGAGTTTAAATTTCCCAGAATTTTTCCCATTTTTCTGAGAATATCCCCCCCCTTTTTTCCTCCTCTCCTCCCTGCAAAGAAAAGGCTGCTTGGCAGATTTTCTTCCTGCAGTTTTCACTTATTCACTTATATGCGGTGGTCTCTATTCTTCCCTCTTTCCTTAGAAACACTGTATGTTTGGGATTTATTGTGGGGTGCAAAATTCTGGCCACTCCACCAGCACAGTTGCTGTTTTTTTAGTTGCAACAGCAGAAAAGAGTCCTCAGGTGCTAAAAAGGAAGGCACTGTGCTACTGCAATGGCTAATTGCGAGTCCTACACCCGAGAATCAATGAAATTTATTTCTTCTCACAAATAGGGTGGAGACTTACAAGAAGCTATTTTCCTACAGTTCTCATTTAAACATTATTTGACCTGCTCAGAATCTGCAACAAAATCTGTCAGTGGAAAGCAACAACTATACCTGAGAGTATCTTTAAAATAGAAAGCATCACTTCAGAATATAATAACATGTACAAAAATGCTCACATTGTTCTTGATTATGAGAAAACATGCTACCATATGTTACAAAATACATGCTTCCAATTCAATAAGAATCTTTTCTTTTTTGTGTTGTTCAGTCCTTAATCATATTATGCAGAACACATTTTCCTCCTTTAATTTATAACAGAAGATAAATGGTTTCATATTCTTTACTCCAGTCCACTTACTTCATTGCAAAACTGGTAGAAGACATAAAAACTAACAAGGAATTCAGGGAGCTTTCACTATTTTCTTTTTTGAACATGTTTTGGACAAGAACTCATGATTAAGATCTTTTGCTGTTATTATATTTCCATACCAAGTGTGACATAAGAGCTACATGAGATGACCTTAACAGTAGTGAGATGTTCACAAATTTAAGCTGAGGGAAGCTCACCACAGATTGCATACTGATGATAAACCACACTCATATTTATATATTGATGCTTCCTATCATCACAGTCCTCCCGTGTTTCCTGCTTTCAGTATATAATTAGCAAAGCAAAAAACAAAAACAAACAAAAACCTCACCACATCTCTTCTCTCCTTAAACAATTTTTTTCAATATTCTATTCTGCAGTCACAAATACATTCAGACATCTTCTACACTGTACACTGTGTCAGTAAGACATGCAGCTCTGTTTTTTTCCCCCTTTTATATTTCTGAGCGTCACATTTTCACTTATCTTCTTCATGGTTTAGTAAGCTTTAACAAAAAAGAAGAAGCAATGATTCTTAAATGAAATCCTTTTTTTACACACAAAAAGTAGGGATGATGAATATGCCAGAGGGCAGAAAACCTATAGTATAACAAATCAAGTTGTACAGAAACAAAAGATTATAGATAAAAACCCAGAGGTGAAAGAAAGTGCACTTAGAAAAACAGTGCCATGTATTTCTGGAACAGATAGCGGGGAAATCAATAGAAATAATTGTAAATAATATAACAACAATAGCAACAGTAATAAAAAGTCTTATGGCATTTTTAAAGACTAAAATCTTTGTTTTGTAGATAAAATGTCAAAAAAATCTTATGACATTTTTTACTTGTTATTTTTTTAGTCTTTACGTTGCTACTGGACTTGTTCTGGTTTGTATATTCTTCAGTGGGTCATTCCAGATGGATGGCTCTTTTTTCCTACCATTCAAAAGGCATTGTGCACCTATTTACTCCCCTCCTTAACAGATTTGCTTTACGGAAAGAAAAAGTCAAAAGAAATTGGGGAAAAACATGGGAGGATTATAAATGAAAGCAGATATTGTCTGCAGTATGTATACAGTTCCATGTTTGAGGCAAAATGATAGCACAAGAGCAGCCTCATCTGGGATTAGCCTGACATGGAAATAATATTGCCACACAAAATTATTGTCAAAACTAACATAATTATCCACTCTAGCATGTTTTTCTTTTTCTTTTTAAAGTTATAAATACAAGGACTAAAGCATGAATAAGCAAAGTTGCTCCCACCCAATATGCTGTACCATTTCTTGGCAACTTTTGTAACATTAATTTTGTTTAGATAGTAAAGCTGATACGATAATTTTAAAGATATGAATAGCAGTTCATCTCCTACATCAAAATGATTATCTTCTCCTCTCCCTTACTAGCCAATAGTCATTGAACTTTTTTTTTTTTTTTTTTTTTTGCTATTGGTCAGATTACAAAGATCTGAATACCTCAAAGTTGTGTGGTTTTTTGTGCCCATGTAACTTTTTTTTCATAAGCAATTGTACTTTCCACCTGAAAAATTCCTTTTGAAACTGAGATGTGTTTCAGAAGTAGTTTTTGTATAGCATAGTTAAATATAAATCCCAATTGGATGTTTCTACAAAGGGGGAAAAAATCCTCATTTTGTATTTGAACAATTGTCTTCTAATTGGGCTTCTTTATTACAATTTTATCACATTTTTTTTCAAACATCTTAGTAGACATGCCTTATTTCCACAAAAGTATTATGAAATAAAGCAGGTTGCAAGATCATGGGTTGATAGTGGATAAAGCCAAGTTAAGTAATGCTTTAGTTCCACTGAAGTCAGGGACAAGTTATCAATAATGTGTCTGACGTATTCAAACTTGATCTGGATCCCACCCATTATCTTTCAGCCAAATCTTCCTCATGTTTCCAGGAAATAGATGGGACCAAAGCATGATTAAGGCTGTATCTGCAGAGCAGAAATAATCAGTTTGACACTACTTTAACTGCCAGGCCTCAGTGTCACAGAATGTTGGGAATTGTAGTGTTGTGAGATATTTAGCCTTCTCTATCAGAGAGCACTGGTATCAAAACAGACCACAGTGATCAACACTCCATAGTCTTGAGCCAGGAAAATTACAGTGATGTCAAAGTGCATTATTTCTGCAGTGCGGATGCAGCCTCAGTCTGTCTCTAACCCAATGACTGGCTGAAAGTCACTAGTACATTTTGTAACTGAGCAAGATTCTCTCCCCCCCTCCTCCCAGTAAGGCAAACATTTGACTTAGGATGGTGTTCTTACCTTGTAGAAAGCCTTCAGTGCACTATGGAAAACTCACTATGGGAAACTCACTATGGTGCAAAGAAAAAAATGTAGTTGGGAGCACACATTATGTATTCTTCTGGAGAATCTCTGAAAGACTTGCAATGATTAATCACAAACAATGTGTGGAAAAAGGAACTAGAAATTGCTACAAATACATGACTTTGCAGTGGAGGGGGCACCACATAAAGGAATGCACAGAGACCACCATAGGGAAAAAAATAAGGCCACAACTTTATTAAATATAGCTGACAGGTGGGGTTGGCTCGAGGCATGGGTCAGGATCTGGCATCAACCAATCTGACTGTTGATCAATGAACCCCATTGCCCAGTCATGTCTGGGCCTCAGGATGACAAAACGGGAGTAACTGGATATTCGCATGTTTGCATCTCTGCCCTTGTCACCAGGGGATGCTGATCAGGAATTGCCCCCGCAATGGCAACTCCTCCACAATCCCAGTTCACCCAGGTCCCCGTGGGACTTCTGATCCAGTGGTCTGCAGCACCAGAAGCCATGCCCACCAGATCCACGACCCATCCTACCGCCCCCCAGGAAGTTGTGACAGCAACCCCACAACCCTCTTGCAGAAGTAAACCAAAGTGGGAGGGAAATGTCTCGCCTTTTCCAGTGGTCAAACCAATCCGAGGCCACTGTGTATGCCGGGAGTTGTAGTCTCACCCAGGCAGAAGCCGCAGTGCCCACCCCCAGCAGCAAATTGGCTGGTCCAGTGAGTCAGGCAGCCACACTTTTTCATGCACTTTCCTTTGGTTTGTTCTGTGCCTTCATCAGATAGCCTTATGCTGTTCTCTTTAATTAGCATTAATTGGAAGAGTGGAGAGCTGCATGCAATAATGGTTAAATCTGCAGGAATATTTTAAAATTCATTTATGTTTCAAGTTTTGTTACTTTGTCAAAAGAGAGGGAAAAAAAGGAGAAGTGGTGGGGGACTGGGGGCAACCCTCCAGGGAAAACATCATGCCAGTACAGTACTGGATTGAGACACTATATACAGTAATCTCAAGAAAAATGTTTAAAACTATCTCAAACCTAAGCACATAATCTTAAAATATGACTTTGTTTCAATTTTGTCAGTTGCTTGCTTCTCAGATTGTGTGGCAGTTCAAGCTTGAGATAGCAGTATATGTAAAAATGAATATTTAAGTTTATCACAGTAGTGTGCACCTGATCTGGGAAATGCACTGACTTCTTCAAATATACAAAAGTCCCAAGAATGACTCATGTTCATCATTGTAATCATGCTTATCTTTTGAAGGATATTTTGTAACCTGGGATTATTTCTTTGCATAAAGTTGTCAGTTGCCGCAGAACTTCAGAGAGCATTTATAATTTGTTTTTGTTCCGTTTGGAAGTAAACTTGTATTGTTTTAGAACCCCATGCATTTTAATAGTGTTTATATAACATAATAATCCCAAAGGCATTCTTTTTGAGATGCTGGAAGTAAATGTGTACTCTTCCATATTTTGCATGATCTGTTAAATATGAACTACAGAGTACTAAAGCAGTATTGCTCCCAAATGAGCTGAATGTCCAAGAAAATAAATAAACAAATAGTTGAATTAAATAGTTTGATCTTCTTAGGATGTACCGTTGACTGTAAAAACAATGGCTTTAATGTATTTTACCTTCCTTAAATGAAAAAAGAAGCTTAAAAATCTAGTTTTCTTTAAGCAAAAGTGATCTTGTTTTCTTTAATTCCCTTAAGTAGAAGGGAAAATATATTAATTGTTGAGGTGTGAGAGAATAATGTCTTCTTCCAGGAAATGAAGGGCAGAAAATAGAACATGGCAAAGAATATGTTCAGATGGCATATTCTCTAGAAAATACACAAGCTGATATTTGTTTGAGGACTTTGTTCTCACAAGGAGAACTTACTGGAAGAACTGGTCCATAACCACATATATTTGAATGTTACATTGACCTATTGACATAGTATTTCTCCAGAAAGAATTAGGCAGGGGTAGGCAGCCTTTCCCCTTTAAGGGCCGAGGGACTTCAGCTCCCAGAAGCCTCGGCCATGTTGGCCAATAGTCCCATGTTGGGCCAATAGCTCCTGGGATTCTGGGAGCTGAAGTCCCTCGGCCCTTAAAGGGGAAACGTTGCCTACCCCTGGAATTAGGCTTTCAAAATTAAGTAGCCAGGGAGTTACAACTTTCAATAACATTTCTTCCTCTGTTGTGAGGCTGATATTTATTTACTTTACTTTAATTTAATAAAATACAATACAGTATATATATATATGGCAGGCAGAGAAGTTATAAGTATCCAGAGGCAATGCACAGATCAAAACAGACTCTTAAGAAAGCAGATTAAAGATTTTTAAAAAATAAAAAGGAACTTTAACAACACACACAATTAAAGCAGTCCTACAAGTATGCCTTATATGTCTAAGGGTATGCAAAACAATGTAATCTTAGCTGTCTGCCAGAGCTCATTAGCTATGAAACTAGTCTGACTTTCTCATGAAGGTGCCACTACAGAGAAAGCTCTGTCTTAACTCTGTAGACGGGTTACCAGGAAGACAAGGCACCGCAAAACATAGGACATACAAGAAAAAATGTAGGAGATTTCAAAATAAAAGCTAAAAACACTGATATAAATTCATTTCATTTAGTTCATTTATAGCTATATTACATATTTTGCATTTTATTATGTGCTCAACTATATTTTTCTGATGAACTATTTTTTCTGTTAAAATGCCTTGCTGGCTTGAAGTATTATAGAACCCTGAGCAAGACAAAATTGTAGTTTACTAGCAACAAACCTGTGACTGAATCTGCATTTAAATTATTACTTTAATTTTCCATTGTGCTGATTAAGGGGGGAAAACCCTTTCATCATTTGCATTGTGTCCTCAAGCAGCCTTGAGCAATGCAGGCACTTCTTTTCTGCTGCTCCTAGGGGGGAAAAAACTGTAGAGGAGCCATCCTACATCCCTGTTTGCAGTGAGGATAGGCTGCCAAGTAGATTAATTTCTTGAAGAGGAACAGCAAATGTGGTGTTACTCAATGGGCTTCTTATGAGGGGGGTACAAATCAAAAGAAACTTTCTGTCATTTCTAAAAAAATGATAATTAAAACTTTACAATACCCTCTTGTACTCATGCTCAAAATGGAGGACGTTTTGGAATTCTTCCTGGACCAGAAGGTTCAAATGTAGGACATGTCCTGGAAAAGGAAAATGTCTGGTCACCCTGTTTATAGGTCAAGATCAACATCTTAAATTGAGTGTTGAAGCTGAGTGGGAATCAGTGTAGTGTTGAGGCAGAATTCTATGGAGTCCAGGGCTGCTAAAATGGCTGATAAATAGTTCCTAGAATAAATCAACCTCAAACATTCCCTAGAAGCAAAAATAATCAAATGGAGTCTATCATACTTTGGCCATATTTTGGTTTGTAATAGAAGAAATAGCAGAGATACATTTCCCTGTTTAGTTCTTGGTTTAAATTATCCACCAAGATGACCAAGGCTGTGTCTGTCCCATAATCAATCATGATCCTAGATTTGAAAGGATCCAAATAATCAGTTTCATCAAAGAAAACTTGAAGTTGTGCTCTTCCACCATACTTTAAATAGGAAGACCATAGACTGGTAATTAATTATCGAAGGTAGTGCATTCCATCTGTTTAAAGCATTAAACAGGTGCTTTAGAACTGCTTTTAGAGGAGCTATAATATGAACATCATTCAAAAAAAGTTTTCACAATCTCCACTACTCATATTGACAAGTTCTTTAGCAACACAAAACAGCCAATATGGGCATAGATCTAACAAACAAGTAGTTCACCACATTTCAACAAGCAATTTACTCAGATTACCAAGTCAAACAAATTGAAACTGATCCATCAAAATTGGGCAAGTACACAATTCAATTACTCCTCAGAATCTACTTTCAATTTGGAATCCATGTTGAAACAAATGTGGGTGATCTGAATGTGCTGGTGCAATGGATGCTGCATAAATCAAATTAATCACTGCACTGACAGCTACACAGTGGGCTATATCCTGAATATCCTGAATCATATTCAGTCAGTTATCTTGAATCATTCTCGATTGTTATTAATAAGCCTTTGACTGCATAGATCACGAAAGGCTATGGAATGCTCTTAAAGACATGGGAGTTGCAACACATCTGATAGTCCTGATGAGGAATCTGGCTGGAAAGCACCCACTAGCTGTCTTATGGGGAGAAAAACCACTTCAGAAAGAAGCTGCTTTTTCCCACTTCTTCCCAGAAAGTGTGCACCTTCGCATAGACATATAAATGCACCAGCTTCCAGAATTCCAAAAGAAAATCAGCATGTGCTTTATAGACTAAAGCAAAGCC
>CM034703.1:72921291-72941048 GCA_020142125.1 Phrynosoma platyrhinos
CCTGGAAGCCAAGATGACCAAACTGAGGCTGTTGTACTTCCAACACATTATGATAAGAGAGGACTCTTTGAAAAAACAATAATGCTGGGGAAGGTGGAAGGAGGTAGTAAAAGAGGAAGGCCACATGCTAGATGGATGGACTCTATTAAGGAGACCATGGGTATTAAGGGTGTTAAGCAGAGCAGTGGAGGACAGAGGGTCTTAGAGATGTCTCATCCATAGGGTCACCATGGGTTGAGATCAACTCGAGGGCAGTTAACAACAACAAAAAGGGTGTTTGACAGGAACTTTTCCAGTTGTATATAATCTCCTTTTCAATCCTAAGTGTTTTAATAATAATAATAATAATAATAATATAATAAGGCCACATCGACTCGAGGGGAGTTAACAACAACAACATGTGGTGGTTTCTCATAAATAAATAATAAACCATACCCAAACTAGTTTTGTTTCTGATTGGGTGTATTCAGGGTGATATGAAGGACAATGTTTATTTTAGCATTGCTAGACATATTTTAAAAATCCATACTGAATGAAAATGCTAATGGCATGTTTTTCTAGTGCATAATTAATATTGGCTGTAAATCATTTTCATGAACTCTAGATGAGTGGTTCTCAAACTTTTTACCCTTGTCACACTTTTTACATCTACATGCAAATGCCATATCCTACTCCTGGTTCAATTTAGTATACAAATAAAATTATTTTGTTTTTGTTTTTTAGTGTTTGTATTTTTGTGCAGACATTCATGTATATCCATATGTTAATATTTTATAAGGAAATAACTTTCCTCCTCCTTCAGGAAGAGACTCCAAGTGCCCTCCTTGCCTTTCTCTTCGCCTCTGTGGCAGAAAAGGTTTGGGAAGAGGAGGAGGAGGGATCAGGATCTCCCAAGTCTCAAGCCCACTCCCACAGGGTCCATCTCACCATTTAAAAGGCAGCATTATTTTACCAAAATTGTTATCTGTGTGCTTGAAAAATATGATATAGGATGCTGGAGTTTCTCACTGAATATGATAGTAAACAACAACAACAGTTATGCTTAAGGAATGTGAACCATTTCCCAATTTCTGATACTCTGTGAAACATTCAGTGTTGCTTTATTTACACTACTGCTCAACCAGAAATGTGGAAACTTTGGTCTGAGACAGATATTTCTTGACCATAATTGTCCATGGGAGCACCAAAGAAAACAGTTGTGTCTATCTATGCAGACGTAATGTTTGTATAAGCCAGAAACTGAAGAAGTATAATGCAGTGTGAGGAGGTAGGGAAGGAGACAACAATGTACATTTTCACAGTAGTCTTGGAGAAGGATAAATTATAGCAGCCACCTGCCACCCTGCAGGTTCAAAACAGCACATGAACATCATTTATAGCCCTGCCAGAAAACAATCTCAGGTTTGTGAGTCTCAGAATCCTTACATTATGCTGAGTTATCTAAAATTATAGTGAGCACCAATTGTATGGTGGTCAGTTAGCACCTAGTTTTGTATCTAGACTCACACAAAGGTTGTGCTGGTATGACATGACAAGCCAGTTGTGCACATCTTTGCTCTGTAGTTTGTGTCCTGGATCATCTCAAAACAAGTGGCAGTTTCACTCCAGGTTTTCTTTATCATACTATTCCTATATGGATGCAGAAGCCACTCTGGTTTCTTTTCCTTAGCTTTAGGTTTGATTGTGGATACTATCTATGATTTGTTGGGAGAAAAATGAAGCAGATTTACAGTAATACTCAGATTTACCCAATATAATAAAAAGATTCAGGAGTAAATTCCATGGCTTGTTTAGCTACTTCCACTTTGGGTGGGAGAAGTGTAACTCCATGATCAGACAGATTTCCTACAATTTCTGGTTTATCATTTTATGATAATGTGTTGGATAGATTGTTTATGTTGAAATGAGTGAAATGTAATATAATATGAATGATCCATTAGAACTCATGGAAGGTAGATTCACACAGCTCAAGTCCACTGAGGGCCAAAATACACTACAGAAACAATCCAGTCTGAGACTTCTTTAACCGCCCTGGCTCAGTGCTAGGGAATCCTGGCACTGTAGTTTATTGTGGCACTAGAGCTCTGACAGAGAAGGCTAAATATCTCATAAAACTACAGTTCCCAGAATTCCCTAGCATTGAACAAAGGCAGTTAAAATGGTCTCAGAATGGATGATTTCTGCAGCGTGTTTATCCCTGACTCACACATTCTACCTAATAATAATAATAATAATAATAATAATAATAATAATAATAATAATAATAAAATTTATTTTTACCCCACCTTTCCATGGATATGATCAAAGCGGCTTACAAAGAGTTAAAACAGTAAAAAAGTTAAAATTGCTACAATATAAAGGTTAAAAACATTGGTGCAGGGAAAAGGAACAGGAATCAGACAAATCACAAATATCAGGGGCAAGAAGTGTGTGGGGGGGGGAAAGTTACAAACAGTCCGGGGTCAACAAGAAAACACATGGGGCAGAGAAAGAAAAAAAAAAATACCATTACTTAAGGTGGAAATGCCAACTGAAATAGGGAGAGATTGGGAGCAGGGATCAATCTGTAGAGTCCTTTCCTCCATGCAAATAAAAGAAGAATTAACAAACTTGGAATAATTATTTGAAGCGGAGTATCCCTAAGGAGATTATTGCACTTACCAATAATGCAACTAATTCCCAACGGGATACAGTTGTGTTTCAGGTTGCTACCAGGTATTATCACATGCAGGTCACTGCTGCTGGGCAAGTGCAACCCGGCTGCAACCTGGGTCCCAGCCACACTTTGAAGGCCACTTTTCCAAGACGAGAGCTTGCCATTTTGTAAAAGCAGTCTCCAAAGAATGGCTGGGACCCAAGATGCAGCTGGGTTGCACTTGCCCAGCAACAGTGACTTGCATGTGATAATACCTGGTAGCAACCCGAATTGCGATTGTATCCCATTGGATAAGCATACCAAGGCCTCCTCTGTATCTATGCAAAGAAATCTTGGAACCAAAGTATAATCTAAACTTCTGTTGCTTCTATTCATTCAGATATTTCCCATAAGATTTTAAAAACTAGTAACTTGTTTTGGTTTACTAGGATTTTAAAATTTGTTGTTATTATCTGTTTGTCCATTTATATTTTATTTATTTGTATTCATACCAAAATAACTACATTTTTCTTTACAGTGTAGTTCTCCTTTACATTCTTTGACTTTTTAGATCTGAGCTATAATTTCCTACTGTAGACTTAGATGAAGTTAATTTATTGGCTTCTCCCTTCCTTATTTCTGACCTTGGAACAACCATGGCAGTTGTTATGGTATATAAACTGATTAACCCCCTGCCTGGTAGTTTATAGCCTGAAGATACTCATTAATGGAAAGACTGCCTATTTTCAACAGATTAGCAGCTGTGTTGTTTCCATTTACTCCTATTGCCATCAATACTGTGAGATGAAGCAATGAGATTTTAAAATGTTTATTCATGAAAATTTCTAAGTACACTTGTTATGAAGACTAATTTTACACACACACACACACACACACATACACATTTGCTGCAATTTTGTTCATACCATGCTTGTGTAGTTTCAAGTATTATTGGTTGAGTATCCCTTATTCAGACTTCTGAAATCCTAAATACGCCGAAATACAGAATTGTCCACATGGGTGGCTGAGATTTGCTTTCTGATGGCTCAGCACACACAAACATTGTTTCATTCACAAAATTATTAAAAATATTATGTACAATATTACCTTCTGTCTGTGTTTATAAGATGTATTGTTGCTGTTGTGTGCCTTCAAGTTGTTTCTAACTTATGACGACCCTAAGGTGAACCTATCATGGGTTTTTCTGTGGCTGAGAGTATGTATCTTGCCCAAGGTCACCCAGCAGATTTCCATACCAAACAGTGAATTGAACCCTGATCTCCAGAGTCCTAGTCCGATGTTCAAACCCTAGCTAATAAGGTGTATATGAAACATAAATAAATTTTGTATTTAGGCTGGAGTCCTATCTCCAAGATATCTCATTATGTATATGGAAATATTCCAAAATTGCTCTGCAGAGGGGTGGGATATAAATTATTATTATTATTATTATTATTATTATTATTATTATTATTATCCAAAAAATAAAAATAAAATCTGAAATCCAAAGTTCTTCTGGTCCTAGACATTTTAGTAAGGAAGACTCGATCTGTATTGACAGATCTCTTCAGTTTCTCATCTCAGAACTTTTAAAGTAGGGGTCATTCACTATTCTGCCCAAAACCAAGACAGAGAAAATCTTTGCACCAACTTTACACTGCCATCTCCAGTGTGGGGCTAATAATACTTCACAGGATTGTTGTGTTGTAAAAGATCTAAGATAATGTAGGGATGGAAATCTTCACTTATTTTGTAAATGAGAATGAAAAATTTCAAATGTTTTGCTCCTGTTAATCATGATACAAGACGTTTTGCACATTTTAAAATATTTTTTACATTTTTTAGACAATTTTTTTGCAAAAATTTGAAGGTTTTCCTTCCACACACAAAATTGATTTTGCACAAAATCCAGTGTTTTTGTGCTAAAGAGTGAATGCACGCAGAGAGAACAAGCTTTAAGGGTATTGCTTCTGCTCTTCTTCTACCCAAAAAGTGCTGGTCCTTTTATTGTGACACAGGGTGAAAAAGACCAGAAATTTGCAAAGTCTCTTTACATCCCTGATGTAAAGCACATTGAATACTTAAAAGTGCTACATAAATACTAAGTATACTTTTTAATATTAAGGGGTGGAGTAGCAATGAATGCAGCACCTTCCTCACCTATGTATGCATTGCAAAATTAAGATCCATGCTGCATCTCTCAAGCAATATTCAATATTATTCCTCAGTACTAAGTACACTAGAGAACCAATAGATCACCTTTTTTCCTTCATTATTTATATCTTACAAATAAAATGGTTTAAATTCAGATGCACAGTGCGACATAACGGCTCACTTTAACACAGTGGTAAAGAGCAGTATATCCAATTTTAAAAAAAAGTTACATCAAGAGCTACAATGCTTTATAAGTAAAGCAGAGTTTATGTAAGCCAGTCTGTGTGATTTCTGGTCTATATTAATACCATGTCAAATGTGGAGTAGCATAAACTTTCTGTGGTGATTTTGAGAATGATTAAGCTGTCTCTCCAAACATCTGCATGACCATTGGTGGGTTGCATCAAATATCCCACTTCCAGCCATTGGTAAAATAATATGAGCAGGACTCTGAACCCAGAGAATTATTTTTTCTGAGCAGTAGTATGCTGACTTTAGTTAGAAATATTGGACTGAGTTCATATCTTGGGCAGATCTTCCCCAGAGATAAATATGGTCCACTTTATTCCATATCATTGCTGTCTTATGGTCAAATTTTAAATTCTTCAATTCCCAGTGGTGGTTTGTTGAGACATTCCAAGACATACAAGTTCATTTTTAATTTTTTCCTTGGGGATTGGCTGAAGCAGTCTTGTTCCACATTAGTAATCTGAATATGCTAGGAGGTGTTAAGCAGACTCAGTCTGGTGATCTTTGTTAAATCTTCAGGGAATATACTGGTAAGTCTGTCTAACCAATTTAATACAAACATACATATGTCTCAGAACTTGTTGGTTTCTGAGATGAATGTAAGGAGTGATCCAAAACTATTTAATTCTATCAGTCTTTAACTTATATGATTTGCCATAAGATTTACCACAGGTTATGACAGAAATGTAATATTAAAATTGTTATGCATTTATATGCAATGTAGAATGTAAATACTGTATGGATGTACAGTTTGGCCAGACTAGGAAAGAACACTACAAAAACTAGTTTTGTGAAATAAGATCCCATCTAACAAAGGAACACTTTTTACCATGGTAATACACACACAGGGATATTTTCCCTTAACATTACAGATCATAATGACATCAGAAGAGAATCATGTTGAATAAGAAATTGTCTTAAGTAATCTGTGTCAAGGAATAGATTTTTAAAAACATAATTTAGAAATATCTGGGTTACCAACTACGTTAAATAGAAATGATCCTCAAAAGAGCTTAGCCCTTTCTGTTTGTGTAATCTGAATGTTTTAGTTTTGTGGCAGAGTAATATTCACCCGGAGGAGATGTCTTGAGTTCTTTTTGTTTCCTGTAAGAAAGTAGGTCTGTTCTCTGCCTGACTGCTCTGCCTCAGGAGAAAGCTATGAGAACAATAGCTGTCAGTCACTAAGGCGATTTAGTGTGTATGATCAGCAAGTAGTTACACTGGAGTTTTGCCACAGCACTATTGTTATCAGTATAATATGAAAATAAAAAGCAGATGCTCTGAGCACATGTTTAGCTAATTCTCAGTGAACTATTTATGACCTTTCTATATGTTATCTATATGACTTCCATTAACAAAATCCTCTCAATATTTGTCTAATGTGTGGGAAGGCAGGAGACTTTGGGAATAACATATTTACAAGGCTTATCTTAGTGCTTATTCATACACATATATGTATTGATATACATAGAAAATGATGGATGTGATACATCCACCATGGGAACAGTGCTCATGCACTGACCTGGCCTAGGCAATAATGGTGCTTTGTCCTTCACCCGTGCATGTGTTTGGGGGTGGGTGGGGTGGGGTGGGGTTCATGCCCTCCATGAGGCCATTACTGACCTTTGCATGCCTCCCATATTTGCATTCACTCCATTCCCTTTGTTTGGTCAAGGAATATGGAGCCTACCATTGCCTATAGCAGCCTCATCAAATCCATGCTCTCTGATGATGGGAAAATGAGAGTAAATAAAGTTCCAGTATGCCCAATGTGTCCTTCTATGTCTGGGTGTTGAGTCTATGGTGGATTGAACTGAACTGTAAAATGCTGCAAGCTCAAACCACTGTAGTCCAAAAGCTGCCTGATGAAAACATAATACAATTTCATATTTAAAATAATGGCCTTGGATGTTGCATCCTTTTATGTATCTGTTCTGATATTTTAACTATTGGAAGAGCTATGGTAGGGCAATAAGGATAGCAAAAAACCTGGCACCACTGCATCTTCAAATAATTGTTTGGAGAGCCATTTCAAATGCTGTTATGTTCTGGCCCACAGGAGAATTTAAGCTATTCAACAGCTCATTGTGAAGAATTTGCCCACTACTTTGCAGAAAAAAAGTGTTAATTTTTCTTCTTATCTTAAAGAAAAACTGATATCTTTGTCAGTTTTATTTTGTTAAATTATAATAATTAAATTACAGGATAAGAGGTTAAGGAAGCACATGTAACACTTGCTTTCTGTGTTCCAATCAGCATGTGACAGCTACCACTGGGGACCCCACTGCAGTAGTCGCTGCCAGTGCAAAAATGGAGCCTTGTGTAACCCCATAACTGGAGCCTGCCATTGTGCTGCTGGATTCAAGGGATGGCGCTGTGAAGAACATTGTGACCAAGGGACATATGGAAATGATTGTCACCAGAAATGCCAGTGTCAGAATGGAGCCACTTGTGATCATGTGACTGGAGAATGCAGATGTCCTCCTGGATACACTGGAGCTTTGTATGCAACAATTGTATTTATTACATGTGGAGTAGCTGCAGATTGCACATTTGTTTTTACTTTTCCAAAGGCCGAGAGTGGGTGACATGATTTTCCCTTTCTTGTTGATTACTACAGCACATTACACTGTGTTGCTTGGATTTGCGATTGTCTCCCAAGTCTATCTTAACATGATCTGTCATGCATCCAAAAGCAATAGGGATATTGCAAAGGATGGTATTTGAAAAACTAACAAATGTGTTGTAGTATATACTTACTTCTATGATGTTCACTATGGGGAAAATGTTATTTTAGTTTTAACTAGAGCAAACCCTTGGCAATACTTAAGACTTCTAATCAACAATAAAATGGGTTCCATTGATTTCAATGAGCCTATTCCAATTGAAATTAAATCAGATTTTAAGTAGCGTCAGGGCACTCCCTGGGTGCAGCGTGTAGACACGCTGCACCAAAGGATGCAGAATTGCCACGGCAGTGGCGGTACAAATGGCTTTTTGCCACTCCAAAAAGGAGCAGTAAAGAGCTGGATCAGGGTCGCAACCCCGATCTGGCACTCCCCTGGTGGCATGGAGCTGCCCCTTAGGGGCCGTATGTATGCCCGCCCCATAGGTTCTAATCCCTGCTCAGTGATCAGTTTCATTATATAACTGGACTAATCCTTGTCTTTTCAGCATAATTTACTTCATAACCTGTTAGTGGGAGGATTTGTGCTGAGTTTCTTAGAGCAATCATAGGATAAAAATTTTATCTATTACAATTGGCAGGGTGGTCTCAGAACAGAAATTCATAATGGAATAAAATTATACTTTTTGCTGACTGTGCAAATGACTATGCTAGCAACTAGAATGACTATACTGGTAACTCATAATACTTTTTATCAAACCTTTTTCCCCAAAGGGAAGACAGGGCAGTGATCAGATAACAGGGAAAGCCCATCATAATCAAGGATAATGAAACATATACTTACTTTCAATTGGGTCTCAACCATTCAGATGAATAAGAGAATTGTCTCGGACATATACCCCCCCCCCCCCCCCCCCCCCCCCCCCCCCCGTATACATATTGACTGGTAAAGTGCTGGAAAGCCAGCGCTTCTATGGCACAAGGAGCCACCACATAAATTTCTATACCAGGTCTTATTATTTTTGTTGAAATTCTTCAAATGTTTCCACATGTGGATAAAGAAGGTTTAAAAAGTAAACTACCACATGTTTGATTTTATAGCTGTTTTACTCAGTTATAAATCAGATTTGGACAAAAGTATTTTTGGGGTCACATACTTAAAAGAGTGATGCTATAATTGTTGTAAGTAATCACTGTCATTACATTTTATTGTATTTTTTTTCAGCTGTGAGGATCTCTGTCCCCCTGGCAAGCATGGGCCACAATGTGAAGAAAGGTGTCCATGTCAGAATGGAGGAGTGTGTCATCATGTAACTGGGGAATGTGCCTGTCCTCCTGGATGGATGGTAAATATACCTTCTAAAATAGTATGCACTTCTGCTTAGTGCAGGCCTCTGTTGAGAATTTAATTTGATGCAGCTTGACATTAGGCATGAAAAGAGGAAATGTGTTCGCATACAGTATCACCACAAGGGATCAAAGCCAAACCATCACAAAAACATATGGTATTCAGCATCTAGTAATTCAGACAGCCTTTCAGTGAACAGGAAAGGAAAAATTGATGTTTTCTGTCTCCCACAGGGTGAGATAAAGTTAAAATTCCACAAGTCACAGACTGGTGTTTATTTAATACATCTTGCCATGCAGTGGTTGAGATATGCATTAGATTTATATGCTGATGTTGTAATATTTAACATCAAAATTTTACATTTTAATAAAAAGCCCAAAATTTCCCTTAAATGTTCCACAAACACCTCTTAAAATAGCTGGTCATGGAGAGCATCTGGCCATCATTTTTTGTGGATTTTTGGAGGAAGTTGTTTCCTATCTAGGAAGCATCTTGAAATATGCTTTTTTACCTTCTGATTTATACTTGTTGTATAACTACAAGGAAGATGATACAAGAATAGAAGTTAGCAGGTAATCTTCCAGAGACCTGCATTCTTTAGTCTGGGTCAGTAGCACCTGGTGATATATGGCCTCAGCTGTTTGCAGCTACCTAAATCATCTAGGTTTCATAGCTGTCAGTATTCTTTCTAGCAGGCATTTTCTCAAGCCAGAGGCCTCTGAATAGCATCTGTATTTGTATTTTAAATTAAATCTCAAAAGGGTTAAAATAAACAAACACACACACACACAGTTGGTGTAATGCATTTGTATATATTTTGTTTAAACTCTAAAGCATTTGTTTGTCCTAAAATATTTGCATGCAGAAACAAGAAAAAGCTTTGTTTAAACATCTAAATGTTTACTATCGTTTAGAACTGAAATACAGAATTACAGGTAGATTTACTATCTTACAAGATAAAAATTATTTAACAGTCTGGTACTTAGGGCAAAATGTGCATTATTCCACAAGCGAAAAAACAATCTGACATTTTAAGGTTATGCACTGATTGTTTGATATAAAAAGGTGTTAATCTCCTTGCTTCCATCAAATCCTTTTCATCTTTCTCACTCACAGCTGCACTCCCATGCATAAAACAGAAGTTGTGTTTCCAAACAGGGCACAGTTTGTGGTCAGCCTTGTCCTGAAGGACGCTATGGAAAGAATTGCTCCCAAGAATGCCAGTGCCACAATGGAGGGACATGTGACTCAGCAACAGGACAATGCTACTGCAGCCCAGGTTACATAGGGGAACGGTAAGAAGATACCACTTCATTAAATTCTGCCTCATTTATTGTAGAAAAGGAGGAATAAAGCAAGCTGTAAAGAGAGATGTAAAGCTACAAGGGAATTATTCAGATTCATGACTGCTGGTTTCCCTCTGTCCATAAGCTTCATGTTGGAGAAGTCAAGCTGATTCTTCTTAATCAGGACGTGTCTTTCTATCTGCCCTACATTTTTAGCAGCAGAAGAAGATCCAGAATGCTACAGATCAGTGAAACATCTGCTTCTTCTTCTTCTGGCCTTTTTTGAAAAGAGAATGTTTGGATGTTTGCCCTTCTCCAGTCCTTGGCATCTCACCTGCTCTCCAAGATTTCTCAAAAAATGATGACAAGGGGTTCATAGACTAGAGCCTGGAACAGAAAGGACAAATAGAGTGGTTACGGGAGCATGGCGTTTATACAACGCAAGCCCCCAAAGCAGCTGGAAGCCACTCTGAGATCAGCCAAGGTGGCCCAAAGCTGCCAGCAAAAGGAGTGGCCCATTTGGGATCACGGCAGCAACCCATTTCAGGAGTGGACCATTTGGTTACTGTAGTCCTGGGCTAATCAGAGACCAATTGCTGCTAGAGTGGCCAGAGGCCTCCCCAAATCGCGTGTCTGCTTCAGCAAATTCCTTCTGTAATTTGGGATGCAGTTTGTTGGGGTCTGCAGATTTGAACTTGTTTAGGTTAGCCCTGAAATCCAGTCCATGTTTGACTATATTCTTCTTTGCCCTGTCCCACAATTGTGAATTCTAGCATTCCCCTATGTACCAACAACTTTGAATCCAGGACCAACTCCTTTCTATTGGTTAGGATGAAGTCGAGTATTGCAGATCCCCTTGTTCCTCTGCCTTTTGAAATAAGAGATCTTCAAGGCACAGAAATTTGTTGGAGAACCTATGGTGTGCAGAGTTAGGGCCTGAACAGACTGCCAGAAATAATCCAGCTTGAGACCACTTTAACTGTCCTGGCTCAGTGCTAGGGAATCATGGGCATTATAGTTTTTTCCTCCGAAACATTGAAACTTCTCTGTCAGAGAGCTCTGGTGCCATAATAAACTATGGTTCCCATGATCCCCTGCACTGAGCCAAGGCAGTTAAAGTGGTCTCAAACTGAATTATTTCTGACAGTCTGTTCAGGCCCTTAGTCTCTCATGTGATATCAGGGTAATTGAAGTCCCTCATAACTACTAATTCATGTATCTTTTAGATTTCTAAGATTTGTTCTGAAAAGCATTGTCTACCACCTCTTCTTGATTTGGTGGCCTGTAATAAACCCCTACCACAATGTTTCATTTATTTATTTCTCTATTTTTACCCAAGTGCTCTCAACTGGTCTACTCTGATCACTCTTGTGGATTTCTGTACAACTGAATTTGTATAACATATAATGCCACTCCCCCACCTTTTCTACCACAACTACTCTTTTAAAATAGGTTAAACAATTCAGCTGTAAATTTCCAGCCATTGGAGTAATCCCTCCAGGTAATCCCTATAAAGGCATATTTACCTTCCTGCACTAGGACTTCATCTTGTTTGTTCCCAAAATCTGTGTGCTGATGTATATACAGTTGAAGCTTTGTTTGTTCTTGCCTATTAATTTAATTTACTGTTTCTCTGGACCCTATTCTCTTTCTCAGCTTCTTCTCTAGAATTCACAACCTTGTCTTTAGATCTTGTCTTTGGACGGATTGAACTATCATCTCCAAATTTCCTGCAATGACTTAATTTAAAGCCCTCTTGATTAGATTTGCCATGCTACTACAAAATACTTTTTTCCCAGTCTTTGTGAGATGCAGCCCATCTGTAGCCAGTAGTTAATTGTATAAGATCTGAAAACCATGGTCCCAGAAGCCACACTTTTCCAATCCACACATCTGCACAGCCATCTTCCTGTCCCTGTGCAGTCCTCTACCTTAACTGGTAGAACTGATGAGAATACCTGTGCCCCAGACCCCTTCAGCTTTCTGCCCAAAGCTTCATAGTCAGAGGTGATCAGCTCAAAGGCATTCTTGGCTATGTCATTGATACCCCCATAAATAAGGAGAAACATGTGCTGATCTGTGTTCCTGACTTATTTCTTGACATGCAGTATCCTTTGCTGCTGGCTTCCTGTTAGAGCATCTTCCCTACTGCTATCCATCCTTCTTTTCAAAATATAGGAATCACTTGTTGAGTTAGAGAGGTTCTGAATCCCTTTTGTACAGTCTGTTCTTGCCAATGACTTTACTCCATGGTGTTTCTTCACTGTTACAGGACTCCTCATTTTCATTGGCAGTTTCTTCCTGTTAGTTTTGTATGATCAATTCTCCCTGTGTTCTATCCAGGAAGTCTTCCTGTTCTCCGATGCATTGGAGAGACACAACATGTAATTGTAGTGCACTGACCTCTTCCAAGAGAGCCAACAATTTGCACTTTCTGCAGATGTAGTTGGTGATGTTTTCTGACAGGAAGACAACTATTGCAGCAGGCATTAAAGCAGACAAACATTGCAGCATACATTGCAGTAGACAATTGTGGATCCTTCTTATTCCATCTTTGCAGTTATTTCTCACTTCTTGCTCCCTTCTCTATAGAGTTTCATTGGTTCTTGTTTTTCCCCATATTCCTTGAAACTTCCTTCTGAGGCAACTCTGCTATTCCACAATATCAGCCCAATTGCTCCAGGACTGTCCCAGCATGCCTCTGGGCTAGGTAGGGACCTGAGTTTCCCTACAGTCTCTATTGGTTTGATGGTGGCAGGGGTCATACTGGTGGAGATTTTTGTGGCTGTGAGGCCAGGGCTGAGGCTGCTCTTGCCTCTGTCTCCTCCTCCTCTGACAATGCTATATTGTCTGCTGCTGTTGTTGGCCGCCACCACTGCCACTCTGTACTTCTTGATTCTGACATCAGCCACGGCCTGCACCGGCAATACTTCTTTCAGTGTAGCTGGTTTGTTTCGCCACTTTTTTGTGTCCAAGGTGACCTTTGCCTGTTACTATGGATCCTTCTGCCTCCAGCTTTGTAGTTATTTCCCTCCACTTCCTCCCTTCTACACAGAGTTGCATTGCTTCTTAGTTTTTCCTGTATTCCTTGAAACTTTCCCCTCTTTTACAAACACTCCCTAATATATGATTCAAATCCCTTTTCTCAATCTGCACACTGAGATCCCTCATGTCTGATTGTCAACATGGCCTTGTGTGTGTAGAACAAGGAGTATTTCAGAAAAAGGTCCCTTAGAAATCCTGGGTTTTAGCTTCCTATATAGAATTCTATACAGAAAAACTAGATTTCCCCATGCCATTGGTGCAATAAGAGTACTCCTTTTTGTAAGTGCTTAACAAACCTAAAAGGGATGCGGTGGCTCAAGTGGTTAAGACACTGATTCTGTTGATTGCAAGATCAGCAGGTTGGCAGTTCAAGGCCCAGGTGCTGCATGATGGGGTGAGCTCCCATTACTAGTCCCAGCTTCTGCCAACCTAGCAGTTCGAAAGCATGCAAATGCAAGTAGATAAATAGATACCACTTTTCAGTGGGAAGGTAAACAGTGGTCTGTGCAATCATGCAGCCATATGATCACAGAGTAGTCTCTGACAATGCTGGCTCTTCGGCTTAGAAACAGAGATGAGCACCGCCCCCTGCGGTCGGACACAACTTGACAACCTTTTCAACGGAGAATACCTTTACCTTTTACCTAACAAACCTAAGCTTCCCAAACCTAAATACAAACCAGAAAAGTGTGCCATCAGAATCCATACATTTTCCAAGTTGTTGGTACAGAGTGAAAAAAATGGGAAGCAGTAACATTCTCTCATTCCTCTATTGCTTGCCACAAGATCTTATCTCTGTTTGTCTCAATTTTTTCAGGTTAGCTACCTTTATCTCAGAGGAACAAAAATGCTCTCTAAGAGTCAGAACCTCACTGCGTAAAGCAAAACTGAGATACTTTTTCATGTGGAGCTCTTTGTTGTGCTTGTACTTCTGTGACAAGTAGTTCCTTCCAGGGTTCTGCCATGATACCTCATTGTATTTCTCCTCCCTTCTGGTTTTTTGTTACTCCCTCACATCTGAATTTCTTTATCAGCTTCTGTCCTACACTATTTCATTCCCACAGCAATGCTGTGTGGCAGGTAGACTGAGACATATTGACTAGCCTAAGGTCTCCCAATCAGCTTCTTGGCTTGAGTGAGAGTGTGAAACTGGGTTCCCCCAATTCTAATCAAACAATTATGCCACATTGGCTTACTCTGCCTTTTTCTCTCAGTGTCTTTCATTCTTCCTGATACTTTATCAGGAATAATTTCTGACAGCAGTTTCCCCAGTGTTTAAAGTTGGTTTCATTGTATGCTTGCCAGAAATGGAATTTGTGCTTTGCTCCCTTTCATGTCAATAGGGATTGAGCAGGAGACCTTCCCAGTGGATTCTTCCTTAGCAACTGAGTAGTAAGAACTCTCTGTGCTCTCTATTTATATTTTGTCAAATCTTGCATGCTGTCAGTGTTGTTTGAAAAGAATGTGTAGCAGCTGGCCATAACCCTGGCCTCTTTCCCAAACCCTCAATTATCTCTGCATAACCATTTTTATGTTACAAATAACAAAGACTATTGGTAGGGGCTTTTTTTTTTTTTTTGCATTTTCTTGGTCAGACTGTCACAGGAAATATCACATTATGTGAGTTTATACATTATCAATGTGATGCTGAAATGCTGGCACTTCTGTTAACAGAGTTCTCATTTCTTGTCTCAAAACAGTTTGCATGGCACACAGTGGGAGAAGTACTTGGTTAGGAGTCATGATTAAAAGTACATTTATATATTTATATTTATATTTATATTTATATTATATAATATTTTATTATATTATCACTTCAATGAGGACCCTTATGTTTTGGTTTTCTTCTGTTGACCATAAAGACTGTCTCATTACCCATAAAATTGTTTGATCCTTTGGCCAATCAAAATTTATATTTTATTATCAACTTTCTCCATTAGTAATTTTCAAAAACTGTCATCTTGAAACCTCCCCCTTTAGCAAATGTTAGTAAGGTACTCAACAACTGTCTTATTCCCAGTAAAAATTAGGATAGCAAGATTTATGTCCTACTTGCTTTCATTATAATGCCACTTAGGTTACATAAAAATATTTTTAAAAGGATAAAACCTTACAATTTTTCCACAGACATTCTTTTGTGTCTGTTTTTTCTCTTATTCAGGGCCTGTTGCCTCTCTACACTTGTCCTGTACCCTCACCCTAATTTCAGAATGGATTGCACTCACTGGACAAATTCTGTATGGCACAGTGTATCATAATAGTTCCAGATGTAGAACTGTACTACATCTGTCCACTCAGATTTAGCCACTGAATCCCTTCCCTCTGTGGCTGGTAGAGAGTGGGAGGAATCATAGAAGCATTTGGCTATACTCCTGCAGACAGACACTAAATGATTGCATCATTGTTGAGACCTTTCAGGTCCTCTGCAGTTTCAGCATATAATGTAAACATTCTGCCTCTGGTCATGGAAACCTGAGTGGCATCTGTATGGGCTAGAATTCCCTTGGAGCAGCCCAGGTTATTCTGGCTCTGAAGTTGCCTTGACCACCTCAGTTACCTGGGGTGCTCTGTTGCAATGCTGGTTGGCTCTTTGCACAGGTATCCCACTGTACTGCTTGGTGCAGCTGTGGTAGTAGTACGTTTCTTGCTCTGAAGTCAAAACAAGGCACCCAGCATCGATCACATAGCTGGGTGCCTTGTTATGACTTCAGAATGAACAATGCACCATGCCAAGCTGGTGGCCATGCCCAGCAACATGTGAACAGCCACTCTGCATTGCAGTGGAGGGCTCTAGATAGTCCAGGAAGATCCAGAACAAACTGAGTTAATTTAATCCATTTTAACAGTGTTATACCCCTGGGTTTGGTGCTGAATTGGCTGGTTATCATCTGGACTGTTCACACCAGACTTGGGGGTTGGGCCCTGTGTCATCTGGACTCCCCACCCAGAGGACGGGGAGGGAGAGGGAGGATGTTTTATTTGGCCCACGCACACAGGGCCATTGCCAGATACTTTTCTAATCCTCCCTGCTCTCCACCAACACTGAATGTCCATGGAGGACTACAGTAACTAAATGGTAAGTCGAAGGAGGAGCTTTGGATGTTGTGGAGGGTGAGAGAGAGTACCCATCTTTGCAACAACAACAAAAAGACATATACAGGCATAAGGTAGATTTACACCTGTACATGCCACTAACAGGATGCCAGCTGATATTTACAGCACTCTGTTATGATGAAAAGAAAGTGTTTACTAAACTGTCTTCGGCTGCTGTATCATAATGGATATTTGAATGAAACATTCAGGCTCTGAATGGAACTGATCTGAATCCTAAATGTGCTATCTCTCCCACGATTAATTCTTAATTTGTGATTAATTCTTAATTCTTGTTATTCTTTGATCATTTTCTTAATATGTGAAGTTCATATATTAGTAAAAACTGAATGTTTCTTCTTAGGGAGTGTCCTCATTAGTAATTTCAAGTACTGAAAATTCAAGCAGGGCCACTTTTCTCCCTGCCTATTTTTCTCCTTCAACTACCATAGTTCCCCTCATGGTGTGCTGAGAGATTTCCTTGCTTTCTTCCTCCTCTTCTTTATATTTCTACCTCCCCCCATGCCCACAAACCCTGGTGGTACACAGCCATTGTCGGTGATGTCCATATCTTGCAAAAAAGAGTAGGTTTTGATATTTTCCAGTTTTGACTGGAAACTAGGTCCTCATTCACACTCATGTTTTTGTACTGAGGAGATCCAGGAAGTTTTGATAGTGCGATACAGAATTGAAGTTCTCACTACATTTACCCTGATTGAATCTCACTGTGGCAATTTAACATTGTTGACATTCACATTACCATTTGTATCAATTTAAAATGGAGCTGCCATTTCAATTGTTTCTATTTTTTAAAAATTGTCAGTCAAATAATGCACATCTACGTTACACTGTTTGGGTGAATCGCCCCCCCCCCTTCTGTCAGACTTGGAGGATGGCAATGGCAAGTCCCTCTGAACAACCCTTGCCAAGAATCCCTCTCGATAGGTTTGCCTTGGGGGGATCACACTGTCTCAGCCTTGAAGGATGGTAATGGCAAGCCCCTCTGAACAACCCTTACCAACAACCCCCCCCGCACCCCTCCATGAAAGCCATGCAAATGCAACGGTGTGCAGAAACTGTCAAACTTAAAAAAACAAAACCACAAGCTGCACCATGTTCCCACCAAGCCAAGACCTGTGTGATAGGATAGGTATGTTCTGCCCATCTGCCCACCCTCTGCCCATTACCCTTCCCTCCTGGGTGCCCCAAATGGGATCGGCAGCACGTTCCCATTGGCGGCTCCCTAAAAAAATCCAGTGCTTCTGGAAAAACACAGCAAATGCCTCGGTTTCAAAAGCACAGGTTTAAGGGGGATTTGCGTCCCCCTGAAATTTGGGTCAGGAAAAACTGGCATAAGTATGAATGACCCCCTTTTAAACCGTTTCCAAATCGGTTTATAACATAGTGTGAATGGGGCCTAGGGATCGAAAAGGGACCTCTTGTCTGCAAAACACTCATATATGGTGTTTTCTCACTTCTGAATGTTGATTGAATATGTTCTGACCATAAACCATTTCCAGGATCTTGACTGTTTGCTCCATTTGGACTTAGGAATTTTACCCAGCTGTTTTGTACTCGTTGTCAGCTGTGGTGCCTTCCCCTGGTAATTGAGATATCTGGAACTATTTGTCTTTGTGCAATGCATTTACCCTTTTCTTTTTGAACATTTCTGGCTCTGTTCTGAACCATCTGTGGTGGGTAGAGTGTTTCTTTATAGCAAGGGTCTTCACATATTTTGAAGGAAGGATGGATTTGGAATGAAGCTAAAACTAAAATAATGTTAAAACTTGACTATAGTTCTGTAGTGCTTTCTGAGGCTTCAAGTATGCAACTACAGGCTACCAATTTATGTCTTGAGTTGGAAGTCAGATAATTTTCTAGTTAAAAGATCACTAGATAACGAAACTTACTGAGCAAGTCACATCCTCTCATCCTCAGGGGAAGGCAATGGCAAATGAACAAATCTTGCCAAGAAAGCCCCATGATAGTTTTGTCTTAGGGTTGCCATAAGTTGGAAATGAAGGCACACACCACCACCAGATAAAGAAACATACCTTCACCCATTTAAAAAACTCGAAGAAAGCATAGAATTTGAGTCAGTGCATAACCATTCCAGAAATGCCACCTGGTATTTGAATGTTGGAAATTCTACAATAGTGGGATATTTCAAATGAATTGGATCTAAAAGCTTATGTGTTTATTTAAATAGAAGCAACAATCTCTTAGTATTTTTCTTGTCTGTTATTAAGCAGTCCTTTTGCAGAAATCTGCTTTCTCTCCCTCTCCTCTGTTTGTATTTGATACAGTACAGTTCTTTATCTGTCTCACTTGGGGGGGAAGCAGACGCCCCCAGGAAGCCGCCCCAGGAAGCTGTGCCACGGGACCGAGGCATCCCCACGCCTCATTCCTGTGGCGCAGCTTCGGCACCCCTGAAAGGAGTGCTAAATTGGCACTCCTTTTACAAGTTAACAAAGGTGCGCTGCAAAAGGCTGCAGCGCACCTTCGCTGACTCTTCTGCCGCACCGCGTCCAAATGCTGCGGTGGGAGGTCCTCCTCGGAGCGCCGGCCGTGCGGAGGACGACCTGGGGAAGGGGTTGGGGTGCCGATCATGCGGCTGCCCCTCCCCTTCCCTGCCCCCAAGACGGCCCTTTAAGCCGTCTGCTTAGGGGGTTGGTAAACTAAGGGCCTTTGCAGACTGCCAGAAATAGTGCAAATTGAGTTCACTTTAAGGGTTAGGGTTAGGGAATCATGGGAACTGTATTTTATTGTGGCACCAGAGCTCTCTGACAGAGAAGGCTCAATGGATCAGAAAAAGAAAAAAATTCCCATGACTCCCTAGCACTAACCTTAACCCTTAAAGTAGACTCAATTTGTACTATTTCTGGCAGTCTGCAAAGGCCCCAAGAATTCTGCTTTCGTTTTTTGTGCACACATTTTTTATAGAATCATTGACCTGAATAATTTTAAATTTGTTTTAATGCTTACAGGAAGGCTAGTGTCATTTCATTCTAATTCATGCAGTAGTTATCTTGATATCTACTAGAACCTCTCATGTTGGGAAAATTTGATTGCTCACACCTTTACACCTGGATTTACTAAAAAAAAAAAAAAAGACTCTCTCTCTCTCTCTCTATATATATATATATATATACACACACATACATATAGAGAAATCTTGGCATTGTTCTTAAAGAAAAATATATTAATTTTTCCTGTTTAGATACAGGTTAGGATCAGGTTATTTGAAAGACTGCCTTTGGGCATATCTGCATGTACCAAATAAAACCTAGGTCTCACCTAGTTTTAGCAGCGAGCTGTTCAAAC
>CM034703.1:72942716-72959749 GCA_020142125.1 Phrynosoma platyrhinos
GGCTGAGCAGGCCGGCAAGGGCGGGACTTCCGGTCTGCTCTGCCAATCGTGCGTCGGTGCCCTTTTATGGAGCCGTCGCAACAGAAGGCCTCTCCCGACACGTCGGGGGGGGGCGTCTTTCATAGTAAGTGTTTAGTCTGTGCTACTGTTTGTTTGTTTTTCATTGTCAGGGAATTAGTGATTAAGATACAGACTTATTCTAGTTTCCTGCATCTCAACAGCAAATATAAGAAGTTCTCCTTGTTGCTCCCAGCTCTGTTACTTATTGTATTTAGCATAGTTATGATGGTATTCTAGCCCAGAGATCTTAACAGTTTACTTTCAGTGTATACCTTTGTTGAAGAGTTTAAGAAATGTCAATAAATAGTAGCAGTAGAGAATGGACCAGTATTCAAAGGCATGCCAGATAGGGTTAGTAGTCTCCTAAATGCTGCAGCATTTTAGAAGCACCTGAAAGCAAGACTTTGTATGGAATGTATTAATGATGGATATTTCAAACTGGATTTCAAGTGCTTTAATAAACAATGAGTAAACCTCTTCTATTTCTTGACTTTCCCAACAGGTGTCAAGATGAATGCCCAGTGGGAACCTTTGGAGTGCAATGTGCAGAAACATGTCAATGCATGAATGGTGGAAAGTGCTATCACATAAGTGGTGCCTGTCTTTGTGAGCCAGGATATACAGGAGAAAACTGTGAAACAAGACTGTGTTCAGAAGGTCTCTATGGAATCAAATGTGACAAAAAATGCCCCTGTCATTTGCAAAACACGCACAGGTAACTTTCTTTAACTTTTGACATGCATGTTGTAGTCTGTTTCACCACTTGTTTTGGGGGAATGTAAAATACTCAAACAATCCCATTGGGAGAAGCAGTCTGAGGATTAATAAGAATATAAGGAAGTGTCTATTGCTAATATCCTGATACTGTTGTTCCTAATGTCTTGACTTGGAGATAACTGTAATAGCAGTTCAGTGTGTGTCAGAAGGACTTAGGTTCTGGCTCTATAAGGGCCAGTATCAGAAGATATATTGTTTTTTCAATAAATTTCTTATAGTGGAAGAAGGTATAATAATTTAAATTTAGCAAAGGAGAGTGTGAACCTTTATATTCTTTCCTGAACACCAGTAGTTTTGCACTCCATGCAGCACTTTTATCAGTTATAGGTAGTAGGGGAATAAGGAAAATTATAAAAGTGGTTTACTGTGGATGGAACTGGGAATGAATGAAATGGCTTCCTCACACTCTTTTTTTAGAGAATAAGTAGGCTATGGGGACAAAAAAAGAAAACATCACTTGTGGATACATATGTTACAGCAAATTGAGTGTGCAGATCAATCACCTGGAAGCCTGCCCTTCTGCTCCAGTGTATACCTGGAGTCTCCAAGCTGTCTGTCCTTGAAGCTGTTTCTTGCTGTGGAATGTAATCATCCAGCTCCCCAGAAACAAGCCGTAGACAGGAACTAACTCCAAAAAGGCATTTATTCTCCAGTTGCCATATTAACAAAGAAAAACTACTTACACTCTCATGTGGAACAAAGAACAAAGAGAGAGAGAGCGGATGAAGAAGAACACATGCTGTGTGCTCAGGTCATTTATAGACACTTTCCATGAGGCCTCAAAACCCAGCCTCTTCCTGTGATTCCTTCCTGTGTCCTGTGTCACATGAACAGTAGTTCCCACCAAACATGATGATCTAATATGTTTACATCTTGCCTTCGTGTTCCCAGACACACTATAACCTTGACTACCTCCTGCTTTGTTATGTTGTATTCCAGCTCCAGGCAACTTTCCCAGCTAGCTGTAGAAGTGACTTGTAGTTCCCATATTGTCATTTCCCCACATCTGTACATTTTCAAACAAGTTACATTTTCCAACAACATAGGCCTGTGCAGTCATGCAACAGAACTTCCTAGACAGAAGTGGATATGTGAAACATATTGTAGAACAGGAATGGGCATCTATGGAATGGTAATGTGTCAGCTTAGCCCCCCAGGAAACTTTCAAAGGCTGCACCATCCAGCACACTTGCTCCCACAAAAATTAAATCTTTTTTAGCCCACAGATGCCCTCTAGGGGATAGGGGGAGCATTTTTACCGTGTGTTGGGGCCTTCCTGTGTCATTTTAGATCCAGAAGAGGACTTAAAAAAAACCCAACAACCATAAATGAATGGAAACATCTTCCTGTCTTTCCTGTGTCAAAAAAGGGCCTCTCTTAGAGAAGGACCCCAAACATGGTGGAAATGTCCTCACCGTCTAGGGGGCACAAAATGCCTCTGGGAGTGCACTTTGCCCACCTCTTTTGTAGAAACATTTTTGAATGAGATTGCTATAGCAACTATCTAGATAGCTTGTTTATTCTTAAATAGAACAATCTCACTTTTATCAGAGTTAGTCCTTCTACTTAGTTATAATAGTTGTTTTGATTTCAATTCTGTTGTGGAACCAAATGATGGAAAAACTGTAGTAGAAATATTGCTACCATTCTGTAGCATCATTAGCAACATAACTTATATATTTAAAAGTTCTGATTGCTTGGTTGACTCAATAATTGACCTGGGAGATGGCTACATGCCTTCTATTGCATTAGCAAGACTGTTCACATGTGCATTATCTTGTGATGTAGTTGAAAAATATTGTGGACAGTAGGTAAAACATTAGGCAGTGGTTTGGAGTTGGAATATTATACCAGTCCTTTCCACCTTGTTTCTGTTAAAATTTATATATAGGAGCTATGATTAGTTAAGCTCTCAGAAAATTAACTAAAATGATTGTAAACATTTTACTTTGACAAGAATGTATGACACAATACCATATAGCATTTCTGATATTTCAAGGATTATGCTTGATTCATGTTCAACACAGCTGTTGCTTCATTTATACGCCAGGAAGACAGCTTGTGATCAGGTCAAACTACAAATGTTCAGATGTAAACAGAAGCATATGACTGTCTTTGAATATGTTTTTGACATTTTGCCCTTTCTGTGACAAATTGAATGGACTTAGCCACCACGTAGGCATGGGAGCATCTGTTGTTCATTTTAAAACTTAGTTCAGAAAGGCAAGCTATTTAGTTGGTAGCCAAGAAGCAAAACAAAACAAGACATGCCTGGACATATCTAAAATGTATTCATACCTGTTTCCTACAACCAGAATACATTCACATCTGTCGTCTGCAACTGTGTTAGCTGTGTTTTATCCTACCAGCTAACTTTTATTTATTGATGCAATTCTTCCTCTTTTCCATAAGCCCTCTCTCTCAATGAGTACAACATAATTTCAACTGTTAATACCAATTAAATTAGATTTGTCCAATAAATGTAACCTATGTAAGCTTTGACTTATCAAGTTGCAATTGATTCATTGTATTTACTCTAGTTCAAGCCTGCACAATTATCTATAGGTAGGGGCCAGAATTAAAATATTCTAAACTTGTTAGAGCCGCAGATAGCTTTTAATTAAATATTTACTAATTAATAATAATTAATAATATTAAGTAGAATTAATTAATATTAATTCCATCCCCCTCCTCCTCTGCCCAGCCCTCTCCTCAGGAGAAAGCCAAGTAGCAGAGGAGCCTTATTTGTCCTTCTCCTCCTCTGCTTGGACCTCTTCTCAGGAGAAGGCCAAGTGATGGAGGAGCCTTGAGGGGTGAATGTGTGCCCCTCTTCCTCCTCCACCACCTGGCCTTCTCAGGAAAAAACAGGTGAAGGAAGAGCCTTGCAGGGTAAGTGTTTGCCCATCTTCCTCTTCCACTGCCCAGCCTTCTCTTGAGGAGAAAGTGGGGCAGTGGAGGAGCCTTGCAGGACAAGCATTTCCTGTCCTCCTACTCCTCTGCCTAACTTTCTACTTGGGAGATAGCCAGACAGTGGAGGACCCTTGAAGTTGTTCCACATCCTCATGGGCTGCCTGTAATCCTTTGATGGGCTGCATGTGGCCACCTGGGCCATATGTTGTGCAGACCTGCTCTAGTTGGAAGTAACACCTGGGTTTAGTAGTTTTCACTGAGAAGAGTGAAAAAAGTGTCCAAGGGAATTATAACAGTTAAAGTTGTGATAAAAACTAACTGTGAATTCATGATTTAGGTTGTGATACTGTATTCCCCCCCCCCCCCCCCATGCAACCAACACACATCTTTTCCCCTTGCAAATTAGTGGAACAGAAATAACAAGTAGACAAGTATTTTCCCTTCCACATTCTGCCAAGTGAAGCCATACCAAACCCTGGTTTCTAAAAATGCAGTCACGACAGATGTGCTGTGGTCACACCAGGAGAAATATGAACAACATTCAGAATTTTTGAACTGAATCCTATGTTGTTGTCAATGGTTTAGCCATTTACATACCCTCCAACTGCCTGGTTGGTCAGATCTCAGTTTGGTTTCTGCTTCATTGTGTCCATTCTCTCCTGGTTTCAAACACACATATATGTGGAGGGAGAGGGAAGAGATTGAGGAAAAAGATCATTCTATAAAGAGATTTTAAATTGTTATGCTTTGCATTGGCTTTGTTTTTGTAATGATACTTGTTGATAGAATTGAACTATCTTTCTGGGTTGTCATGATGTGTTAATATTTATTTCTAAGGTGCTATCAGATTCACAGAAGCCCTTTTCATTGTAGAAGATATTGAGGATGAAATTTAACTATTACTAAGGCAAAATAAACAGTGACTACAAAGAGAAAGCATGGCTCTGCTTCTGTTCTGATTAAATTATAGTAGGGATTTAAAAGTGCTTTAGGGTGTGGAGAATAATTATAAACTGAAAAATTTGAAATGGCATATTCCCCACCCTATTAGTACAGTGTATGTGTACCAACTAGGAGTGTAGATTTCTGGCTAACTTCCTGATTGTACAATTCATTGAGAGACTGAAGCATGTTTTAATTTTGTTGCCTCGGTATAAGTGAATATTTAAGGAAATGCTACTTTCGAAGGTGGAGCAAGAGAGCAAGATCTCCTGTTACGAAGAATAAAACTGGCGGGAGCTGGACCTGTCAGTTTTGTGGTTTTGTTGCTGTCAGTTTGTTAGTTCACATAGGTGCCAAAGTATTTGTTTAGCTGGCTACAGGGGAATCCCAAAATTTAAAAGCCATTTTCATGTTGCTGTTGTTTTTAACTGCCCTCAATTCAGCTTCAACTCTGGTGACCCTGTGACTGAGGCAACTCCAAGAAATCCTATCTTCAATTACCCTGATCAGCTTCTTCAGGCTCAAGGCTGGGTCCTGTTTGATTGAGTCTATCCATCTGGTGTGTGGTCTTCTTCTCTTCTTACTGCTTTCTATCTTTCCGAGCATTATCATATTTTCCAAAGAGTCATATTCTCTCATGATGTGCCCAAAACATGACATCCTAAATTTAGTCATCCTGGCCTCTAGGGGGAGTTCATATCTGATTTGCTCTTCTACCCATTTGCTTATCTTTTAAGTCATTCACAGTACCTGCAGAATTCCTCTCCAACATCACAGCTCAAATGATTTGATTTTCTTTCTATCAGCTTTCTTCACCATCCACCTTTCACACCCATACATGATGATGGGAAATACAATGGCTTGAACAATTCTCACTTTAGTGTTGAGTTGTATGTCTTTTGCACTTTAGAATTTTGTCTAATTCTTTCATAGCTGCCCTTCCCAGTCCTAATCTTCTCCTGATTTCTTGATTGCAATTTCCATTCTTAGCAAAGATTGAGCCAAGGTATGGGAAGTCTTTAACATGGGCATGAACAGATTGTCAGAAATAATCCAGTTTGAATCCACTTTAACTGTCCTGGCTCAGTACTAGAGAATCATGAGAACTATAGTTTATTGTGGCACCAGAGCTCTCTGACAGAGAAGGCTCAATGTCTCAGAAAAACTACAATTCCCATAATTTTCTAGCACTGAGCCTGGACAGTTAAAATGGGCTCAAGCTAGATTATTTCTCTCAGTCTGTTCAGGCCCTAAAGGGGGTTGCAGACTGCCAGAAATAGTGCAAATTGAGTCCACTTTTAGGGTTAGGGTTAGTGCTAGGGAATCATGGGAATTGTTTTTTTTCTGAGACATTGAGCCTTCTCTGTCAGAGAGCTCTGGTGCCACAATAAAATACAGTTCCCATGATTCCCTAAACCTAAACCTAACCCTAAAAGTGGACTCAATTTGTACTATTTCTGCAACCCCCCTAAGTCTTCAATTTTCTCATCATCTGATTTGAATTTGTGTAGATCCTCAGTGTTCATTATTTTAGTTTTCTTAATGTTGAACATTAAACCTGCCTTGACACTTCTTTGATTTTCTTTAGTAATTGTTCCAAGTCTTTGTTTTTTGCTAGTAGTTTGGTGTCATCCGCATATCTTAGATTGTTGATGTTCCTTCCTCCAGTTTGCACACCTCCTTTCTCTGAGTATAATCCTTCTTTGCTCATGATATTTTCTGTATATAAGTTGAACAAATAGGGTGAGAAAGTGTATCTTTATCTGACTCCCTTTCTGATTGGGAATCTCTTTGTTGCTCTGTAGTCTTGTCCTGAGTAAAGATTGCATATCAAGACAATGAAATGTATTAGCAAACCCAGTTGTGATAGATTGGAAATGATCTGAAGGCACACAGCAGCAGCAGCAGCAGCAGCAATGACAACAACAATAGAGGGCTAAAACAGAAAAGGAAATAGTAGCAGGGGCAGGGGAGATTGTGTAATGAGAGCATGCTTCTGTATGGATCAGATTTAAATGAATGGAAGCCCCCTTCATCTTTTCTGTTAATCAAGTATCAAACTTAGTAAGAGCCAAGTAAAATTTGTGTTGTTTCAGGCTTTTGATTTTCAGGGCTGGTTTATTCACTGCTACTTATGTTTTGCTGTAGTTGTTCTCATTTTCTTATAATTTAATTATATATAATTTTGAATTATATTGTAAACTGCCTTGTAAAATTGAAAGGAGGTATAAAATACTTTAATAACCGTTTATAGATTTAATCCACCTATCCTTCCCAAAACATATCAGAAATATGAAGCAAGAATCTGTTAGAGAAATCCCTGCCCTTCCTGGTTTGCACAAATTAAAATTTATTTGAAAACAATCTTATTGTGTATATATGTTGTTTAAAATAATAATAGGAAAAGCAATGTCTTGTGGGGGGGTGTTCTGCATTTTAATAACAGTAGTATAAAGTAATGGTAGATATTTCTAATAACAGAAAACAGTAGGGAATTAAATTGACATAAAGGAGCAAGGAGTCTTGAAGAAAAATTTGCTGTTATTTTTAAATCAGTGAAGGAAGAGAGTATTCTCTCAGTTCATGTAATGTGTCTGGACTCATCATCCCCCCTTCCCCTAAGTGATGCCTTAGGGAATATTACTTCAATCAGTGATTGGAGTCCATCTTTAAACAGTCTGCCTATTGTAAACTTAATTGATCTGGATATTAAGAGCTTCCTTTGGGTGAGCCTTAAACTAAGTGCTTAGTCTGCCAGACTACCACAGAGCACTCCATTGTGTCTGCTTTCCTAGCCCATATATCTTACCACAGCTGATGGTTTCCATTTGTTACAAGAGAACAGCTGTGTAGCTACCCATTGAATGAGACTGCTGTTTTCAGGTAGGGACAGCTGGACTGTCACCAGGTATAGAAAGGATCGACCATCTGCATTCTTCAAGGTTATAAGGGTGCCCCTGACCTTTCCCCTGTAAAAGTGATTTGACATCACTTCTGGAAAAGAAAACAGTTTCAGACTAAAGCATCATTTTAAGTGAAGAGCGTAGAGGTTTCTTTCTTCAGGCTAGACTACCTGTGAGTTAAATACATCTCTGTTTATCACCAGAGAACTTTGGTTAGGGCAAAGGTTCCCAACCTGTGTTCCGAGAAGCCCTTACGGCTCCGTGTGCACTTCCCAGGTGCTCTGTGGCTGCTCCAGGAAAATAAAAGAAACAAAAATGGAATGAAATTAAAGAATAATAATATATTCTTATAAATACTCCTAAACACCATTAACTTGTAAGACATAGGGTAAGCCTCTTACATGCTCCGCCATAGAAAGAAGGGCTCCATGAGTCAAGAAGCTTGGGAACTCCTGGGTTAGGGGAAAGTTTAAAATGTAATAAATCTTTCCACAGTTTTAAAAATATAAGCTACATGAATTCTAGTAGTTGGTGATTATGAAAACTGCAACAGACATGGCGTGTAGAACATTAACCTTTCTTTCTCTGCTGCAGTCTTCAGAAAAGTCAGCTTTTTTAAAGCTGGCGTTTACTGGGTGTGGGGAATCCACTTTGTACATGAAGTGCAAAGAACTATTTTACATAATTTTTAATTTGGTCTTGAGCATATTGTCAGTTCACAAAGAATGTCATGAATGTTTCATAAGTGTGCACGGTATTTCAGTAAAGAATCCAAATTGTGAGTATGATCTCAATGACAGTTAATGAGATTTTAAAAGTGATTTGAAACAATATTATTAGTAATGGTTATTTTGGATAAATATTCAAATCAAGGAAAATGAGATGTTTAAAACTATTTAAGGTGTGAAGGAGAGTGTCTAGAAATTGTTGTTACCATTGTTATTATTAAACCATGTAATATTATCACACATGCATCTGTACCCACCCACACTGCCCAATGTGCAACACTTTTCAAGCAGTCCTCTATGTTAAATCCTTTTATAATGTGTCTATAACAATATTTTGCTGCCTTGGGTTGCTGGTGTCATATTTAGTTCCAAATGTTTTATTCCTTTCATCTCTTTGTGGCAGCTGTCACCCCATGTCTGGAGAATGCTCCTGCAAGCCGGGTTGGTCTGGACTCTACTGTAATGAGACATGTTCCCCAGGATTCTATGGCGAATCTTGTCAACAGATCTGCAGTTGTCAAAATGGTGCTGACTGTGACAGTGTGAGAGGAAAATGCATCTGTGCTCCAGGATTTAAGGTAAATAGTCCTGATTCACATCACCAGCTTTTCAGCAGTTATCCTTTGGACACAGTCACCTGCTTCTAGTGAGAAGTGATAAGGAGCAAATGAACTGAATACTTGGAAACTTTCAGAGAAATTAAAGGTGAGGGGGAGTTTTAACCTCACATCTACAGATCGTGGAATTTAATAAATGGTTCTGCTCTACATATGTGACTGAGAAGAATGGGAAATTTCTAATGAAGTATAAATACTAACCACAGTGGAGAAAAGGCTTGAAGAATAGCAGATACATTTCTTATCCAGGGATTTAAATGATGAGGTTGCATAATACTCACTATAAATAAAGCACACGTGGGCATGTGGCCCACAGGTGCCCTCCTGCTGCCGTCAAAATATGCTAGCCAGTGTTGAACTTGTGCTCCTCCAGCCCCCTGATCAGCTGTTTGGGCTTAAGGGCTTAAGAAAAAGCATTGGGATGTGTGTTCAAATATTCACCCTATTAAAAGCAATAGGCAGTATCTGCATTTGAATGCCCATTATTCTGTGCTTCAAATTGAAACTTGACAAACAAGGTTATTTGAGATACCCTGAAGAGTTTCTTTGGATATCTAAGTCAAAACATTAGAAAACGAAGCAGACAGATTTCATACCTGTTACTTTATTTTGTGTGTGTGTGTGTGTGTGTGTGTAGGCTATCAGATCTTGTCAGTATTGCATTTGCATAATTCCAAAGTCAGCTAATGAAAATTTAGAATGGTCTAAAGGATTTTACACATACTACATTGTTTTTCCTTTTTGTTTCTATAAGTAAATTGCTGTATTTGCTACAGTGGATTTTTTGGGGGGGGTTGTTTTGCTTTTGTTGCTACAAATAGGCTGTGCTTAAGCAGCCTGTAGGTACAGATAATTTTCTGCACAGAGATTATTTTCATGCAGAAATAAAGTAACATATGAAGCAGCCCTTAAATATATATTCTTCTTTAAAATTAAACGGAGGCAATTATTTAAAGACTGCTAGTTTAATTACTGCAGTTGAAAAGGGGAGGGAAGGACTTAATGAAATTACATTTGTTTCTTTATCATTGCCCCTTTGGCATATCTTCTCTGTTTTAGGGTTCTGATTGTTCTATTCCTTGCCCTCTTGGAACATATGGAGCAAATTGTTCATCCACATGCAACTGCAAAAATGAGGCCATCTGTTCTCCTGTGGATGGTTCTTGTACCTGTAAAGCAGGTAAGATAAAAAATTACTTCTTGTAATATGGAATACATATGAAACATTTTAAAAAATTAGAATATGCCATTGAAACAAATGAAAAGGGAAGACCAAGGGGGGACGCAGATGGGTGGCCATGGGCCTCCCTGAGAAGCGGAGGATTGGGGCCAAGGCTGCCTCATGCCTTGGCCCCAATCCACCCTTTGGGCAACTGGGAAAGGAAAATAGTGCTCCTTTCCCAAGCCGCGGAAAGGGCACTGGAAGAGGCGACACGCGGCTCTTCTGGTGCAGCGTATACGGACGCTGCACCGGGAGGACGTCATGCATTTTGCTTTAATTGTTGCAGGTTGGCATGGAGTGGACTGCTCTATAAATTGCCCAAGTGGGACATGGGGTCTTGGCTGTAATTTAACCTGCCAGTGCCTTAATGGCGGGGCATGCAATACTCTGGATGGATCTTGTACTTGTGCTCCTGGATGGAATGGAGAAAAATGTGAACATCCTTGTCAGGTGAGCAAGCAAACTTCGCTAAAAGGTGAGTAAGAGAGTTATACATAGTTGAAATGAGGGAAAATATTGAAATTAAAAAGCTGTTTTAATAAAACTTGCTTTTTTTGTTTCCTTGCTTCACTTACTCTACATTGTGTAGATTAAATAAGATATAATTTCTTACACTGTGTAAAATAAGACAAGTGTGTATACAAACTGTCTTCAAACTACCTTTACCAGAATATATTGAAAATATATCCTCACAAATCTGATTCCATGCACAGGAAGTGCTTCTTTTAGTCTGTTCTTTTTTATGTGAAAATGGATTACAAAGATAAACTGGAGACTGCTATTCTTTAGTCACATGCCATATTGCTCTGCCCTAGAAATGAAAGATAGAACTGGATCACTAATCCATAAGCTGTGCTATAAAAATAGTGGTGTGAATGTCAGGTAGTAGCAAATAAATTGTATTTTGCTCTATATTTCAGATTCCATTTTCACTGTGAGCATTTTTAGCACTAGAAGTCAGTTTCCCTATTCTCCCTGCCTCACAAGTATCCCCCCATAGCTGTAGAAGTGGAAGAGGTAAACTTCCTCAGCCATATTTCTCTATGATCACTGAATGCCTTTCCTGAGTGTGAATTATGCTTGCATTTTTCTTTCCAACAGAAGATAGTCTTTGATGACAAAGAGTAAGACCCATAGCAAGCGAGTTAAACTTCCAGTCTCTGATTTCTTATAATTTCTGCTAAAAGCAGGTGTATGTTTAATCTGTTAGGGAAGACATATAGACATATGAGAACTATAAATTACATGTGGTAGGAGGTGGGTTTAATGGATGTTTTAAAATACTTGGACATTGCCACTTCACTAGGAATTAAATAACTTTTGTCTTTAGTAATGAAAAGACACAGGTGATTCTGTGTTCTCTTCTATTGGGTAAGTAGACATGGCACTCATGCATGGTAATTCTAATCATTTCCCTCTTTTTATTGTTTTTTTAGGATGTGCATATATTGGTCAGTGTGATAGATCAGCTTACTCATGTGAATATGTATAAATACCATTATCAGTGAACACAGCTGATTCCTATCAATCCTATGGAGTCAAATAATATAAGGCTTTAACTACCCATATGCGAGTTGCTGCACCTAAAATAATATTCACTATCATTTCTTCTTCCCTTGGCAGGATGGCACATATGGGTTGGATTGTGCAGAGCGATGTGACTGCAGCCATGCAGATGGCTGTCACCCAACTACTGGCTACTGTCGCTGTCTCCCAGGATGGTCAGGTAAATTTGAAATCTGGGGCAATAAAAGAGAAGCTCTTAACCTTCCTCTAAATGGATAATACCTTGATCAGCTTATTATAGACCAGGGACCAGCAACCTACAGCCCGAGGGCCAGTTTAGGCCCCGGTCCCTCGACTTACCGGCCCAGGCCAAAGGTTGCCGCCGCCGCACGCCATCGCCGTGGCGCATTTTTGCCACTCTGTGGCCGCGCTCGCCGCGACCGCCATTTTGGAAATCAAAATGGCGGTCTCAATGCGTTTGCGTATGCGCAGTACTCCTGTGCAAACGTGTCGCGACCACCATTTTGATTTCCAAAATGGCGGCTGCAACATGCGCCACGGCAGCTGCGGCTGTGTGCGCTGCTGCGGCCGCCGCGCGAGCAGGGGGGTTGTGCGCGGCGGCGGAGGGCGGGTGCGCACACGTGCGTGCCCCGCCATTCCCCCCCCTCGGCCCAGCAGAGACCTGGGCTATGGGAGACCGGCCCAGGTCTCAGAAAGGTTGCCTACCCCTGTTATAGACTGATAAAGTAACAAGTATTCCCTTTATATAATCAAACTTTATGATGTTAGTCATGTATTTAAATGATTGAGCTTAGCATGACAATTTTGCATGGCCCTGTTCCAGAATGTGGTCCATTCCAACGTTCTACTGAAAACACCCTCTTCTAAAACCTAGCTTGTATTTGACCCTAAAGGTTCTGTTTGTAGGAAATACCATTTTCACTGAGGAAAGGCAGCCTTGGTGGAGTGATCCAATCTGTATCACACATGACTGCTTCCCCCTACTCCAAATAAAAGTACAGGTACACCTACATTAACAAAGTATCATGGGCAGTAGATTTCTTTAACAGTAAATTTAGTAATGAAGGCAGAAATAGGGATAGGTTTTTAAAACAGTTCTGTATTTCCTCTGTTTCTGCAAGCTTTTCATAACTAACAATATGCACATATGAAATGTGTGTGTGTATGTGGGGGGGAACAGGTCAGATAAGCCTTACATAAATAAACAAAAACATTTTGAAGATTCAACACTTGAATGTTTCTTCCAAAATGCATCTAGGTTCACCTTTATTCTTTCACCAGCCTCCACTTTTCTTATGATTCTCTTTTGGTCTATAGGTGTTTTTGAACATTCTGGAGAGAACTAGTAAGACAGGCTAATCTGTTTTCCCCCTTCTCTCTGTTTTATTATTCATGTATGCTCAGTAAGGCATTCTACAGGCAGCCACTGTTTACCTTGTCCATTGAAAGTAGGGACACACAGCTACGGTGCCAGGTTGTAACATTATTTTGCTAACTTAAGCTTTATTGCATAGTTTACTGAAGACACTGTTGCAACCTGACACTGAAAGTCTGTGATTCTCCAGCCCTCCTTCACTATCCTCCCAATGCCTATGCTGATAAACAGCCACAACAACAACAAAAACCCTTCTAGCTGGACAGAAGACAAGGAGGAAATAGGGGGCTGGGCAGGCATAGAAAAGACTTTATAAAAAGGAGTGTCTTTATCAGAGGCTTCGTTAATGAAGATATCCCTGTAGACATGTATACAGTATGGCCTGAAAGTCAGCCTTCTGTGAGATACTTGCCTGCTATGAGAGTTATGGCGTGGGATTGAACCTTAGTCATTCATTGAGTGATATTCAGAATGCTCTTAGAACACATGTATGAATTTATTCATGAATATATACACACCTGTTATGGATCTTTTACTCTTGATAGCAGTACATATTATATATTGGAGCCTATCACCTATATCCTCACAAAGCTATCCAAAGGGTAAATTTGTTGAACACAAGAATAAAAATAGATTTAATTATTACATTGAAGAATATCAAATATTATGACAGTTTCATAAATGGCAAACAATAAATTCATAAAAGAGTAACTAGCTAATACAGTACAGTTGTTTCAGAATAGGGGAATATTAACTGAAAGAAGCAAAGCTTTAAGGTCCAGGGATGCCTTAAGGTCTAACCTTATAGCATAGAATCATAGAATTCTATGATTCTATGATTCTATGCTATAAGGTTAGAGGGTTGAGCAAGCAGATTCAGAGTTGATAAAAACAAAAACCACACAGATGCAAAGAGGTGTAGGTGGAGGAAGTTGCCAATGCACAGCAAAAAAATGTGTGTGTATGTGCATGCTTTCAAGTCACCTGTCAACATACTTAATATTCAACTGAAAAATTAATTTAGGGGGTGACAGAAAGTATCTTTGCCAAATCTTGGTGTTTTTAAGCTTTTGGGGGTGTGAGGAAAAGCCCCTTTAGTTCATGAAAGTCCACTTAAGACAAAGAAATGCACACAGCATATCAAACTGGCTTTCCTGAGATAAATTTCCAGGCACTCAGCAGCAACAACAACAAAATCTGAGATAAGCATGCACCTCGAGTGATAGAAATTGCCTAACTGTGGAATATCCAGCTGTAGGTACAACTCTTTCCCTTGGAGATATACTAATGCCTGATTGATTGTTCCACACAGCAACACTGGATTGCCAGAATTGTTTAGGAGTTAAATTTCTACAATTTCCTGGAGGCTGATTTTAGGACCAGAGGAGATTTCTTTTCAGCCACTAGTTTGGCCTGTTTTGTCTTGAGCCAGAAAACATTCTACTTTAGCCAGACATTGCCACAGAACATGTGCACCAATATACAAGTCATGGCAGGGATGCTATGGAAATAATTTGATGTTCTAATATGGTGTTCAGATTTTGAATAAGGTTCTCATATAATAGTGCTGAGTCCAAAACACATTTCAGAAATAATCGAGTTTGAGACCACTTTAACTGCCCTGGTTCAGTGCTAGGGAATTCTGGGAACTGTAGTTCTGTGAAACATTTAGCCTTCTCTGTCAGAGAGCTCTTGTGCCACAATAAACTACAATTCTCAGGATTCCCTAGCATGGAGCCAGGACAATAGCAATAGCAATAGCAAGTACATTTCTATACCACTTATCAGTGCACTTAAGCACTCCCTAAGTGGTTTACAATGTGTAAGCCAACTGTCACCAACAAGCTGGGTACTTATTTTAGCAACCTTGGAAGGATGCAAGCCTGAGTCGACCTTGAGCCCTTGGCTGGTATTGAACTTGTAACCTTGTGGTTTGCGAGTGAGTGGCTGCAGTACAGGCATTTAACCACTGTGCCACCAGGACACTAGGACAGTCTCAAATTCAATTATTTCTGCTGTGTTTTGGAACTTGGTTTTAGGTTTATTCATACTTGAGTATCGATAGGTATCACTGAAATAAAAAAAGCTCATGGTAGTCATGATTAACGTAGGTCCCATTGATTTCAGTGGGACTGTAATATTACACAAGCACCATAGTATAAATGCACAGATAATGTCTTCCCACTGCACTGCTGTGAAGTTTAATGGGCAACTATTAAATGCTGAAATGTTTTCCAAATGTACTTCAGAATAAGTGACAAACCCAGTGAACCCATTGGTCTCAACCTGTTAATGAAGAAGCAGTGGTTGGCTGTTAATAGGGATGTTTCCACCTCTTAATGTAGAGGCTGGATGGTTAGGAGTTTGCCTTTTGCCAACTAAAAATTGTTACTATAGACTTCATTGTATTCTGGTGGTCTTGCCAACATTCCGGCACTGCCTTTTCCCCAATGGGATTTTGGTTGCATGTCCATGGAGCCCATTAGCAAACTAAAAAGTCCATTAGCAAACATGGCAAGAAATGAAAGAACCAAGTTTGCAAAGAATGCTTCAAAGAGACTTTGTGGTCTTTTGTAGTGCAGTGTTCTCCTTAATCTTCTTATTATCTATTTTTTCCCCATTCATTCCTTTAGCAGTTTCTCTAAACTGTGTTTCTTGGATTGTAATCCTAAGCATTGCTGTCCTCCTTTGGCACGTTAAAAACTAGCAAATTTATTATGATTTGTGGACTATAACTTCTTTCATCAGAGTATTAGGTATGAAATATGTATTATCCATAATTTCAGATATGTCTATATTTCTCTATATATATTTCCATAAATATATAAATATATAGATATATAGTACATGTGATTGGGGTAGGGGCAGGGCATAGATAGTGTGGTTAGAATTAACTGCCAATTAGTTTCCGGGCGCAGTACAAGGTGTTGGTTTTGACCTTTAAAGCCCTACATGGCTTGGGTCCAACTTACCTCAGGGACCGCCTCTCCCCGTATGAGCCCCCTCGTGCCCTTCGGTCAGCTGGAAAGAACCTACTACAACAGCCGAAGATAAAGTCCTCGCAGACTTCGCAGAGGGCATTTTCTGCCATTGCCCCTAAATTATGGAATGGCCTGCTGGATGAGATCCGTCTTACTATAACACTTACTGCCTTTAAGAAAGCAGTTAAGACGGATCTCTTCCGGCAGGCCTTCCCAGGATAACTCTCCTCAAAAGAATGAATACTGGACTCTCTCCTCCCCAAGCTTTCTGTTGACTATGTTCCTTGATTGTTAAGAAATGAGTTTTAAAATTTTCAAGTTTAATCCTGTTTTAAGGGGAGAGGGAGGGATATGGGTGGAGAGATTGGGATTGAATTGTCTTTTAACCATTGTATTTTAATTGTTGTAAGCCGCCCCGATTGCTTTGCAGAGGGGTGGATTAAAAATAAAACTTATTATTATTATTATTATTATTATTATTATAGAAGGAGATTAAATGCAGAAAGTACTGAAAGTGTATATTACATTATTAAGTTAAACTATTGTTGAGAATGGTAATATCTTGGTAAGCCAATTAAAAGCCTTATTGCACCATGGCACTATACAGCCATAGAGACTTATTAGTCTGACTATTGCCTTACTCTTATCACATGACACTATTGCACTCTTGTTGTTTTCCTACGGGAGATCATTCAGAAACCATTTCTTTTTATTAACACAAAAATCCATTAATGATCTCTTTTCCTGCTTCTGTTTTGCTATGATTTCCTGTGGGAAAGTTCAGGTGTACTTTTATGCTGATTTTGGGTGGTTCGGGGTGGTCAGTGTGCATGCTGTGGGTATGGCTTAGGTGCCCTTTGCTTACCCATGATTGGGGAGAAGTAGATGGGATAGAAGCTGAGAAAGAAGCTGCTCCTCCCAACCCTGTCTCCATTTCCAGTGGAATAGGTCAGTTCCCAAGACTCTCTCTCTCTCTCTCTCTCCCACTCCC
>CM034703.1:72965776-72993184 GCA_020142125.1 Phrynosoma platyrhinos
GGGCGGGATATAAATAAATTTTATTATTATTATTATTATTATTAACCACAGAGGCAGAGGAAGAAGAAATTGGGAATTTCGAAGATGGAGTCCAGAAAGATATTGACAGTATTCCAGAACAGGATTGCTTGATAATAAGTGACTGGAATACCAAAGTAGAAAGCAGAGCAGAATCAAAGGAGATTTTCGCACTGCTTTTCCTCCCAGCCTTGGCGTGGGCTGAAACTTTTTTAAAAAAATTAAAAATGGGTGTTACTGCACTCCTCCATGACCAGTCCAGAGGCATCCTGTCCTGACCTGGGCATCCCATACCCGATCTGGAATTTTCCGGCACTTCTTGAAAGAATGGGAAAATCCTGTTCTTTCAAAAAGTGCCGGAGAAGTCCGGATCAGGTATGGGATGCCTAGATCGGTACAGGATGCCCCCAGACTGGGTGCAGAGGAGTGCATTTTTAACACCCATTTTTGAAAAGTTTTTTAAAGTTTCAGCCTGCGCTGAGGCTGGGAGGAAAGGCAGTGAAATAATCTCTAAGACAGTAGGGGGATTTGGGCTGGGTTCAAGGAGCATAGTAGGAGAGTGGAGTTACAAGGCTGTTCCTCTTTCTAGCCATGGGAAAACCCTTTCTCACAGAAACAAAGTAGGTAGACACTTCCTTCATGGGACTGTAGGGATGCACCACAACAGCAGGCATCCCAGTGATCTTGGCTTCATGCAGGCAGGACTGGCACATTGTGTCCATCTTTGACAGCTGTATAACTTTGCTTGAAGGTTTAGATTTGTGAAACTGAAGGCTCTTTCTAATATGTAAAGCCAGATGCTTTCACTGGTGCAAAATGTAAATCAATATAAATAAATAAATAGTCTTAATGGCACATCGGATAGTCTCTGTTATTGTAGCACATAAATATTATGGTCAGATCACTTCCTGGTATGAAGTTAAGGAAGTAACTTGTGCCTCTACACCAGGGGTGGGCAAAGTGACCCTCCAGATTTTGTAGCACTGCACCATTATAAGCCCTATTCAGCACAGCTAGTGATGAAGAATGCCTGGAGTTGCAGTCTTACAGCACCTAGAGAACTACATTTAACATCTCTGCTCTGACGGATGCTTCTTATGATGATCTAATTACTCTGTGGGATGCAGAAATTTCTTTGATCATTGGCACAATTGCTTCCAGACATCCTCTCTTACTGGTGGTAGGGATAATAAAGCAAATAGAAAATTTGAGATGGGACTAGATTCATCGTAATTGAGTTAAAGGAAAAGTATGAATTCATCTTTAGTTTCTCTAGTCCTAGTCTGGGAGCTATGACATATTGGCAGAAGATTTATGAGAACTGAAATTTTATGTACTTAGTGAACATCCTCCTTATTCCCAAGCAACCATGTTAATTTTGTGCTCAGAAGCATGTCTCTTAAGATCAGCTAAGATCTGTTTGACAAGGATTTTCCATTAAACCTTTAAAGAAAAACAGATTTTTGCAGAATGATCTGAAGAATTTTATAGGTCATAGCACATTTTTTTCATTGCTGTGCTGTGACATTTTGTGGAAAATGTCAGAACTTTCTGATAACTTCAGAGCAGTTGGAAAAGCAGTTAAAATTTACATTAGGGCTCCAGTTATGAAGAACTCCTGGTGCATTATGAAGTACTATAAGCACAAGTAACAGAGCACACTGTAATGCTGGTTTATGGATTGGCTCTGTATGTTTTTACAAATCACATAGAATTTTGGAAGCTTTGAATTGTTCATGGCACTATAATCTGTCAACAGTGGGAAGTTTTTGTTCCTAGAAATTACACCATGCTTTTGTCCATTGCAACAGAGATAGCAGCAACAAAACAGTTCAGTAATATAGCATAATTAGATTTGAATGCTTTATTTATTTAACAGAAGAAGTAATGAAAAACTGATGTGCAAGACAGTCCTTTCACACCACACAATTATAGTACTGTGTTTCCACTTTATCTGCCATGGTTCCATCTTTTGGAATCCTGAGATTTGTAGTTAGAGGGTTACTTAGAATTCTTAGCCAGAGAGCTCTTCTGTGCATCACCAAACTGTCATTGTCATTCCTGTATTAGGAATGAAAGAATAAATTTGACTATTACTTAAATCCTATTATTCCTCACAAAAGTAGAATTACAGAATGACAGAGTTGGAAGGGGCCTCATATGCCATCTGCTTCTATTCTGGGGCAGTAGAGAACAAACTCCTTGCCGTTGGTTCTGCGATAGATACCAAGCATCAAATTGCTGAACACTCCCCAGCTATCCACTGCACACTTTCACTTCATATTATCCAACTTTATTTAGGGTCTGCATCCAACATTTTCTTCCTGTAAACCAGGTATGGGGAGTGTGTGGCAAACAGAGGTTGTTGCACAGTAAGGAGGTGAATGTAGCACTGTTAAATGTTTAATTTATTTCATTAATTTCATTCTAATAGGCAAGAATTAACAATACAATCAGTTTTCTTCCCACTGCAAAAACAACAACAGTCATGTGGGTTTTTCCATACAAATAACATGACAGGAAATCACTTTCAGCTGAAGGCAGTTATGAAGCTGCTCTGACCAAAAACCCTGATAAGGGTGGGTTTTCTGTTCATGGAATTTGTTATTTCATTCAGCCATGTGTGATTACAAAGCCTTCTACAGACCTTTGCACACACCATGTGAAGGTAAGACTTACATCCAGGTTCTCTGGAACATTTTTGGGAGGAGGGATCATGAGAATCCTCACCCATGTCCCCAATTTTAGCCCTACACATGTTTAGAAAAACAACTGAAAAACACTAAGTATTAGTCTAAGACACTAAAACTATTACATTAAAAAAATGCCACAATAACAGCATAGATGATACTATCCAAGGGACTGTTTACTTCATTCACACAATTACTGTTGCTGCAGGAATGCTAATTTAGATGTGAAGCTCTTGGCATTCTTTGAGCATTAAATGCATGAGGATTTCTTCAGAGCTGCTTAACTGACGTTTATCATGGCCATTTAGCTATTGCCTAGCAACTTGTAAATGCCATCAAAGAGTTCTTTGTCCATTCTCCTGACAAAAACATTTCTTCACCAGTCTGCTTATCAAGAATGAAATTAATGTGCAAAAATTAATAATTCTTTTATTTTGTATGATACATTTTCACTGTTCAGAATTTACATGCATTTGTTTTAGTCATGTTGATATGAGAAAAAATTATGTCAAAGGCCTCCCATACAAATTATCCATGCAGTATTATTGTTGATAGGCTTAAATCATTTACCAAATAAAGCAGAGCTGTTTGTAACTTTGTTACTCTAAATCTGAGCATGCACCAGTCTGTTTCTGTTACAAATTCTTTTAGAAATGCTGTTATACAGTGGTAAATATTAACTGTTTGTTCTTTAAGAGCATAAACAGTTTTGTTTTGCTACTCATGTGCATGCAAATATAAACAAGGTTTTTCACTTTTACTTTCTTGGACAGGCACATAGGCTGCATTCATCACACATAGTCCTGAACAATGATACTGCATTATGAAGAGAAACTACAGTGAACCATGCATACTTTCCCCTCCTTCTGGCACAGCCACAAATGGAGGTTGGAAACTTTCATATCCATTTTTTGACCAACCACACATTGTTGGTACTTCTGATATTAAACAGTCTTCATATACACTAACTATGGTTTAATGAAACAAGCCAACTCTCAACTATAGCTTACAAAGCTGGCTTGTTCAAATAAAGAGCAGGATAGTTCCTAGCCTGAGAGCTTCTTCATATGGCCCTCACAGGATGCTAAGATATTACTATTTGCTTTTTTAAGGCTATGTGTGAAAATCTTGCTATTTTCTGCTATCTCTTCTGCATGGATGAACTTATTATTAATTCAAATATTTATCATGAGTGTTAATTGCCATTGTCAGCTTTGACTTATGGAAATTCTGTGAAGGAGAAACCTCCAAGGTACCATGTCATCAGCTGTTTTGCAAACTCAGAGCGGTTGCTTCCTTGAATGAATCTATCCACTTGTAATGAGATCTTCCTTTTTTTCTGCTTCTTCCCACTTTACCAAGCATTATAATCTTTTGCCATGTTGTCTCATGATATGTCCAAAGTCCAGTAGCCTCAGACGGTCGTTTTGGCTTCAAGGGAGAGTTCAGGCTTGATTCACTCTAGGACCTATTTATTGGTTATTTTGACAGTCCATATTTCATGAGTCTATTCTCTTCCTGTCAGCTTTCTTCACTGCCTGCCTGCCTTTCATGACCATAAATCAAAATCAGAAATACAATGGTACAAGTGTTTATATCCCATCCTGTATCTATGGAATTCAGGACAGCATACAGTAATAAGAGTTGAAATGGTTCAGATTCATTTAAGATAATAAGAATAATTTAAACAGACTAAATACACATCAGTTTAACAAATTAAAACTAGAACCAGTTGAAATAATTGAAGGCTGTTTAAAACCATGCACATGTATAGATTTCAGTAAAATTAATTGAATCCCAATGAAATTGGACAAAGTGGGCATGATGGGCACATGAGGGTCACACAAAAATGTAATTTTTGCTTAATGACTCATGAATATATATAAAGTTATATTTAACTAGAATGTTAAATATAAAGCCATTAAACTGTATACACTTAAATTATTAATATATATCATATTGAATCTCTGCAAACATTTCAATTCTAAACTTTAATAAGTTTGTTTTGAATTTATTATGTGTGCCTTTGTTTAATAAGACGTCGGGTGAAAAACAGTAAAGAAAAAGCAATGGCTCATGTTGTTCTCAGTTTGCCCTTTTTGTGTTCTACATGAACCAAAATTGTTACCCAGCTATTTTCATTAGAATTCTCTTCAAAACCTTTTATTTCAGACATATACATATCTAGGCCTATATTTAACAGCCTGGTCACATATTTTAAGGTGTGATGTTCACACAGATTCCTTTGCATTTAATAAGAGGGCTCAGTGTCTCTCACTCTGGAACCCAATTCAAATGCAAATTTAGGTGACTCAGTTTAGGTTTCAAGTTGAAAAAGACTGTACCAAGCTGTTGAGAAATAAGTTACTTTGTCCCTAGATTCAGAAAACTCAGCTAGGCAGACAAAAATCAGCTTGTAAGATGTTGTGATGGTATAACAAGTCCCCCTCCCTTTCTTGGCAATCAGTTCACATTCCATTCTGATTCACTTTCACACAGGAAAAGCAGACCCTTTATGGTTGTTCAGTATCCTGTCTAAAATTAGTTGCTGAGTGCTTGTCAAATTTTAGTGTGAAACATTTTCCACTACAGTCATTTCTCTGACAGTTTTCAAGGCCTAAGAAGCAAAGCTTTGGACCTTCATCTTCAGTCCCCTTTTTGTATCTAAAATGAAAGATTTCCTAGACATGATTCACCCTCTGTAGGAGTGCTTATTGTGTTCATAGGGAGAGGAGTTAATTTTCTCTGTTGACAATCTGTTCCAGTTCTTCTGCATATGGAAAAAAATATTCACTCAGGATGTTTTAGGAATCCCACCCCTACCCCCCAAATATCCCAAGTCAATTTTTTGCTGACTTCCTCCTTCAATAAAAATCTGCTAGGAAGTAGACCTGAAACATATTGCCCATGGAATATTTACAAAGCCAATCATTCTTCTGGATCTCTCTCCCTTTTCTTTAGCCATTATGATTCATTCAGTAGCTGTACTTGAATAATAGTCAATTGATAATGGAAAGCACTGTAGATACACAATAAAGTCTGAGAGCTACAGTGGATGCCTACTGGCATTTGACATGTAAAGAGACCTTTTAGAAGGAAATGAAAGACACATACATGTGTGCACACACAGCAAGTAAGTTTTGTTAACTTTAAAAGAAAAAGAGCTCTGTGATTTTAGTAAGTAGTTGTCATTTTTGTGCCTGTGGTGTACTCATGGTTATGTAGCCTTCTGCAAAAAGCTTTTTTCTGGGGGAGGAGAGATAATAATAATAATAATAATAATAATAATAATAATAATAATAATAATAAATTTATTTATAGCCCACCCCTCTGCTTGGCAATCGGGGCGGGTTACAGCATATTAAAACATACAAAGTTAAAAGCATTCCCTCATCCCGCAATCTAACCCTCCCATCCCATTAAAACAAGATTAAACTATTGAAGAGTTAAAATACAATAATACAATTAAAACAATACAAGAATAATCAATAATACTCTTAATATAGATAATTAGTTTGGAATCTTTGTGCCCAGTATGGTGTGCAAGCAACACTAATTGGAACAAAAGCAGGCTTGTCCATTATTTATTACTTTGCTTCCTCTTGTTGTTGTATGCCTTCAAGACATTTCTGACATATGGTGACTCCAAGGTCATGGGATTTTCTTGGCAAATTTCCTCAGAGAAGATTTGCCATTGCCATCCTCTGAAGATGAGAGAGTGTGACTTGCCCAAGGTCACCCAGGGGGTTTCCATGGCTGCGCTGGGGTTTGAACCCTGCTCTACAGAGTCATAATCCAATGCTCAAACCACTATGACATGCTGGCTATATATATATTGTTGTTAACTGCTTTTGCGTCATTCTCGACCCATGGTGACCCTATGGATGAGACATCTCCAGGCCTCCCTGTTCTCTAGGGCACTGCCCAGCTCCTGCAAACTCATGCTTGTGGTCTCTTTAATAAAGTCCATCCATCTAATAATAATAATAATAATAATAATAATAATAATAATAATAATAATAAATCTTATTTTTATACCACCCAATGGTAGCCCAATCCGGGCGGTTCACAACATAAAAATAACATACAGCATAAAACAAACATTTTCCCTGTTACCCCTTAAAACATTAAACTACATTATCATTAAAACCGTTCAGCAGTTTCTAGCATGTGGCCTTCATCTCTTTCTACCTCCCTTCACCTTTCCTAACATTATTGTCTTTTCCAACAATTCATGCCTTCTCATATGTGCCCAGGAGAACCTGTTATCAGCTTCGGCTGATATGCCAGCTGCACCCTTTCCTGGAAGTAAGGGACCTTGAAACTGTGGTGCATGCACTGGTAACCTCTCATCTTGATTTCTGTAATGCACTCTGCATGGGGCTACCCTTGTGCTTAGTCCCTAAACTTCAACTAGTACAGAACATGGCAGCCAGGTTGGTCTTGGGAACATCAAGGAGAGACCATATAACACCTGTCTTAAAGTCACTCCACTGGCTGCCTATCAGTTTCCGGGCTCAGTACAAGCTGTTGGTTATCACCTTTAAAGCCTTAAATGGCTTGGGTACATCCTATTTTCAGGACCACCTCCTCCCATATAACTCACCCCACACATTCCGGTCCTCTGGGAGGAATTTGCTAGAGACTATAAAAACGAGGCTGTTTGCAACCTCCCAGAGGGCCTTTTCCGCAACCGCTCCCAGATTATGGAATGGTTCGCTGGATGAGATCCGTCATATTACTATCTTAAAAGAGCTGTTAAGACGGATCTCTTCTGGCAGGCCTTTCCTGACTAGATTTCCCAGCCTTAAGAGTTAGTCCATCCTTCTCTTCCCCTATTCTCTGCTACAGCCAGGGTTATTGTTTCTTTTAGTGAATTTTATTTTAAGTACGTTTTAAATTATGATATTGTTTAATACCTTTTTAAGGCTGGGTGGGTTTCGGGGTTCTCTGGGGTGTGACTGTGATTGTATTTTATGGAAATTTTCAATGCTATAAGCTGCCCTGATTGCGTTGCAGAGGGATGGGATAATAATAATAATAATAATAATAATAATAATAATAATAATAATAATGATGATGTGTCCAAAGTATGACAGTCTAAGTCTTGTCATCTTGGCTTCTAGGGATATCTTTGGCTTGATCTGTTCTAGGACCCATTTTTTTGTCCTTTTCATTGTCCATGGAATCCTTAGCACTCTTCTCCAGCACTACATCTCAAATGCATTGATTTTCCTCTTATCTTCTTTCTTGACTGTCCAGCTCTCACATCCATACATGATAATAGGGAATATGATGGCTTGTATGATTCTGACTTTTGTGCTGAGTTGTAGTATGTCTTTACATACATGTCTTTTAGGATCTTTTCTAGTTTTTTCATAGCCACCCTCCCCATTCTTAATCTTCTCCTGATTTCCTAGCTGCAGTCCCCATTCTGATCAATGTTTGATCCCAGATATGAGAACTCTTTTACTATTTCTATTTCCTCATTGTCAGGTTTGAATGTGTGTAAGTTCTCTGTGGCCATTATTTTTGTCTTCTTTATGTTCAACAACAAGCCTGCCTTAGAACTTTCTTCTTTGATCTTCCTTAGTAGTTGTTCCAGGTCTGTGAGGTTTTCTGCTAGTATTATGGTGTTATCAGCATATCTCAGATTGTTGATATTTCTTCCTCCTATTTTCACTCTTTCCTCTTCCATGTCCAAGCCTGCTTTTTCTTACAATATGTTCTGTATATAAGTTGAACAGGGAGGGTGAAAGGATGCAGCCTTGTCTGACCCCTTTGCCATTTGGAAACCATTCTGTTTCTCCGTGTTCTGTTCTCACAGTAGCCTCTTGTCCTGAGTACAGATTCCTCATCAGGACTATCAGATGTGTTGCAACTCCTTGGTAGCTGCTGGGGTTTGGTTCCAGGACCCCCCTCCCATAGTCACCAAAATCCATGGATTTTTTCCCCTTTATATACAATAGCATTGTAAAATGGTGTCCTGTATATAAAATGGCAGAGAAAAAAATGGAATTTTTCAAGCTATGCATGGTGGAATCTGTGGATGCAGATTCCGTGGATATGGAAGGCCGACTATAGTATGCATAGTTTTGATCATTTCAAAATTACTATCAGAGCAAGTATCAGATATTTGCTGTGCTCATATTCCCTTGATAATTTTGCCCATCTTTCTCTTTCTCCTGAAATGCTTGGGCCAAATAAGGCAGCTTCTGGCCTCTTTGGGGGTGCAGTGTTTACATGACGCACACCTCCAAAGAGGTTGGAAGGTGCTCTGAGGCTGTGGGGGAAAGAAAGCCAGCTCAAAAAGGAGTGGATATGGGATTGTGGCAGCAGCCTGCTTCAGAAGTGAACCATGTGGTCGCCATGGTCCTGCTGCAGATGTGGCCGGAGTACCTTTGGCTACTCCTTCCAGGCCATGTGCTTCAGCCCTTTGTTTGCCTAAACTCTACACTCATCCCTCCACATTTACGGCTTTGATTTTTGCGGATTTGATTATTTATGGATTTTATTAGTATGTTCTCTCTAGGAATATCTAGGTCCTCCAGTGTTATTCTATGGTCCACTTTAACCAAAAGTCACACTGAATGTCTGGCAGATGTTGACCACAGAGTTGCCCTGGAAGACCTAGAGATTCCTAGAGAGGTGTTCTCTCAGGGGAAAACGCAGTGTTTTTGTTATTTGTGGTTTTTCCACAATCACAGGGGTCCTGTGCCCCTAACCCCAGTTAATGTGGAGGGACAAGTTTATTTCTATGCATTCAGTAGAAATTTTAAGTTAGGGCAATACTAGAAATCTGGTGACTGAAGGAAAATTTCACATGGGGTGGTGCAGAATTCTTACTTGAGGAGGCAATGTCCTCATAGTTACATCTTTGGAATGGGGACAGACCTGGTTCTGTGTTTGTCGTTTTTCAGGGGGGAAGCATGATTACCCTCAGTAAGCAACCACTGCCTACTCACTTGCACTTGCACTTTCCCTCTGTGTCTAACTTGCATAAAAACCCAAAGAGGGAGCACAGCAAAAATAAAGGATGGTGCTCCATCATTTTACTGCTTGTATGCTCTGAAAGAACAAGTGAAAAAGAAAGAACAATAAGGAACAGGAGACTGCAGAGAGTAAAGGTAGTTTGTCTACTGTGATATGGATAGCTTCCACATCAGCTAGGGCAGTAAATCCATGTTAGATTTTACTCTGAATTTTAAAGAGCTGTTTCCCCCCTCAGAGGCTCTATAAAGTAAGACAGTTTCTTTTGAAGTTCACACTAAAATCCAGAAGGGATTCACAACTACAACTTGGAAAGTGCCTGTTATTTATTTGTTTAATCTACATGACATCTTTTCTCCCAGAACTGGGACATATGTTAGTTTAGAACAGCCCTTTTTTCTAAACCCTTCCTCCATTTCCACGAGCCTTTTTCATGCCCCCCATCAATCACCTTCTTTCTGAACTTTTTTTTTTAAAAAAGAGATCCAAATGATATAATCTTTTCTCATTAGCAAGTTGCTGCAGCCCCCAGATAATTTGGTTTCTTTTTCTTCACTCTTTTCAGCTCTATAACATTGGTTTTGAAATGCAACAACCAAAACTGTACACAATATTTTAAGTGAGGAATTATATATAGAGGCCTAAATACCCCAAAGGCTTCAGATCCCATCTGATCTTGGAAGCTAAGCAGGGCCAGCCCTGGTTACTACATGGATGAGCAACCACCAGTGAATGCCAGTGCTGTAGGCTGTATTTCAGAGGAAGGTTCAGGGATTTCTAAAATGTCTGCTACTGCTTTGTCTCCTGGGTGCTGCCTCTGCCTCCTCATCACCATCATGCTGGCTCCATCAAGAGCTTCACTAGTAGAAAAGATAGAGGCTGGCCTTGTAAAAGAGAAGTGAGAGATGGAGACAGAGACTCTTAGATGAGGGGAGAAGGGAGATAGACCTGGGGTAAATGTGTGATAGAAGAGCAAGGCAGGTGAGGGAGCCTCTGGCTCCATGGGTGTGATGGAACAGGGTAGCTTGGTGGAGCAGGTGAGGTGGCTGCCAGAAGAGGCAAGGAAGGGAGAAAGAAAAGTCAGTTTTGTTGTTATTTAACTACAGTGAAGGTTAGGAATATTTGTAGTGCCACAGCTTATAGCCAACATAGTGATCAGTGGTTTGAAGTAGTCAGTCAACATTTTTTTTATTCTTTAAAATATGATAACTGTACTTTATAGCAAGATGTAAACAATTCTGGATATGACCTGACTTTGTTAATGTCAGGGAAGGCGCTCAGATCCTCTGGAAGAACAGGAGAGTTAGAACTGAGCATTCTGTTCAGCAGCTATGAAAGAAGCCATTAGAGTCCTAAATCTTTTTGACTGAATTGCCTGTCTCCAGAATTTGTAAGCCAAGAATATCTATTCAGTCAAGGATCTGAATAGAAACATTTTGGCTGGTTATCAAAGAAAAACAGACAAAACAGAGAACATTAGTCTGTTAATTCTTGCTACTAATTGTTGCATTATAAATTGGTGAGTTTATAAAGCAATGACCCATTTGTGAAAATTCAACCTTTTTTTCTTTGAAAGGTTAAACTGTAGATAACACTACTTGATGGCAGTGGCTCAAGTGGTTAAGATGCTAACTCTGTTGATTGCAAGATTGGCAGGTTGGCAGTTCGAGGCCCGGGTGCTGCATGATGGGGTGAGCTCTTGTCACTAGTCCCAGTTTCTGCCAACCTAGCAGTTTGAAAGCATGCAAATGCAAATAGATAAATAGGTACCACTTCGGTGGGAAGATAAACAGCATTCTGTGCAATCATGCTGGCCACATGATCACAGAGTAGTCTCTGACAACGTTGGCTCTTCGGCTTAGTAACGTAAATGAGCACTACCCTCTATGGTTGGACACAACTTGACAACCTTGTCAACAGGGAATACCTTACCTTTATAAAGCAATGACCCAATTGTGAAAATTCAGCCTTTTTTTTTTTCTTTGAAAGGTTAAACTGTAGATAACACTACTTGATTACTTAAAACTTCTCAACTTTGGTTTGTTGGAATTTTAGTCTTATAAAAATAGTTATCCTGAATCCATTTACTTGTAACTCATCTGATAAAGTGTGAAGCTATTTATCTTTGGGGCCCATTGTTGGCTTTCCATAGAACTAAACTAGAACTTTTGTTTATTTGAAATGGAGTCTGATCCAGTTACATAAAGTATGGGACAAGCACTCCAGATTTTAGTGCAAATGGTCCATGTAGGTAAAGGGTGCAAAACCTTCTTTAGGTATCCTTTTTGTCCTTTTCAAACTTAACAAAGAGTTTGTTACGGCCAAATCTATTTTTGATCTTAATTACTCTAGGCAAAAGACCTGTGGAACAATGCTTCATGTATGATAAATAGAGCCTCTGACAGATGTACAGTATTGGCTTCCTAGTTAGCATTCTTATGTGATTTCTCAAATTTGAGTTTCCTCCGCTGTTACTAATTATGGTGGTGTATATTAACCTTTTTTTCAGGTATGCGTTGTGACAGCGTCTGCACTGAAGGACACTGGGGGCCAAACTGTTCATTGTCCTGTTACTGCAAAAATGGAGCATCATGTTCTCCAGATGAAGGAATCTGTGAATGCGCACCTGGCTACAGAGGCACTACCTGCCAAAGAAGTAAGTGTTAAAATATCCTTTTCCTTTCTTTAGTATGTTCTTGTAGTTGCTTACATTATAATTTATATTTATCCTTTCTCCCAATAATGGGGATCAAGGTGGCTTACACATTCTTAAAATCACTACAGATTGAAAACCATACAAAAATATCTGTCATCTGTGTGTTTTTTTAAACCCAGACAACAGATATATTTTTGTATGGTTTTTAATCTGTACTGATTTTAAGAATTTGTAGGCCATCTTGATTCCCATTATTAGGAAAAAGGATAAATATAAATTATATTATAAACATAATTTAAAATATAATTTTAAAAAATCCACAGAGCTAGAACCATTTAAAATCTATTAAGAGACAATATTTTAAAAAATAACAAAAACCACACATCATTAAAAGCCCATCACAGTCATTTCCTAAAAACCTAACAGATTAGGAAATTTTTCACTTTCCAGTGGAAGAAGATCAAAGAGGGAACCATCCTAAGCTCCCTAGGCAGGTGTCCCAAAGCCTGGGAGCAACCACTGAGAAGGCCTTCTCCCTTGTTCCCACCAAATGAGCCGGAGAAGGTATTAGAACAGAGAAAAGTGCCTCTACTTAGTAGGATAGAACTCAAGCAAGGGTAATGGTGGCAGGTGTATTGAGGAGTTGAGTCTAGTCTAGTCAAACCGACAGCATCCCTGGTTACTTGTAAACTAGACTGAGGAACTGTTGTTTAAGCACTAATACATATACCCCAAACCTTATCTTGGGGGCAGAAACCAAGGAATGAAAGGATTAGATTCTTGCTAAATGGTTTCCTGGGAGGAAAAGTATGGTCAGGAGCTGCAGTAAATGTTCAGGTGATTGATGTGAATATCTCAAACAAAGGGATTTGTATTCCTTGCCAGAATGTTCCTGTCCTATGTATACACAAGCAGTCACCTTCTTTGGCCGTGATCTATGGTCACTCTCTAAAGATAAAAAAGATTATACTGGTGCCTGGAAGATCTCATCATGGTGGATGCCTTTCTTGTTCCCTTGTTAACACCAACTGGTTTCCCAAATGTGAAGTGGTCAGGCTTCTACAGTGGGGTAATTCCTAAGTCACTCACCCCAGTGTCCCTTTTAATATTAACTTGATATTAAATATGAGAGGTGATCAGGGGTCTGGTCTTGAGGTAACAATACGAAATTACAATTCACCTGATGGTTGGCCTCTTTACCTATTGCTCATTTAAGTTTGTAATCAACTTAAAGGTGAAGTGAAGCTACATGAGTGATAGAAAGTTCTTATGTATCCTTCTGTGTTTTGTTGTCTATTTAAATGTGGCTCTTTCAGAGTGTTCTTTGTGCAATAAATGTCTTTGTAATTTGATGATATTTACTTTCCATCTAGCAAAGCAGAGAGCTTTCTAGTTATAACTATCACCCTTTCGCTCAGTCTGCTCTCTATTTCTGCTTCCAGACTCTTTCCTTTACCCCTACACTATCTTTATAATTCTGAGGTAGTAGTTTATGTTTTTAAATCTGCCTCCTGTCTCGATTTCAGTCTCTATGCCTTTGGGTTTGTGTTCTTAAAGTCAGGCTAAAGAGAGTGAACAGCCAGTTATTTCCTTTAAGCTAACATGTTTACAATCCCTCTACAAAGTTGCAGCCAATCTTTGTGTTTTAAAAAATGGAAACATTCTTCTGTTCTTTATCCCAGATATCCCAGAGGATATTATCTTTACACTTTGCATTGCTAGATATAACCTGCTGCATGACCTAGCAGCCTGCTATCACTGTCTTGGAAAGACATTTAACTGTGGACCTCATGCCTAATACATCTGGCCTTTTTGGACTTTTTGTTTCCCCCCCCCCCTCAAATCATACATGTTGTACCATCTAGACTACTGATGACTTTAAGAGAATTCAAAATGTTAGTGGCATTCTGTTTGGTTCTTCTTAAGCCCAGCTATTGATTTTAATGAGTCCTGTTTTGGGGGGTAAACCCTGAAAACCCATCAACCCTGGACTTCAGATGCTGGGAGGAGGGGAATTAATGCTTAACCCTTTGAAGCCAAGATGAGGAAGGTGCTGCATGCAGGATGCTGCGAGCCTACCAGGGCAGTCTTAACGGTTCCCAGGTGTCACCCCAATATTTTGCTACCAAATGTTCCCTAGTTATAGGAGGGAGGTTTTTCACTTTTTGGGCCCCATAAGCTATTTTAGAACCAATGGAGGACTTTCGCTCATGAAGTAACTGACCCAGAAGTTTAAGTTTGTGTCACTTCTTGATAGGAAAAAAAGCCTTGACTGAGCCTAAAATGACTCAGAGAGCACCAAAACCCAGTGAAAATGCCCTCCATGCCCCCAGGAGTCACCAGGATATTTGAGGTAAAAATAATTTCTTTTGGGGTTTTTTCAAGAGATGAGGCAGGGAATGCAGCCTCCCAGTTTCCTACAAAGTTTGACCACAGGCAGTTGCTCACACATTTTAAGCACTGCATGGCATTTATTGTTGATGGGAATTTGACCCACATCATAGGAACTGACATGGTAGTTAAACGGCCATTTCTCTTATATATAGAGGTCATAATTAACAACACTCAGTTCTGTGGATTTCTCAGGATAAATCAGCTAGTTATATGGAATCTATCAAGCATTACTCTCCCCCTCTAAAAAAACCCACCAAACCCTTATTAAAATGAATTGAAGCTACTCAGTCAGCAGCAGTCCTTGATGGATTGTTTCCAAGGTTGGCAACAATCTATAATGAATTTAGAGTTAATAATTTCATTAATGTAGAGGAACTGTCAATAGGATGATGCAATGCGCTGACAAAAACTTAATGTTAAAGCAGTAGCTCTCACCATTATAGCCTGGAAAATGACTCATAGAAGAATTAGAATCTTCAAAACCAGGGTAGCCATGTTGGCCATGTAGCAAAGTACAATGACATCAAAAATCCATAAAATAGTGATAATTTATTGGGTCAACCAAAATGCGCAAAATACCTTTTGCAAGCTTTTGAACTTCCACTGGCTTCTTCATCAGGCAAAGGTGTTAAAAATCATACAGGAGAAAGAAAAATATGATGGTTAGTCACAGACCTGCCTTTTGTCAATATGTTGTTTTCGTTGTTTTGGTTTTCAGTTAAGATGGTATGGAGGAATATCTATGCATGCATGATATTCAAGACAGTGTAGCATCTAAGAAGACAAGGAGTTACATTATTCAGTGAGAGTACAAACAGCTTGGACAATAAGAGAGGAAGAGGAACATGTGGCTGACCTACAGCTTTACTTAAAAGCCACAAGGCTCTCTTGAATGCTGTTTTGATCTAGCAACCTGTTTCAAACATGCAGTCAAGCTGGCTGACTTCTTCATGACTCAAATAATTTAAAGGCAAAAGTTAGCTTTGTAAATGTTAATTGCTGCTTAACAACAGACACTTAACTTGAAATGTTGCTTAATACACTAATTTGTCATGAAAGAAATGCTAGAAGAGGTTAGAGCTACAAAGAAAGAAAATCTACTGAACAAGTCTCTTTCTTTTTTCTGTCAATCCAAATAGTGATGTATCTGTGAAGAAGAAGGGGTTAGTGCATTTGGCATAAAAATGAATTGGATTGCTTTCTGTTTTAAAGCCATGGGTTGAATAAAAACAAGCAGAAGTGTGTAGCTGTTTGCCCTTTGATTGCCCTTATGTTGGGAAACCACTTTATACTTGTATTCTTTTGGGAACTGCCAGGTTACAGTGATTCAGCCCTGTGCAGACAGCAAAACAAAATATTACCCTACTAATAACTGGAGCAAACTATAACAATACTATGACAATAACGATGATGATAATTTAGGGTTTAAAGATGGCATAACAACAGCTGCCATTGCCATCACCATTAGCAACAATCCTTATTTTAGATCAGTGGTCCCCAAGCTTTTTCAGGCTACTGCTCCCTTTCCTCTTGGATGACAACTCTAGTGCTCCCCAAATACCAACTTGTTGATATTAAGTCTGCTGTTTGTGCAGTAGCCATCTGGCCAGTGGTGTCTACCTCATCCATGTCCAGCTTGCCAGTGCTGCCTCCTTCACCTCAACATCTCATGTGCAAAGACAGCAGTGGAAGTGGCACAGGCCTGCTCCTCTTCCTTGTCCATGCCAGCCTTGCAGCAAAGGAAGTCCGGCTGTCTGGCTGCTTGGTTGTTGCTCCTAAGGTGACTGTGCACTGTGCTGGGGTTGCAGCAAAGGTTGATGTGGGTGAGAAGCTTCTTGGTTGCTGCTCCCAAGGCAAGGGGAACAGCGACTGAGCAGCCAGTCACTGCTCATGACAAGGGCAAGAAGTTTCTTGATCCTAAAGGCCACTGGTTCCACTGGTCTTTCTTGTGTGCTCAGTTTCTGCTCCCAAGGGGATCAGGTTCAAAGGGAGAAGCTTCTCTCCAAGGAAGGACTCTCCGATCTTCTTCACTGGGGAAGAGGGGCACAGTAAGTTTTTCACTTTTCTCCCTTGTGAGGAAGGACTCTCAATGCAAGAGAGGTGAAGGATTCTTTTGAAGGATTGAACATGATGGTCCTCCTCCTTCCCCCCACAGCTTCAACTCATCCCCCCACATACAAACATTGTTTCTTCTGGTGGATCTTCTCTCAGCTTGTCTGATGAAAAAAAGCAGGAGCACCAGCATGACTTCAACCTGCCAGCCAAGTCCTGGCAAAGCTCACAAAACATAAGCAGGGTCCCAGTATGAAAAGCTCCCTTTTGCCACAGCTTGTTCTTTTTGCCACACATTTTTTTCACATGTTCTAACTCCTCATCTCCACCATGATCCTAAAGGCTGATGGTTCTACAGGTCTTTCTTGTTGCTAGTACTTTGATTGAAGGCCCCCTGCTGCCTCCCTTTTCCTCACCATCCCTCTGCCACCCTTTTTCCTTTAGTGTCCCTCTGAATCTTTCCACCATCCTCGGAGAGGCATAACACCTATTTTAGTAATCACTGTTTTAGATAAACTTCAGTACATTGCAAACTGATATTTTAAAATTTTAGCCAAGTAGTGAATCTATTTGCTTATGCCTCAGTGATGCGTCTGTCTTTTGGGGCAAAAAACTGCAAAAATTCAGTATGTTCAAAGTCTGCCCAAGTGAATCTGACGCAGTACTGAATTTGTCCTTGCTGTGTATTAATGGAAGATGAATCTAATGAGTTCTTTCTGCTTTCAGTTTGCTCTCCAGGATTTTATGGTCATCGCTGTAGCCAAGCATGCCCGCAATGTGTACATAGCAGTGGTCCATGTCATCATGTAACTGGACTGTGTGACTGTTTACCTGGTTTCACAGGTGCTCTCTGCAATGAAGGTATAAATCACAATCTAATATCATACCAAAGTCAGTGGTTTTTCCCTTTTTCTTACAAACCCAGAAGGTGACATCTTTGCTATGCATCTTAAACATCTTTTACTATGCATGAAGCCTGTTCTGTAATAAAATACAATTATACATTTTTGTGCCTTAACCCACAAATGAAGTACAGTAGAAAGCGTGAAAGTTTTGTCAAACAACAGGAGAGAAATGAAATCTTGTCAAAATCAGTGTCCTTTTATTCAAGGATTCACCTACTCCATGGCTAGTAAAAATGTGACCAGAAGCATAGCTAAGTGTAGAGCAGAGCTAACTGGGGGCTTCAGAAAAAAGGAGAGAGAAGTAAGGGTGTGATATAAGGAAGGAGAGAGAAAGGACAAGAGTGATGGAGAAGCAGATGAAAGGAGGAAGTAGCAGATGAGTCAGGATGAAAGGAAAGAAGCTTGAGAATAGCATTGGCTGAGGAGTTTAGGAAAGGAGAATGAGGCAGAGAGCAAGCAATGAAAGATAAAGAGTAAAAGTATTTCAACTAAAGTAATGTGAGAGGGAAGGAAATCAAGATAAGGATGGATAGGAGAAGTGAGGACAATGGAAGGAAATGTGGAACAAAGTTGTTTGCTCCCCAGTGATGACTAATTTTTCATCATTTTGTGGGCATCTCTTCAGTTACTAGAATTTAGAGACTCATACTAGTACAGCAACATGTAAAGACAAAATAACAAGGAGCAACAACAAGCAAAACAAACTGTAAGTGTGTAGATTTTTCATGAATTCTGCTATTGCTTTTTTCCAGTGTGTCCCAGTGGGAGGTTTGGGAAGAACTGTGCAGGAGTTTGCACATGCACCAACAATGGGACCTGTAATCCAATTGACAGATCTTGTCAGTGCTATCCTGGCTGGATTGGTAGTGACTGTTCGCAGCGTAAGTAAGAGTATTTTCTTCATTCAGAGGTTTTGTTCAAATAATTGATAGGAGTTTGGTTCTGTTTAATTTTCTCGTAGATACAGACATGGGGCAAAATAGACGGGCAAAATAAGCAGGTTTCAGGCCTGCTTCAAAGCGGGACATTTAGATGATGCATGCTTTGAAGCTGGCTGGAAAGCACCTTCTAGCTGTCTTATGGGGAGAAAAACCGTTTCAGAAAGAAGCTGCTTTTTCCCACTTCTTCCCAGAAAGTGTGCACCTTCGCATAGACATATAAATGCACCAGCATCAGGAATTCCAAAAGAAAATCAGCATGTGCTTTATAGACTACAGCAAAGTCTTTGACAACATAGACCATGAAAAGCTATGGAACGCCCTTAAAGACATGGGAGTCCCAGCACATCTGATAGTCCTGATGAGGAATCTGTACTCAAGACAAGAGGCTACTGTCAGAACAGAACATGGAGAAATTAAATGGTTTTCAATTGGCAAAGGGGTCAGACAAGGCTGCAATCTTTCACCCTATCTGTTCAACTTGTATGCAGAATATATTATAACAAAAACAGGCTTGGATACAGAAGAAGGAGGAGTGAAAATAGGCAGAAGTAATATCAACAATCTGAGATATGCAGATGACACCATAATACTAGCAGAAAACGTCGTAGACCTGGAACACCTACTAAGGAAAATCAAAGAAGAAAGTACAAAGGCAGGCTTAATGCTGAACGTAAAGAAAACAAAAATAATGTCCACTGAGGACCTTCACAAGTTCAACCTAGAAAATGAAGAAATAGAAATAGCAAAAGAATTCCTATACCTGGGATCAAGCATGGATAGAAATGGGGACTGCAGTCAGGAAATTAGAAGAAGAGTAAGAATGGGGAAGGTGACTATGAAAGAACTAGAAAAGATTCTAAAATGCAAAGATATACAACTCAGCACACAAGTTAGAATCATACAACTCATTGTATTCCCTATTACTATGTTTGGATGTGAGAGCTGGACAGTTAAGAAAGATGATAGGAAGAAAATCAATTCATTTGAGATGTGGTGCTGGAGAAGAGTGCTAAAGATCCCATGGACAGCCAAAATGACAAACAAGTGGGTCCTAGAGCAGATTAAACCAGAAACCTCACTGGAAGCCAAGATGACCAAACTGACACTGTTGTACTTTGGACGTATCATTAGAAGAGAAGACTCTTTGAAAAAAGCAATAATGTTGGGGAAAGTGGAGGGATGTAGGAAGAGAGGAGGGCCACATGCTAGATGGATGGACTGTTAAGGAGATCGATCATAGGTATGGGCAGTTAACAACAACAGTCGTGCGGCTCTAAAGGGACACTCTTCCAAACCCTAACCCTAACATTGTACATGTAAATGCCCCATCTCAGGAGCACATTTAAAAGGAACAGAGCTGCCATACACAAGTGGTGGGGGCGACAATGCCCAAAAGACAAACCATGAAAGCTCTCATGCATAGGGCCATAGGGTGAAGGGAGGATGAAGGGAGGCATGATTGTACCTTGCTGACATCTGCATGGGCACACGTCTGTTCTGATGCCTTGTCCCAGTGTGTGCAGGTTCACAGGGATGGCCATGCAATGAGATAGCAGTTGCCAGCAGTTCATTTCTGCAAAGGTGCACAGGGATGGTAGTGGGGATAGTAAAAAAAAAAGTATCCAGTGGCGCGCCTTGAAACCATGCTGTGTGGTCATGACATACGCACTCCAGCTGACTTGGGAGCCAGTGGTGCAGTTGGTGGGGTTTCAATGTGGCTTCAGAAAAGGCAGCTTCAAGCCATTTTTTCCTGCTCATCTGTTTTGCCCCATACTTTTTAACTATTGGAAAGGTACTTAAGAATACATACATAATATGTTTCAGAATATTTCATTATAGGTTTACATAGCCTAAATACTCTAAAGGTACCAGATCCCATCTGATCTTTGAAGCTGAGCAGGGGCAGCTCTGGTTAGGACTTGGATTGGAGACTACCAAGAATACCAGGTACTGTAAGCTATATTTCAGAGGAAGAAACTGACAAAACTGCTTCTGAGTATTCCTTGCCTATGAAAACACTATGAAATTCATGGGATCACTATGGCAGATAACCAAGAATAATGGTATCTGGCACGAGGCACCATGATGCAGTGCATAGGAGAGTAGGACCAGAGGCTGTTTAAGACCTTACCACCGTATTCTGCAGCCTCTTTTATTTGTGGTCTCAGAGAGCACAGTTGTTCTCTTTGAGCAGTGGCAGCATTGACCAAGCAGTGGCTGGTAGTGTCAACTATGAGAGTGACACACAGTCAGCAGAAGAAGTGTGTCTGTGTGTGTGGGGGAGAGTGGTTCATGTTGTTGGATTTGGTTTGTTAATGGGGTCAGGAGACTGGACAGAGGAGAACTTTCCTTGCCACTCTTTCTCTGTTGGGTTCCTCACTCCCTGGGGGGATTAGGCCTTTGGTGGTGGCTGGGTTGTTAAAGAGTTTAGCTTGGTCCAGGATGTCTTGAGGTCTTGGCAGAGTGGTCCACTGTCTTCAGGCCTCTGGGTTTTGGGTTGGTAGCCTGTTGAGCTATTCTTACTGTGCCATGGAGCAAGGCAGGTTAGGCCCAGTAGAGGTGTGTTTGGGGCCTTTTTTGTGACAATTGGCTCTTGGTGTTGTTGTTAAATATTCTGTCACTTGGCAGGTAGTGGGGGGAGAATATAGGACTTTTGGTGTACAGCTTGGCACACTTTTGGTGAAGGATAGGGCTATGGAACTTCCTCTTCATATCCTGTGACTTGAGGAGGAGTGCCTTGGGTCTACCTTCCAGTAGATGGCCAGGAGGGGAGTAACCCAGTTATTGAATTGCCCTTGAGGCTCAGATGTTTCATCTGGGGGAAAGCTGAGAAGGTGGTCAAGGGCTGACATGTGGCCTCAGCTGAATGTGCATCAGATTTCTCCCCCTTCTTGCTCCTTTCTAGGTTCAATGCAGATTAAATAGGTTCTAGGTCAAATAAAATGGCTCTTGTTTTAACCCAGTTCTCTGTGTCTGGTCTCATTATTTCATAGTTGGTCATCAGTTGTCTTTCTCTACTGATATAGCTAGAGAGAGAGAAAGAGAGCAAAAAAAAAATGTTAATGTTTAGCCTGAAACTATTCTACATCATTTAAAAGGACACATGACCATTCCAACACTTGTAGTAACTAATGATCCAACTTAGTTATGCTAGGTGAAGAACTGGTGAGAGAAGAGTTGATGACCTGTCAGTTTTGGTTTCCCTATTTCTCATTTTTCCCAATTTTAAATTGATTTTGTGTTTTTTTTACATTGGTTTGCATTAAAAACAATCCACACAAAATATGTTTGCATTGACTATTACAGTTTTAATATGCATTTTGGTGATGCTAAATGGCTTCACTGTCTACTGAATATGTGCAATATGGAATCTTAGTCCAACAGACTACCGGTACATGTATCAATCCATTCTCAGAATGGTAGTGATGTGGAAACTACTGAAACAGTTAGGTTTAATGGCTCCTCTTATCTTGATGAAAATAGATTTCTTTCAGGGTGAGAATAATCCTTTTAACAGAACTTGCAGAAGTTACTTTTTTGGATTATAATTTTCAAAATTCTCCAACCAGAATGGCTACTTTTTGAAGGTGTAGAATAGTAGCGTTTCCAATCTCTCTTTTATTAACACATTCTTCTGGTTCTCTCTTTTCTTCTTTCCATTCTGGTTCATTATTCTGAGAAATGTTATATAAATGATTCCAGACTTGCTTCACCAAAGAAATTAAATGGCAATATGGCTGCGCTCTATACATGATCATTGCACAATGAGTATGGACTTCCAACTGTGGTTTAATTAACTTTGTTTGAATCAGAATCCAAGAAATTAAATAAGTACTTGACAAATATTAGGTACAGCAGAACCTACAGCAAGCTTTTGATAGTTCAGTCTGTATTAGGTTTTACATGAACACTTCAAGCAAAAGTTTCATGAGTGTCAGTGGTATGTAAGAACAAAAGTGCAGAAAAGCTGTTTTGTTTCCAAGACAGTACAGCTCTTGTAATGTGCCTCATTGGTTCACATCATGGTTATGTTTGATTAACACGGATTTAATGACTTTGGCCTACTGTTGTGTAACATCTGGTGCACTCAGAAAACTTTACATTTGATGGGTTTAAAATTCATCTTTATGCTTTACATGTTCCAAATTTTGGCTGTTTCATTATAGTTAGAAGCTGTATGATATATAAGGCAATAACCCATGTTTAGAGCCAACTAGAGTATACTCACTAAATCAATGGGAGCTTGGTAAAACAATACTTAAATAAATCATATTTATTCTACTGGAACTAATAATTATATTTAGTCAATAATAGTTATGTATTACCTTAGTAATGCAGGATTTTAGGTGTTATTTTTTATCTCTTTATTTATTAAAAACTATCCATATAAAATGAAATTACAGTGGGCCCCCCATATCAGTTGACTTGCCATCCATGGATTTCTGCATCTGTGGACAACAAGCTCCCATTGTCCGTAATTGTGGTGTGTGCACACAGCTGAGCTGATAAGTGTGGGCATACCACACCACTATTAGGGAAAATGGGACTTGAGGTCTCGCATTTTTTGGTATCCGCGTGGGAATCTGGAACAGATCCCCTGTGGATACCAAGGTCTGACAGTAAACGTATGTCTTGACATGAGTTACAAGAACTAACTGTCATATCAAAACATTTTTACTAGTTATTTTAATGTTTGTGAAGTCGTAGGCTTTCATGGCCGGCATCCATAGTTTTTTGTGGGTTTTTCGGGCTGTGTGACCATGTTCTAGAAGTTTCTAAATATTTTAATGTTTATTTTCATTAATGTTTTGAGGCTCTCTGTGATTCTTGAATTCATCAGCATTATTTGTTGCTGGATAAGGTTTGTGTTCTGGTACTTCCTCATAATGGGTGATTACAATGAAAATAAAAATGCTAGCAGGATGAAAGGGGATATCTAGAAGCTTGACCTTTAGACTAAGAAAAGGGAGTTTAACTTGTGCATTGGTCTTTGTTATTGTAGGAACTAGTAATCATTTTACTTTAAAGTTACTTCAGTGTGACTTTCATGAAAACTTTGAAAGGATTTCTGTGTTTATGACATGACAATCCTTATTTGTAGGGGCCCTCCATTCAGTACCTTTGATATACCATAAATAATAACTGAAATTTAATAATTAAAGAGGAACTAATCAAACCTGAATTAATACATTTGCTCTTAACATATATATTTTTCAGTAGCCCTAAACAAATCTGAATGCATGGGTTAGAAGGTTGTTTACTTTATTGTGCTATAAATAATGAGATATGACATGGAAAGAGTTATTGATTGGTAGACTGATAAAAAACAAAAATTTGTCCTCAGGCAAGATGTGTAATCCTAACCTATTAGTAAATTCTAATGAAGGCTGTTCTGCATACTGAAAATGTATTTTGGCAGTTTGATTTAGTGTAACTGCACATTGTGTTGTAGTGTCCACAGTTTTGTGTCATAAAACTTAGTATAATTTATTTCACAGGGTCTAGCACACAGTGTTTTCCATGGTCATAATAATCACAATGGCTTTAGACAGTATGGTGACCATAAAGTGTACTGGCCAGTGAACCACTTTAGATAATTGAGTTTGGAAAATGATCACAGTCCACACTGTCTGGGAATGTTAAAAATGTGTTTTGGATTGTCCTAGACTGAAGAAAAATGAAAAATGATTCCACATTCATCCCATTATTCATCCTAGGGGATGCTGGTTTGGACAAATTTTTAGGGACTCACTGTGTATCCTGTGTTTGTTTGATGGCTGAAGTTCACACATCCCCTTTGTTTATTCTGCATTGGTCCTCCACCTGGATATGGGCAATCCCTCCCTTGCTTTTTTCATTCCAACTTAGATATACATTGAGTTCTTTCAGAAAGAACCTAGCTCATTTCCGAACATCTGTGATTGATATGCATATACACCTCTGTCCAACAGCTTTTCAAATACACATGCTCCATATCCTTTACTTACTTGGCCAATGGCCAAGTGAGAGCAGCAGTGGTGGTGTATGCCCATTTCCTCTTCTCCAGATTGCCCCATTAGCTAAACCTACACAAGAAGTTGATGCATGGATATTGTAAGATAACTACAATCCCTGTTTAACTAAGAAATAATATTTTTATGTTTTTGATTATATGATGAAATTTTACAAACTTTAGAGTGATCATTGGTGCTTCCAAACAAGCCTTTTACTGTGCAGTTATTCTATCTCAAACAGAGAATATTACCAGGTGGGGGATCCAGACATCATCATCTTCCTTTGTGATCTTCCCATGTTTTCTCATTACTTATAAAGTTGTTTCCAACTTATGTGACCCTAAGCTGAACTTATTATGGGGTTTTCATGGCAAGATTTGTTGAGAGGGGGTTTGTCTTTGCCCTCTTCTGAAGCTGAGAGAGTGTGATTTGCCCAAAATCAACCAGCAAGTTTCCATGGCCAAGCAGGGATTTGAACCCTGCCCTCCAGAGTCCTAGTCCAACATTCAAACCAATAAGCCATGCTGGCTGTCATGCTTGAAATACCACTTGTTTATTCCTAAACCTGACTGACTCTTAATCATAAATGTTGCACACCCTCTTGTCACCAGACCATCCATTTCTCTCACTAATCTCCATGCTGTAATTAAGTTCATGCCATTGCATTGTCCAACTGGGAGCACCACTGTACTGTGTTTTTGTCAAAAAGACTAACTGGTTTATTTGGATTGTTTCAGCGTGCCCTCCTTCTCACTGGGGTCCAAACTGCATCCATACCTGCAATTGCCATAATGGAGCTCGCTGTAGTGCCTATGATGGGGAGTGTAAATGTACACCCGGGTGGACAGGTCTCTACTGTACACAAAGTGAGTTATTCCAAATATTTATCTTTAAATAGTATAGACCAGACTTCCCCAACCTAGTGTCCTTCACTAGGTGTGGGAATGCAACTTCCAGAATCCCCTAACCAACTATGCTTCTGGAGGATATCAGGTAGAGAAGGCCTGCTACACAGCAATATAGTTGGGTGTCAGAAGTATTTAGTAGTCTGAAAGTTATGATTCAGGAATTCTTGCTGAAAACCACACAAAAATATGTGTGCACTTTTAACCTGCCTTAGTTTTTGGTGTATCTTGTGCATTCCTTAGACAAGAAATGCATAAGACAAGAGGGCAAGACAGCAAATAATGTATATACTTTAAAAACGTGTTCATTTTCAATATCTTAGCAAGAGCTGTGCTGCCTTTGTGCCAACTATTGGTTATAGAAAAGACACCCTGCAGTGTTGAGAATGAAAATGTTATGTAGGTTTGCTTGTATTTTGAAGGATGTTAACCCTCCATCAGTTGTTAGAATAACAAAAGTAACTGTCCTGTTTCACAATATTAAGAAAAATTGCAAACAGCCATAAAGCTGTTCTGTGCTACTTGAGTCAGCAGCACTCAAGATTCTTTTGTTTCTTGATTTTGAATATTGATATTTTTACATATCATATGCCTTCCCAATGGAATGGAATCTTTATATGGAGCAAAACTATGGCATGTTGTTATTTTACTGTTTCACATTTTAGGAGCCTGTAAATAGAATATATGCCCAAAGATTGTGGTTCACTATTCAAAAGCTTACCTTATCTCTCTGCCTACTTGAAATATTAGTGAATTTCAAGATTAACAAATTTATTATAGTGTAACTTTTACTGGACTTCAACCTACTTCATTAGATGCATAGAGCATTAGCCAGGGGTTTAAAAAATATAAAGAGGACACATGTTTGGGGCTAGGATGATAGATAGTGGCATCAGAAGGAAATTAAATACAGAAAGTACTTTCATTTGCACTTTGAGGAGAGGCAGATAAGAAATAACAATAACAATAATTGTTGTTCTTGTTCTTGATGTTGTTGTTATTGACAACTAGCCATTCACAAAATGATTGTTGATAACCAAACATCCTGGCACTGGGGAAGCCAATTAACATTGGAAGTGCATTGTTAACATCTGCTTGTAAGCCATTAAATACTATTTTCTGAATAAATATGCATGGGATTGCACTGTAGATACTACTGCTTACATTAGACATGCTAAGCAATGTGATTTATATTTTCCACATAATCAGTTTCAAATAATACAATGTTTCATATCTTGGGTGGATTATAACATTTGTATGGTGAAAAATATAATTCTTTATTTCCATCAACATTCAGTACATTATTAGAAACAACCTTGTTTGCTTTGTTTTCTTCCTTTGCAGGATGTCCTTTGGGATTTTATGGAAAAGACTGTGCATTAATCTGCCAGTGTCAGAATGGAGCTGATTGTGATCACATCTCAGGGCAGTGTACATGCCGTACAGGATTCATGGGGAAGCATTGTGAACAGAGTAAGTTGGGATTGGGAACTAGTTTCTCAGATATAATTATGTGGATTGTCTCTTCCTAATGTGTTTTGAATACCAAAGTCAGGATAATCCATGCCATAATATTTCTGATTTCTAGATGCCCATTTCAATTTTGAGAAATTCCCATCCATCCTAAACTCCCTTCTCCTTTAGTATTCCTGACCATGGGATTACTCCCAGAGTCTCCCTAAGTTTGTTGAAATTAGCTCTCCTAAAGTCTAGAATGAGTGTTTGACTATGCCTAGCTTCTCCTTTCTACTTACTGTATAAGAAACTCCAGGAGAACAAGATCACTCCCACCCAAGGATCCCACCACTTGCACCCTATTGACCAGATCATCTCTGTTGGTTAGGATCAGATCTAAAATAGCTGA
>CM034703.1:72993284-73008078 GCA_020142125.1 Phrynosoma platyrhinos
TCCAGCCCATGATGTACTCCTGCCTTCCAAGATACTGTCTCCCTCCCCTAATTGTTCTTAGGATTAAAGGCTAGGACCTAAGTCTAGTTTGTAATCTCAACTAGTTTAACTATAATGAATGATAGATCTACACCCACGCACACTCTCTCACACTTTTGAAGCCTGAGGTTAGGATAGTACATTGATGCCTTTCTGCTAATGATGAGCACCACCTGTGGGGCAGGGGCTTTGCTGTTTCCAGGTAAATAAAAAATGGCTACACTAGCAGTAGCAGGCAAAAAAGAACCTACCGGTATTCTGTGAGAAGGATGGGTTGCTCTCAACTCCTTCAGATTCCCTAGCCCACTTTTTTTGTGTGTATAAAAATCCTCTAGAATCCTTCAAGACAAAATTGAGATATTGTCATTGTAGTGTGAATCTACCATCAATCCTACATGTAGTTTCCTAGCCCACTAGTATTCTCGATTTTAGAGTTTTCTGAGGAGAGTATTGTCTCTCCACATTATAGCAAGCCTTTACATTTAATTCATACTTGCTTTGTCTATATTAAATATACTAGATTTTGGCTGATTTCTTGTAGACTTGAAATGATTAAACATTGCCACCTGGTGGTGACAAATTAAACTGTATAGAGAGTGTAAGATTCAATTATGCCAAATTGAGGAATTTTCAATAACCAACACTCACACACTAATATCCATATATTATTAATCTCAAAAGTTGTTTATAATGGGTTAGGCTTCCAGACTCCATGTCTGTATTTCACTCTAACATGGGAACACCAAAAAATCTTATTCTTTGGCTTTGATTCAAAAGACTACAGAGCACTTGGGACTCCCACTGTTAGGTATGGAACCAAAAAGCTATGTAACCATATGGTGTGGTATGTCTTCATTTTCCATAGATGACAGTTTGACAGTTCCAGCTGCACACACTGCTGATTTACTAGATTATGGTCACCATCAGTGAGAATGTCTATAAAAAGGCATAAAAACCTGAATAAGTTAAAAGACAAAAGTTGCAGCTCATATTTATTATTTTGTACAGAGTGCCCTGCAGGTACATATGGCTACGGGTGCCGGCAAATATGTGACTGTCTGAATAATTCAACATGTGATCACATCACTGGAACATGTTATTGCAGCCCTGGCTGGAAAGGGGCAAGATGTGACCAAGGTAATATTTTCTTTCCAAATGGTCTTTTCAAATGCTGGATGTAGAGACAGTGCCATAGCAAGCATCCCAAAGCAGAGGATGAAAGAAAAAGATGCAGAAACAAATGCAGAAGACCATAAATCCTAATAAAATATCTTTGCTCATATTAGATGGGTGTTCGATCATATGTGTATTCAGTCAAAAGTAAACCATTGATTTTAATGGGGCTTCATCCCCACTAGGTGGGTATAGGATGAAATGCTAAATCTCTCCTTGCTTGCTTGCTCTTGCATACCTGTCTTCAATTGCTCTGAGTATCCTTGAACTAAATGCCAGGTCTTATTAGCATCTTGGATAGAGGTGCCAGTATGGGTTCTGGGGGCCTCATTTGGGGGGAAAGACATGCTTCCTAAATCTCCAATACTCTATATTTGCCTAATGTTCTCCATCCATTTGTTATCAATCAAGTTGTTTGAAAATTGTCTCTATTTTATTTCACATCAATTTTTGCTGAAAAGATAAAATAATACATTCAATTTTACAACATATTTTACATTTCTAAAAGGAACAATACTTTTAAAGAAATAATAATAATAAATATTTAATATTTAAAGGAATAATACTATATGGTATAAGATGGTACTTATATCATTTTAAGAAGTTAAGATATCTAAGAACTCATCTGAATGTTTATTTTAAAAGCAAGTTGTTGATCATTTTTTGTGGGTTTTCGGGCTGTGTGGCCATGTTCTAGAAGAGTTTATTTCTGATGTTTTGCCAGCATCTGTGGCTGGCATCTTCACAGATGCTGGCGAAACGTCAGAAATAAACTCTTCTAGAACATGGCCACACAGCCCGAAAAACCCACAAAAAAATTATGGATGCCGGCCATGAAGGCCTACAACTTCAAGTTGTTGATCACTTGTAAGGAAAAATATGCCTTCATATCTTCCTTCCCAGTGCCCCATCAAAACATGAAAAATCTCCAAAATCATCTTCTAGGAAAACTCTCCAAATGAAAGATCTGTAATTTCATATTATTAGAAAGTGTGGTTAACCCCCTCCCCAGTTTAAAATAATTTCATGCAAATATATAATTTGACTTATACACATGTCAAATATACTCACTGGTATAATTTATTCTAATTGATATTTTAAAGTATAGATTTCAAGAGCTTCAGAGTATCAGTCATCTGATTTTTCTAGTATGCCTTTCAAATGAATCTGAACTGTACATCAATTGACACCTATACCCAAGTTTTGAAAACTGTACTTCAAACTGTGCCTTACATACATAATATATTTCTTCTGTGCATTCATGGACTGGATTTTCATCTTTCTTGTTTTCCAGCTGGGGTAATTATAGTGGGAAATTTGAACAGCTTAAGCCGTACTAGTGCTGCCATCCCTGCTGATTCCTACCAGATTGGGGCCATTGCTGGCATCATTATTCTTGTCCTTGTTGTCCTCTTCCTGCTAGCACTATTCATCATTTATAGACAAAAACAGAAGGGCAAAGAAACAAATATGCCAGCAGTTACCTATACCCCTGCCTTGAGGGTCATCAATGCAGACTACAGCATAACAGGTAGGTACATAGTGGTGTGCAGCCTGTATCACACAACTTTAGCAGACCTTAGTAAAATGTACACTTTACTTTATCTGACTTTTACAACTGTTTATCCTTTATTAGATTTATCAGGTGACAGAGTGGATTTTCAAGACAAAAAAATTGGAACTGACTTACTGTCTGACCTGTTCTCCAATATATAATTTTGTGGCTAAAATCTCTTTGCAAGCAACAGACAATACTTGTGGATCATTGATCCCCCCCCCATTGTACTTGGTTACATTAGCAGCATTCTAATGTGAATATTTAAGCAAATACGCTTATCAAGATGACTTACAGAGGGTCACCTCAGACTGCTATTTTAGTTTCCCATGTAAGACAAACTCAGGTTAGCCCAGCCACAATTAATATTCCTGGCTATAAATATCTTCAGGATTGTTTAAGGAGGAGGGAGAAATGTGCTAAAGGAAGGGAAGTCCCAATTTCCTAATTATAGGAGAAATAATTATAAAGTTAGCATGGAACCAGTGCTATACCTGGTTTGTCCCACAGAAAGTATTTGAGGAGAGAAGAGAATATATCTGCCTCTGCCTATATTGAATTTAAGATGTTGATGGCACATCCAAAAAGAAAAGCTGTGAGACTATGAGTAATGCTAAGAACAATAGAAGACAAATTGCAGTTTTAAAAAGAAAGACAAGGTGTTTCTGTTTCATAGAGAAAGAGACCAGAATTTAAAGAGATGTAATTAGAAACAGGAAAAAGGTATGTTTCCCACAAGTCCTTCTCTCTCAATCTTTCTCTCTCTATGTATGTGTTGGTGGAGATCCTGACTATTTTTTTTTTTTAGGTCAGTGATGTAGTATGAAGATGGGTAATGATACAGCACTCACTTTTCATTCTCTTTTTCCACCCCCAGAAACAATTCCTCACAGTAATGGTGGAAATGCTAACAGTCACTACTTCTCCAACCCAAGCTATCACACTCTTACACAGTGTGCAAACCCAGCAAATGCCAACAACTTGGACAGGATGACTCTGGCAAAGGTTAATTTTTTTTAAAAAAAACACTGTTAATTTAGTATACCCCACATTTCCTGTTTTTGCTCTTTCTCTTTCTCTCTTTTTTTGTATTTTGCATGTATATCACACTTTTCATATCTGCTATACGGTTATTCTCTTTGACAAATAATGTTGTTCCATTACTAGCTTTATTGAGTGTCCTCTTCTCTTTATTTGAAACAGACGAACAACAACCAGCATTTTGTGAATCTTAAGAATGGTGATCCTGCTAAGCGAGGCCCAGTCATGGATTACACAGGAACGTTGCCTGCTGACTGGAAGCATGGAGGCTATCTTAATGAGCTTGGTATAATGCTAAAAATGATTATTGTGTACAGTGTGCCCACCCCATATGCGGGCTTGCCATCTGTGGACTCAAGCTCACGCAGATGCAAGCCCCAGGCATTAAAATGCGTGCACCCATAGCAAACAACAGGACTTTCAGTCCCATGTTTTTTCCCATATGGGGGGAGGGATTTGGAATGGATCCCCTGCATATACAAAGGATCCACTGTATAATATTGTGATTTTAGGGAAGAGAGACGTGTCCCACTTGCTGACAAGAGGAACTGTGCTCTTTCTCTGTTTCCCCCCAAGAATATAGATTCTGATAATCCAATTTGGAGGACACTTTTTTTTATATATGTGTAGGTATACATCAGTGTGGTCAAAATCAGCAGGAAATCTAGACATGGTATTAAAAACCTGCGTGTGTTTGCTGTCCTATTTGAGAAATAAAGAGACAGAGACAAAGAGCTGGGCCACTTTATTTAACATTAACCTATTTAGTTGTTGTGTGTCTGTATATGTGAGTGTATGTATACACACACACCTTCAAGTTGCTTGTTGATTTATAGTGATGCCATAAATTTCATAGGATTTTCTTAGGAAAGGAGTACTCAGAGGTGGTTTTGCCAATTCCTTCTTTTAAATATAGCCTAAAGCACCTGATATTCATTGGCATTTTCCCATTGAAGTACTAACCAGGGCTGACTCTGCTTAGCGTCTAAGATCAGACAGGATCTGGTGCCTTTAGGGTATCTAGGCAGTTATATACTAGTTGATAAATTGTTAAAATGGCTGTTCTAAGAATTTTTCAGAGCCTAGAAAGTAAAAACTTGTTACAAATAACATGATCCTTGCAATTCCCTTTTGTAATAACTAAGACATAATTAAATTACACTATGATTTTAACATAAAGAAGGATAATGTCACTTCTTTTGCAGTATAATACTTTCCAGTTATACTCCCAATTACAAGGTATGTGGCATCACTACTTAGGTGTGCTTTGAATCCCAGGCTTGTAGCATTCTGTTATGTTTTTAAAGCATAACTGAAAAGTTTTAATTAATTTTGAACAAACCAAAAGCAAAGAATTACTTTTTTTAAAAAATTGCACCTATAACTATAACAAAAGTAATTTACTTTTGATCTTGCAACTACAACTGTAATTGATTATTTTGTAAAAAGGAATGTTCCAAATTCTGGATTTAATTATTTTGTTTCTCTCCATTTTTACAGGGGCTTTTGGAATTGATAGAGGTTGCATGGGGAAATCTCTAAAAGGTGAGTTTATTTTTGCTCACAAATGTATACCTATTGGAGCTGGGTGATTCATTTTGGAGCAGCTGATTGTACAGCCTGTTGAATTTAATCTGATCACTTCCACAGGGGTAGAAGCCCGTCTGATAGAATGAATTAAAATAACTGTATACATCAGATTAAACCATAGTTCAAATTTGTTCTGTCTACATGTCACTTTGGCTATCTATTGTAATTCTGATCTGGCAGAACAGGAAGACAAAGATGATACCTCTCTTTTATGCTTCACTCAATAGCTGCTCTGAATTAATAGTTCTGGATTCCTTATGGATAATAGTAGTCTAGCATCTCTGCTAGTAGTTTCAAAGAGAGGGAAATTACTGGACAATTTCACATGTTAAAGTGAAAATTTATTTCCCTGTAAAATACTCAGGCACATTATACGTGCACTGCATTCCACTGTCAAGTCATGTGTTAGCAAGGTTAACTCTTAGCTGATTTACTCACTGTTACTCTCACTTGGAGGTGCATTAAAATGTGCATCCAGTTTACACCTATAGTTCCCAGTCTACCAGGTGGTAGATAACTGTGTACAAATGTTTGTACTCACATGGTTCTTACATGATTCACACATATTTCAGACATGCTAAACAATGCATTATTTAGGTTTGATACTATGAACTCAGTTGCCAATTATATTCAAAATCAGAATGTTCTCGCGAACAAAATAATGTTTTGAGATTTCCATTGAGGGGGTTGGGAAACAAAAAGGCAAACATTTTCCAGATTTATCTCTCTTAGTGTATGATTAAGGCTCATTGAAGCAACATTGCTGAGAAACCTAAGTACCACTGGAGTAAATTGAAGTTCAGGTCATGATAGTGTTTGACAGGAAAAAGAAATCACCATGTAAATAAATTTTCTATCTTCTCAACTCTCCTGAAGTTAATTTGTAGTAAAAGCCACCTTAGATTATCAGTTCTATTAAAAGGAATGTGAAAACAAAACTCCCCACCACCACCACTTATGTCCTCTGGGTTTCTGGACAGGAAAGTTGTGCATGTGTTTTTGTGTATTAAGTGTTCAACCATTTTCAGGGCATTGTGGTACACATGCAGAGTTGTGAATATTGTTTTTTGGTTGGTTGGTTTCACTAACGGTATCCTATTTTATAGGTTACACTGTGAAATGTTCAAAATGATAGGAAATTTGAAATGGAGCAAAAATATTTTCACAGAATTATCATTTAATGTTACCTGTCATAAAAATATTTTTTGTACAACATTATTTTGTGTGTTCTCACAGATCTAGTAAAGAATTCTGAATGCAATTTAAGTAACTGTTCCCTAAGTAGCTCTGAAAATCCATATGCTACTATTAAAGATCCACCAGCACTCACACCGAAAAATTCAGAATGTGGATACGTTGAAATGAAGTCACCAGCACGCAGGGACTCTGCTTATGCAGAAATTAGTAACTCTGCTTCGACCAACAAGAATGTATATGAAGTTGGTAAGTCTCAGATTAGTGCTTTACTTCACAAATGTCAGAGATCTTGGCCACAGCCTCCAAAGGCTCATTCCCACTATGATTGAAACTGATTTGCTGATCAGTTGATATGTGCCTCGTTCACACTGCGAAAGATTTCAGACCCGACTGCATTTGGTCTGAATTGTGGCGAATCACAGTGAAGCAAGGCAAATGCAAAAGAATTGCTCTTTTTGAAGATGGGTCTTTTGGTGGTTCTTTTGAAAAGAATTGCTTTGCAAACATGTTCAATAAATGTGAACAACATTTGGGTCTCAATCACACTGGAGGGGGCAGGACTAGGGCAGAGGGTTGGCAGAGGGTTGCCCTCCTGGAGGCTCGCTACACAAGGAGGGACCGGGGGCAGGCACAGAGACACCCAGCTCTGGGAAGAGGACCAGGGGGCCCCAATGGCCTCCTTCTCCAGGACCTGTCCTCCATTTCAACCTCCTCCTGTTCAGGAGGAATTTCAAAAAGCCTCCCCCTCCAAATCCTGCAAGGCTGGGGGGTAACAACCTAAACTCCCCATGCCCTCCAAGTCCTGCAAGGCTGGAAGAGCAGCACCTCAAGTCCTCCCCCATGTCCTGCAAGTCCTGGAAGTCTGGGAGGGCAGCACCTCATGCCCCCAATGTCTCCCAAGTCCTCTGAGGCTGGGAGGTCAACACCTGTCCCTCCAAATGTCCTCCATTCTGAGCATCACTTAGAAAAGCCCTGCATCAACATTCTAGGAGTGGTTTTGGGGTTTTTGATTTGGGAACATCCCACAAACACACACATACATATCCCTCTGGAAGGTCTTCCATTTTGAGAGGATTAAGAACCATGCACTGACATTCCTAGGCGAGCATTGGCTTTTGTTTGGAAATGTCCTCCATTTTGAGCAGGACCAAGAGGCATGCATTGACATTCCTAGCAGTGTTTTGGGGTTTGATTTGGGGACGTCTTCCATATATATTTTTTCTTGGATGGGCCTCCATTTTTTGGGGGGGGGGAGTGCCTGGTCCTCCCAGCCCTCCCTTCCCCCTTCTCCCTCCTTTTTTGTGTCACCAATGATGTGTAGATGATTGACATTTTAAAAAAAGGTTGAAATGGTTGCAATTGATACCATGCATGCATTTTGTAGCAGTACAAATCTAGTTGGAATGACAATTGTGTCAAAAAAGATATAAATCCATGGAATAAGGAAATAATTCACTTCCATAGTGGGAACTACACATTGGCCTGAATTGATTCAGCAACCCAGTGTCAATGTGACTTGGAAACTGGTTTAAATGCAAGAGGGAATGAGCCCCAAGACTGCTCTGGAAGTGTGTTGCTATTTGTTCTTTTAGTTTCACTTCACCAGTCCATCCATATCCACCGCAATATACACTTGAACACACATGGTCAAGCTTAAAAAAATATTTATGAAGGGGGGCTGAACAGAATACCCAACACAAATCTAGGATGCATAAGTTCAGAAAAATCAGTTTAGGCACATCATAGCTGCAGCTAGTGACTGTCAGAATAATTTTGTTTCTGAGGGCTCAGCTGCAGTGGCTAAAATACGCCAGGTTGCTCCCAGAGTATTCTGGCCCCAGAGCTGCCCTGGATTCCCCCCATTTCCTCTGCACTTCATAGTGACACTGGGTGGCTCTCTATGTGTCCCCACAGAATTGCTGCCACTGGCACAAGTTGCTCCTTCTGAGGCTGGAAACGAGGTGCCCAGAATTGATTACATGGCTGGGCACCTATTTATGACCTTAGAGGAAGTGACTTATGCTGTCCGGCACTGATATGGAGTGCTTTGGATTTTCCTGAAAAATATGGAAGAAAAGGTGAAATATTTTAGGCCAGTTTAATAATAATAATAATAATAAAATTTTATTTATAACCTGCCCCTCTGCAAAGCAGTCGGGGCGGCTTACAACAAATTAAAATACAACAATTAAAACATTCCAGATTCCTACAACCCCCCCCCCACCCACAGCCCGCACCCCTTAAAATAGAATTAAACTAATTAAATTTAAAATCAAACATATAACTAAAATAGAATAACAACAATGGCCACTGTATGTAGCAATTTGGCCACTCAGAGGAGGGACGAGGGGCAGAGCAGATCCAAATATATTATCCCTGTAAGGAGGTTATTCTGGGAAGGCCTGCCGGAAGAGATCCGTCTTGACTGCTTTCTTAAAAGCCGTCAAAGATGTACTAAGATGGATCTGCTCCGGCAGGCCATTCCACAGTTTAGGGGCAGTAACAGAAAATGCCCTCTGGGAAGTCTGCCTGAGTTTTACCTTAGGCTGTTGAAATAGATTCTTCCCCGCTGAACAGAGGGCACGGGGGGGATCATACGGGAAGAGGCGGTCCCTGAGATAAGGTGGACCCAAGCCATGTAGAGGGAAAGGGCAGATTCAGTGTAGATGTGGCTTTATATAGTGAGTACAGTCTCTACTCAAATTGGATTTTGGCCCTGCATTGTGAAGATAGGTCGTGGTGAAGATAAGAGAAAACCATGTCATTTTGCCCATATAGACATGCCCTATATCTTTTGGGATGTACCGTTTCAAGGCCTATCCAGACTGACAAAAAGCCTTGGGATTTGAAATGTGTTGTACCTCATCTGAATATTTAAAAAACTATATCCAAATAATGCAACTCCTGTTTCAGTTTTATTCCCCATTAATTTCTAGCATCAGCCACTGCTTTTTAAACCAGAGCAAGAGTTTTTGTTTTGTTTTATTTTCCCTGCCCTGGGAGTTACTGAGACAGGGTTAATTTCCCATACAGTTTCCATTGTCTTGGTTCCTTCTGTGTTTCTGGGTGGTCTGAGGAGTCCCAAAGGTGAAATGTTGCATAGGGGAGGACAGGGAGAAAAGGAAAGCCTGCCCACACTACAGTTAGCCATAAGCAGGACAGAGAAGATGGATGAAACACTGGTATATTTGAATCAAATCTGGATGCAGGGGTGGGAACAACCATTACAAGGCATATAATCAAGGAACAGAATAGATTGACATTAGCTGTTGGAGGAACCCTTGGATTGGTCACAGTGCTTTTTTCCCCCTACATGGAAGGAATGTGACTAAGGCCTGATTCCCACTACATTTTAAACTGGTTTGCAAACTGGTTTGAAGTGGTTTAAATGACCCTGGTTCGCACTTGAACCGAATCGCTGAAGTGGTTTGGAGAGGGGGGCCTGCACTAGACCCATTTAACATGTGTCTTTTTGACACTGTATTTTGTTTTTGCATCTTTTTCAATAAATCGATTCTGCCCAAGTGTGAACCAGATGCAGATTGGAATCAATTTAAATTTGCCCTTTAAATTTTCCGGCCAGCTGAATTGATTCATTTTGAATTGATTCATTAGTCAATGAGAATGACAAGTGGGTTATTTTACGGCTAGAAAATGCAATTGGGGCAAATGAAAATGTGAACCATGCTCCACTGCCAAACCAATCCATTGATTCAGATCATAAACTGATTTATTTGTAAGTGGGGATGAGGCCTAAGAAAGAATCACTTAAAGATCTGTAGTGCAGCAGTGCAGCCACCCTTCAAGTGTTAATAGAAAACATGATTGAAGTCATTTAAATATTTGTGATTTTTGTCATCATGTTTACTTTCCTCAAGCACCCCTTACTATAACAGTGAAAGGACTTCCAGTTCTGCTTAATTATGCCATTACCTTGGACTTTTATAAATGTGTTCTTATTGTGTGCCTTCAAGTTGTTTCCAACTTATGGCAATGCTAAGGCTATCATGGGGGGCAGGGGAGGTCTTGGCAAGACATGTTCAGGAAGGGGGTTGCCTTTGCCTTCCAAAATAAGAGAGTGTCACCAGCCCAAGGTGCATAACTGAGTGGGGATATAGCCCTGATCTCCAGAATCATAGACCAACACTCAAACCACTACACCACACTGGCTCACTATGAATGTATGATGAGCAATATTACTTGTGTAATCTGCCTGCTTTAACATAACTGCAGATTGTTATAATGCCATATCAGGACTACTTGGAGTAAGAGGAGAGCCTTGGTTTTAAAGCACAGGAGACCAGAGCAAAATTATAGTACTTTGTTTCCACCTTAACTACTGCATCCTATAGAATCCTAAGGTTTGTAGTTTGATGAGATGCTAGGGCTTTCTGGCTAAGAATTCTAAATACTTGCAAATCCCAGGATTCCCTAGGATAAAGCCATGACAGTTAAAGCGGAATCTTAGTGCTACCATTGTTTACTGTGAAAGGGCCCCAGTAGTAATTTGTTAACTAATTTATTAACTGTTGTGATTCTTTTCCATTTTCCAGTAACAGGTCACTAATATATGTATATTTGTAATTGCAGAGCCCACAGTTAGTGTTATTCAAGGAAACCTGAGTAATAATGGACCTTTCAACCAAGATCTTTATGATCTACCTAAAAACAGCCACATCCCCTGCCATTATGACCTACTGCCTGTTCGGGATAGCCCTCCATCTTCAGAGAAGGATGACTGCAGTGAATGACACTCTACTGAGGATTTTGAAGCATAATGGAACTTACTTTGTGGAGACCCAGGATATTTCTCCTCCTCTGTTTTGCCAACTCAGTAAATATTTGCTGCACGTTAACCAGGAGAAACAAACAACAGTTTGTACACACCCATGGCAGATGGAGAGATGCTAAGCTTGGAAGACTGTCAGAGTTTCCATTGCAATTCATTTTTTTTTGCAGAGAAACAAATGCCAGACTTCTACACTGTAATATATTGGTTCAGAAGTATGACCTTACAGAACAGTTCTTGTGCCAGCTGTATAGCTGTTACTTATGATGGATGGCTATTTTGTCACTAGCTCAGCTTGCATAGTTGACATGGTGCCAAAACTCGATACAACCTACCAAATATTCACATGATCAAGTCATCCAAATTAGTAGTTACTTTGGGGAGGGAAGAGAATCCATTATTGCTTTTGTCATGTTATATCCCCCACTGGCCAAGAAATGTAAGGAGATACAGTTTGTTTAGAGCATAATGATCTACAGTGTTTGAACTGAGAAAGCCAAGCCAAGCTACTTACTCCATTGCTGGTAATGGAAACACACTACAGGAGTTGTTTTGAAGTCAAGGGAAACCTTGGATAAATATGTCTAAAGAGGTGATTTGTGAAATAGGAATCAGCAATGATTTTCACCAAGCCGTGGAAACAATTGAGGCTCACAATTAGTAATTCTGATTACAGTATTTGCTAAATGCAAGTAATAGTTCACAACATATCAGTAATTTTTTCATAAACATCTAAGTAAAGTGGTTTATTTTTGTCAAAATGGTTTGAATGAGTGGGTAAGAAAAGGAGAAATATAGTGTATGCTGTACATTTTAAATGCAAGAAAAGGTTTAAGTTTTATAAGCAAGTAGTACTATTATTGTAAGATGACAGAAGAATGGAACATTTTTGATTTACTGTTTACCTGGAATCAACTGATCAATTTTTGTGCATACTTGCTTTACAAAAAATCCATATTTCCTTTTTATAATTGATTTAAGAAAATATGCTTAAGCTGGTCTTTTGCATTGCTAACCTGGCACATATACCCCACATTTCATTAACTTGTATTTCTATTTTGAAAATAATGTAGCTATGTTTTATAGTGCTTTAGGGCAACAGTGCAGAAATATATTTTATGTCCCCTGTATTTTTGCCAGCTCCCTGCACCCCTCAATTTTGTCTGATACAGGAGCACTGTTTTTAATGAAAAAAAATATTTAGATAATGTAAATTTTCCCCCGAGAGATAGGCTAGAAAGATCATCTTGCATGGCAAAGGGTTGGACTGGATGGTCCTTGTGGTCTCTTCCACCTCTATGATTCTATGATCCTTATTGAGTGTAAACTAATGAAATTAGTCAATTAAAACAGAGATCCTGATTTAATGGTAATAAAAGAGACAAAGGCAAAAAGAGGCAAGAAAAAGAATGAAATAGAAAATAAATTTGATGATTAGCTTCAACCTTTTTTCACTCTAGTGTCATCTCTTTGTTCCAAAGGCATTTTCTGTGTGTTCTAATGAGCCAATTTATAATTGAATCATTATATAAAAGATAAGATTGGCAAGTAATCCATCTCCCAGTGTAGAGTTGTTCTATATAATTTATCCATTATTAGATTATTTCTTGCCCTAGGAGTACCAGCACATTCCTTAAACAATGTATTATGTATAATTATTATGTTCTTTTAAGTTGCCATCTCCCATTTAACTTTCATGTTACATACAAATCCTAAAACTGGTAAGTCAGGAGGCTATCACAGTTGAGTATGTTAGCAAAATGCTCTATTGCCATGCCGAACCTTTCTACAGATATTGTTTCATATGATTACCATCCAAACTCTAGCATAAATCCAGGATGCAAGGTTTCCAGTAATGAGGGCTCTTACATTTGAAGTACTGTGACTGTGATCCAGAAAACTGAGTTGAAAACTGCTGATAATGGTGGAAAATAAACTCATCAAGGTACCTGAGACTAGGACACTGGGACCGGATTAAAAATATGGTCTGCTTTGCTTTATTCTTTGCCTTTTATGCCATATTTCATACAAAACATTGTCATAGTTTGAATTAGCCCTTTGCATCTTTTTGCCTTTTATATACTAAAGACTCTGTATTCTTGGTACGTGAAAACAGAAAAGTAAAAAAAAAACCATGGAGTTTGGGATGTTAAGCAGCACAAATACTTTGCTGTAGAATAGTTTTGCTATGGTGTTTGGATTAGCTTTTCACTCTTTTGTATTATGTGATACAAACTCACAAATAAAGCCTATCTTTTTTTGGAATTGTGATTACAGTAGTAATTTTCTTCCAGTGTATAAGAATTGGCTTGTGTGGAGAGCATCACTTTGTTGAAGATTTTCTAAATGTGGTTGTAAACAGTTCAGTTCAGCTTAGTAGAAAGGAAAAAAAGAATATGTAATGCAGAAACACCAGAAATATAGTATAATACACTTTACGCTGCCTAATACTGCCTTGTCCCAACTACATTTGACCCACTTAATCAATTGCTGAATAGTGACTCAGCACACATCTCACTTTAGTTGGTTCAAAGGGTTTACTTTAGTTAGGACTAGCGACTGACCTATGACACTCCCAGCTCTTCTTCCTTTTTAAAACTGGGTATACCAAAGAATGAATAGGGTGGAAACTATTATGAAGGATAGACATAATGCACTAATAAATTGAGCAGAAATCATGCCAGCACACTGAATCCTCTGAATTGAAAAGCTGTGGAAATTGCATACTATATAACCTTATATAACCTTTATATAGCCTTAGAGGGATTAGATTTCACCAAAATGGGGAAAATGAGAGACCTATTCCAAAAATCCAGGAATAATAGAATCATAGAGTCACAGAGTTGGAAGAGACCACAAGGGCCATCCAGTCCAACCCCCTGCCATGCAGGAACTCAAAATTAAAGGGAAATTCGAATCAAGGACAGGGATGCTCTATGACAATAAAAATAACATAATTCAAGACCAGAAAGGAATAAAAAGATGCTGGGTGCATTACACAGAAGAGTTATATAAAAGGGGCGACAAAATGAAGGACGTATGGAACAAAGAGTCATATAAAGATGAAACACAAATTCTGAAAAGCGAGCTGGAAGCTGCAATAAGAGAAATAAAAATAAATCACCATGAACAGTTAATATTCCAATCCGTCACACTGACGGAATCAACTCTAGTGCTAACCAACATATATCAACAGATACAGAAAACAAAATGATGGCCAACAGATTGGAAATGATCAATACACATTCCTTTCCCCCAAAAAATGGTACACACAAAAAACTGCAATAACTATAGGCCATAATGCTAATCTCCCATGCAAGCAAAATTATGCTCAAAACTCTGCAGCACAGACTCTAACCATGCATGGAGAGAGAAATCCCAGAGGTCCAAGCAGGGTCCAGGAAAGGAAG
>CM034703.1:73013047-73037586 GCA_020142125.1 Phrynosoma platyrhinos
TTTCCCATCCTCCTCTACCCAGTCTTCTCCTCAGGTGAAAGCCGAGTAGCAGAGGAGCTTTGTAAGGAGAGCATCTGGCCTTATTCCTCCTCCTCCACATTGCCCTCTCTTCAGAAAGCTGTGCAGTAAAAGAGCCTTGAAGACGTTCCACATTTTTTGTGGGCAGCCCAAAATCCTTTGCCCTCATGCAGCCCCTGGTCCATATGTTATGCAGGCCTGTGTTAGTGAATTACACTGCAATAAGTCAGACATTATGGCATCACTACTCACTGTGGATGTTGGAATTTAGGTATACCATAAATTAAATTTTCCCTGGGTTTGTCATGATCTCCCTAATTCTTGTTTCTTTTTCGTTTATTAAATGCACTGGGCTCTATCACTATGGCAAGGGAGCCCACTAGAGCATGAAAATAAACATGGTACCCTTTTAACTACAACAGTGGGGGGAAATAAGCAGGAAATGTGGGATGGGGAAAACTGATAACAGCCTCCAAGGAAATAGCCATATAAAGACGGAAGTATTGAGTAGCCATCTGAAACTGGTTCCTATGCAAGAAAACTATAGCAGCCCCACTGAAATCATGGGAGAAAATCTGAAGTGTGAAGGACAGCATCTCAGTAGCATTGCAATGGTATAGGCCATGCTTCTTTATAAGAACAAGGAGCAAGTTTGAAAAGACGCATCATGTGTACTCTTTTAAAAAGATCTCAGGCAGAAGGACTGGGCAAAGCTCAGAATGAGGACTTTAAGAATTGTTACTAATCTGAGTCAATGAGTCAATCAGTGGTTCAGTGGAGGGCCATGGCTAAGCTAGAGAAAAGAAAGCTGAAACCCATCTGTGGCATGGCTCTTTCCCATGGAGGTAGCTTTAACTCACTAATATTATACCAACAGATAAGGGTTTTGACCTTTGATTTGCTGATCCTTCTGCAATAGCTAAAGTGTCCATTGATTTAAGTACATACACAGAGACACACGTGCATAAGGAGACTGAAATAGAAGCGGTCCAGAGAACTATTTTTCTGATATGGCTTGGAATAAATAATTTTTCCCTTAGTACATAACTTCTGAATGAAGCTTGTTTAAATATAAATATGTTTAAAATGTTTGAAGGGATGTCATATTGAGGATGGAGCAAGGTTGTTTTCTGGTGCTCCAGAGACTAAGACATGGAGCAATGGATTCAAGCTATAGGAAAAGAGATTCCACTTAAACATGAGGGAAAATTTCTTGAGGATAAGAGCTGTTTGACAGTGGAACATGCTGCCATGGAGAGTGGTGGACTCTCTTTCTTTGGAGGTTTTTAAACAAAGGCCGGATGGACATCTGACAGAAGTGCTTTGGTTGTGTATTGCTGCATGGCAGGGGGTTGGGCTGGATAAACCTTGCGGTATCTTCCAACTTTATGATTCTGTTTCATTTTCCAAAATGTGATCTAAGTTTCATCTTCATCTATTTGTTACTACGTTTTAACTCTGATAATTGAAATGTGAGTCAAGAACCAGGAGGTCCTCAAGTGAAAACATCACTCATCCAGCACTTGGGGAGATAATTTAGGAGATTACAAACCTGTGAATGTTTACATGGAGCAAAATACAGCTGGTGCTTCTTGTCCTCCCCCCCCCCAGTACCTCAGAAAGCTTTTATCACACTTCAAGACAAGGGTGACTTTTTATGGTAAAACCAGCATTCCCTTTTAAATAGCTTCTCTTTTATATCTCTACTAGGATACACATTTCTTTACATGCCCACAGCCATAACTCAGATGCATCCTCATCATGTCCAAAATGTAAAGGAAAACATGGTAGAAAAGGCCATGATTTAGAACGAGGAATGCAGCATATTTTCAGCTATGCTTGCAGTTATTTGTTAGCATTTCCTCAGTCCTGAGAGCATGGCTTGAACCTCACACAGGTGCTGAGCCTGCCCTTGCAATCTTAATCTAGACATCCTGCAGAAATTTTATTGCATTGTATAGTTGGCCCTCCATATCCATGGATTTCTTATTCACAGATTCAACCATCCACAGTTTGAATAGAACTGTTGAATAGAACAAAAAGAAAATGTTGATTTTGCCATTTTATATAAGGGGCACCATTTTACTACACATTATATTTACTGGAACATGAGCATCCACAGATTTTGGTAACTCCAGGGGATACCAAGGACTCACTGTATATCCTGCTCTTGTGTTGCCTTTTTCTTCTATTTCTTCTCTCTCTTTCTCTCTCTCTCTGGAATGATGCTGGTGCTGAAATACCATTTGTGAAAACAAAATGGCCAGGAATATGAAAATCAAATAGCTGTACATCTTCTCTCAAACTGAAACTGCATCTCAAAGCAGTTTCAGCACCTTGGAGAGTCCCTGGATGTTCAGAATACAGAATGGGATACACCATCCCACTGGCAACAGAGCCATCAGCTGCCAATATTAGCACACCACTCAATAAGCTGTGTTTCCACACCTTTGTCTGCTTTAGGATTTGTGTGAAAGTCTTCTGTGACAGGGCCTTTATAAGCTGGCTAAAGTTTGGTCAGTGAAGAGCAACTTGATAACTTGTTGGCAGGCAATGGACAGCACAATAGGAACAAAACCCAGCCCAGATGTGTTTGATGGGAAAGGTCTCCTGGAAAGAGAGGGGATTTAAAAAACACAGGGTCAGTTTTGTCCATTAGTTCAGTTGCTCTAGTCTAATATTTTACTCTTTTAACACTATCTTTAAGTATACAAGGGCTAGGATCTCAAGTGTCTCCATAAACCAGTTTCAATATTTTAAGCAGCATGTACATTCTTCTTTACAGTTTATAGTAATTACTTTAGTCAGAGGCAACCACTGTAAAACAAACTTTTATTGAGAAACATACAGAAATAAAGTGTCTTGTGTGAGTTAATATCAAGCTTAGTATGGTTACATTAACATCACATAATAATAATAATAATAATAATAATAATAATAATAATAATAATAATAATAATAATAATAATAATAATTTATTTATACCCCGCCTTTTGCTGTAGCAATCAATGTGGCTTAAATCTAAAATCAAGTATGTAAAACTACCCCAGCAGTAAACAGCAAGACAATATAAACGAACACATTAACCCCCCATTAAAAATACATTAAATGCAAGTCTTAGTTAAAACCTAGAATTAAAACAATAAGCAAAAATTAAAACAATAGGCACTCTGGGGCAGAACAAAGATATAAGAAAATATCTGACGGGGGTGGGGGTGGGGGTGGGGGTGGGGAGACCAAGTTAGATTAGTGGTTTATTCTGGGTAGGCCTGTCGGAAGAGATCCATCTTGATGGCTTTTTTAAAGCCATCTAAGTTGGTTATCTGATGGATCTCTTCCAGCAAGTCATTCCAGACTCTGGGAGCAGTGGCAGAAAGTGTCCTCTGGGAGGTCGCCATCAATCTGGTTTTTATCAGTTGAAGCAGCATCATCCCAGAGGACCTGAGGGCGTGGGGCGGATTCAATGGAAGCAGGCGATCCCCTAGGTAGGTTGGACCCAGGCCATGTAAGGCTTTAAAGGTCATCACCAACACCTTATACTGTGCTCAGAAATCAATAGGCAGCCAGTGAAAGGATTTCAAAATGGGTGTAATATGATCACTCCTTGATGTTCCTGTGATCAACCTGGCTGCCATATTTTGTACTAGTTGTAGTTTCCGAGTTAAATATAAGGGTAGCCCCATGTAGAGTGCATTGCAGAAGTCGAGTTGTGAGGTTACCAGTGCATGTACTACAGTTTCTAGGTCCCTTACTTCCAGGAAAGGGCTCAGCTTGCCTACCAGGCGCTCCTGACTGTATTTCACCTGATCTGTCATGTGATGTGACGAGTCTAGGAGCACCCCTAGACTGCAAACACAGTCCTCAACAGAGAGCATGACCCTGTCCAGGACTGGAGGTTGCAACCCAATACCTGGTTTGAGGGCCCCTACTGTAAGTACCTCCGTTTTATCTGGATTCAACTTGAGTTGGTTTTTCCTCATCCATTACTACTTTGAGACATTGATTGAGGGGAGAACTGCCATCTGCCATCATGGCAGCTGACTGACACATGGAGAAATATATTTGGGTGTCATCAGCATATTGATAACACCCTGCCCCATGGTAGGCTTTTTAACACTTGGTAGGCTTTTTAAAAAGGTAAAGGTATTCCCCATTAACAAAGTTGTCAAGTGGTGCTCATCTCCGGTACTAAGTCGAAGAGCCAGAGTTGTCAGAGACTACCCTGTGATCATATGACCAGCATGATTGCACAGAATGCTGTTTATCTTCCCACTGAGAAGTGGTACTTATTTATCTACTTGCATTTGCATGCTTTCATCCTACTTTCTCTCTAAGTAGAACCACCAACCAGACCTGATCACAGCACTAGGGCTCATCTACATTGTAGAAAAAATGCAGCTTGACACCATTTTAACTGCCATGACTCCATCCCACAGAACCCTGCAATTGTTGTTTTGTGACGCACCAGCACTCTTTGACAGAGAAGGCTAAAGAACTTGTAAAACTACAAATCCCAGTATTCCACAGGATGGTGCTAGAGCACTTAAAGTGGTGTCAAACTGCATTATTTCTACTGTACAGATCAGGGATAGACAACCTTTCCCCTTTAAGGGTTGAGGGACTTCAGCTCCCAGAATCCCAGGAGCTATTGGCCAACATGGCTGAGGCTTCTGGGAGCTGAAGTCCCTTGGCCCTTAAAGGGGAAAGGTTGCCTACCCCTGGTATAGATGCACCCTTAGACTTATATTAGTTCATATGAAGTACAACCCTAGAAAAGCCTGTCTACAACAATTCCAGTTATGCCCACTACACACACTAACCCCTCCAAAAACACATAATACATAAGGTGTGTGGGTTTCAGTATTATTTTTCTACACTAGGCACATCTATAGAAAAAGAGCCCTGGTGGCGCAGTGGTTAAATGCCTGTACTGCAGCCACTCATTCATAAATCACAAGGTTGTGAGTTCAATACTTGCCAGGGCTCAGGCTTGACTCAGGCCTGCATCCTTCCGAGGTCACTAAAATGAGTAGCCAGCTGTTGGGGAGCAATGAGCTTACAGTTGTAAACTGCTTAGACATCCCATAGCGTGATATGAAGCGGTATATAAGTGAAGCTGCTTTAGAATGTATCATGAAATCTTTGTTCTAATTTTGCCTCAATCATATATCTTTCCAAGGCAAAAATCCTGTTGGGGTCCTAGAGAATTGCATTTTTTAACATGCTTACATAAGGAGGTACAGCCTTGTGTAAAGAGTATCCCCTTGTGCAAGCAGTTCCCCTTTTCCTTACTGTGCAATGTACTGGCTTAAAACTTACAAGATGCAGAAGCAGAGTCCACTGCCAAATTCAGAACAACAACTGAACTTACTCAGAACTGTTACTGCTTCCACTTGTACCACTGTTGAAGAGGTTCTCAGCCAAGCCCAGGGGTAGGCAATCTTTTTGAGCCGGGGGCCGGGTTGCTGTCCCTCAGACAATTGGGGGGCCGAATCACCATAAATAAATAAATAAATAAATAAATAAATAAATAAATAAAATTTAAAATGAATAAATAAATAAAAATAAATAAAAATATGCATGCACACTCTCTCAGACCCAGAAAAGCCATGGCAAAACCCCTGTGGAGATTTTGCCAAGAAAACCCCAAGAACAAGTAATAACAACAATAATCAATATCATCATGGTGAGTGGTGGGGGCGGCGGCAGTGGCGGTGGCAGGACTGGCCTGGGGCCGGGCCAAAGGCCTTGGGGGGCCGCATCCAGCCCCGGGCCTTAGGTTGCCTACCCCTGGCCAAGCCTAAAATGGAGCACTTATTTACACCCAGTGTTCAACCACTTCAGGCATTGTGTCTGCACCATCCTTTGGGGCCTTTAGATTGCCTTTTCCTATGGTTGGTTTGTAAGTGGAAGGAAAAAGGGCATGTTTTGTTGTTGCAGAGTTGATAACAAAGTGGGCTTCTAGTTGTGTATCTTAAACATCTGAAAGATCCTTTCAAAAAGATCTGAAAGACTCATTCCAACAGATAGTTTAGTGCATTTATTTTGGTTTATCCATTTGCTTGCATGTATTTATGGGTTTTACATCAATGATGGGTGGAGATTTAGATAAAAACTGTCATCTTGCTCCATGCAAACACAGTGTGTATATGCAGACACAAACACACCATATGGACTATTGTACAATGGGTTCTTGCTATCCACTGTGACTCAGCTCCAGGATTCCCCTGTGGTCCTGGACCCAAAATCTGTGGAAGCTCAAGTCACATTATACACAATGTTGTCCCGTATTAAAAATGGCAAAATCAAGGTTGGATTTTTTTTCGGGGGGGGGGGGGGGGGGGGAGTGGAACATTCTGAAACCATGGATAGTTGAATCCATGGATGCCGAATCTGTGGATACAGGTTGACTGTACTTTGGCCATATAATGAAATGATATGACACATGGGAAAAGGCGATAAATGAAAAAAGGAAGACCACATTCAATAAAGGAAGTCATGACCTTCACTTGAGCAGGACTGTTGGTGGACAGGGATTCTTTGATGTCTGTCATTCATGGGGTCAACATAAGTTGAAGCTGGCTTGACAGTACATAACAAGAATAAAAACCTGAATGTTTTTAGTTGGTCTGTTTCAAGTTATTGATTTTCTTTTAAAATTCTTTTATGGGAGGGTGAGTGGGTGGGTGAGGTTCCGCTTAAGCAATGACAGCTACAGCAGCTCTTCATTTTGGTGCTATGCTGTTCCTAACAGTTCCCCATTGACTAATTCATTTATTGTCATTTAGGGACTCCAGGAAAGGAATGACAGCTTGTAAGGGACAGCTACAATGCACAAGAAACAGTCTGCTGTTCTGTTGAAAAATTTTATTGCAGAATTGCTCCCTATGAAATGACATAGTGTTGCTCAGAATAAAAGTCCATTTTGTAATGCATCCACAGGGCTCATACAATGCTGATATAGCATTCTACATGGGGTCAGGGAGCATTTCATTGCCCAATTGCAGTTACTTGGCAGTTTATGCTTTGATACCATGAATCTTCTTGCCCTTTGAGTAATTCTTCTCTTCTTTTTTCCTTGTTTCTTCATTTTCTATCTCTTTTCTTTCTAATTCAACAAAATAATATTTTTTAGATAAAAAAGCATTGTTTCACCCCTTTGAATTCTCCTCTACTGGAATTCTGATGGTAGACAAATATTTTTTTTTTTTTTAAAAATTATTTTATTATTATTTTTTTGGAGAGAAGAGGTTAAATTATCCCTGAAATGCAGAAAATAGATTTTTTTTAAACAACAGACACTGTAGTGTCTCTAGTCAAATAATCTAGAGCTTCTGGACTGGTTACATTGAAAATGAGGTAATGGTCTATCTTCACATAAAGAATGAAAACACTTAGGACAGCATTCCAGAGACAGGAGGATATTGTAAATTTTGGCACTAATCTCTGGCTGTTCCCCTTCCTGCATTGTGTGAAAAGACAACCTTTATTCCAACTGTGCTCAGATCAGCTGAACATCTCTTGCACAGCAATATGCAACCTAGCTGCAGAATAAAGTTCAGTCAATACAATAGAACCAGTATGGGGAAGATCTAGGTGCAGTCACACTACACAAGATTAGTGCTATGATTCCACTTTAACAGTTATGCAATTCAGAGGTTCATAGTTTGATGAGGCCACTAGAATTTTGTGGCTGAGAATTCAAAATGTTGTTATTAACCATCATCAAGTTGACTTTGACTTATGGCAACCTTATAAATGAGAGATGTCCAATTCACCCTATCATCAACAATCTATCCATCTGGAATGTAATCTTCCTCTTTTTCTGTTATTTAATTATCTACATCCAATCCTTTATCTAAAGACCTCAGGCAGTTTACAATAAATCCACTTAAAACAATAGATAATTACAAGAGTTTAAAAAGATTAAAAAGATATTAAATAGTGCCTTCATTAAAAACAGACCACTTAAAGATTGGTTAAAATAATCTTGAATAATATAAATGTAAAACATGTGCAGCCTGGATAAAGTCAGGGCCTTTGCAGACTGCCAGAAATAGTGCACATTAAATTGAGGCACTGCCCTGGCTCAGTGCTAGGGAGTCATGGGAATTGTATTTTTTTCTGAGACATTGAGCCTTCTCTGTCAGAGAGCTCTGATGCCACAATAGACTACAGTTCCCATGATTCCCTAGCACTGAGTCAGGGCAGTGCCTCAATTTAATGTGCACTATTTCTGGCAGTCTGCAAAGGCCTTCAGTTTGACCCAAAAACTTCAATAAAAAGCTGAAATAATTCCAACAGTGCTGCCAATCAGACCTCTGTGGGGATGAAATTCCACAACCAGAGGGCCACTGCAGAAAAGGCCCTATCCTGTGTTTGTTGGGATTCCCTGACCGGGAATGATCTCAGACAGACTACTGGTGCACCTGCCTGAGGGGGAAAACACCCAAGGGGGTGAAATCTCCCTCCTCCTTTTATTGACAACCTGTTTACAAGACAACTGGATGTTTGCTCATCATTCATTAACTGTCAGAAGGTGGTCAGGCTCAAAGGTCAAGAGACAAGTAAACAGGACAGGAAACCAGCCAAGTTAAACATTAAGTGTAGCCCAGACAGGTCATTAACTTAGGATGTGTATTTCTGTGTTTAACCACTAGGCTTGTGTACATGTAATTAACAGCCAGGTTAATCATTAGGCAAACATCAGCCAGGCTAGTCACTAGAATGCAGGCTGGCTGGGTTATAGTATTTTAAGTCTCAGCCAGGCTTTAGATATTAAACTTTATGCATATGGCAAATGCAGCCTATTTCTATATAGAGGGAAATATGAGATTACCATGGCATGCCAGTGAATTAACCCCACATGTGTTCTCCCAGAATGCATTTCCTCTACCAATGGGATACAGAGGAGGGCCCCTCCAATAGATCTCAGTTCTTGTCCAGGCTTTTATATATATATCAGCTTATATATCAGCTTGATACCTGAGGAAGTGTGTGTATGTATATATATATATATCTATATATATATATATAGATATATATATATAGACACTTCCTCAGGTATCAAGCTCCCAAGCTGTTTAGGGCTCTAAATGTTATTGCCAGCATCTTGAATTCAGAACAAAAACATATTGCAATAAGTACTGTTTTACAGGTACATAGTTTTAACAGTTGGATCACTCTTTGGCCTTTGCAGACTGCCAGAAATAGTGCAAACTGAGTCCACTTTAAGGGTTAGGGTTAGTGCTAGGGAATCATGGGAATTGTTGTTGTTTTTCTGAGACATTGAGCCTTCTCTGTCAGAGAGCTCTGGTGCCCCAATAAAATACAGTTCCCATGATTCCCTAACCCTAACCCTAAAATGGACTCAATTTGCACTATTTCTGGCAGTCTGCCCAGGGCCTTAGTCAGCAAAATGGAAGAAGTCCACACTGCTTGTGTGCTAGCAGTATTTACACATTGAAAAGAAAGAATGAGATATAAATTCTGTTGGTTTATCCCACCTGAAGTAGCACCATTGAATCCACTGCTGAATGATGAATCAATAAATGGGTAATTCCTATTAATCCAACGGGTCTATTCTAAGAGAGTAGCTGTAAGACTTACACCACAATGTTTGATCATCTTAGTTTATTGTCAGGTACAAGGAGTTACCCCAAACTTTTGCTATCACAAAAGTTTCTGTTTGTTTTATATTAACAATGTTTAGGAATGGCTAGACAGACTTTTAAAATTGCAATTCTAAAGTGGCCTTTTTACATTCTCCAGGGTGTATTTTTATGTTGTTTTCCATCACTGCCTTCCCCACGATCCTTTTAAGCCTAGCTGAACAATTTTTGTGGAATTATATAAGAGGGCAAACCATTTGTCATTTTAAATAAGGCATCTGAAAAATACTCATCCATTTTTCTTCCTAAATATCTATCTTGTTTTTGAGATCACATTACTGCACTTATGTCAGGATCACTATGTGGATTTATAGCCATTGTAAACATGTTTGCCTTAATTTTCTTTTATCTTTTGAAGATGGCTGATCAAATGTTAACTCGGGGTCTACAAAGCTTAAGAAAACCACATACAGTAAGTATCATAAAAACACAAGTCCAATTGGATCAAAGGACTTTCTAACTAGGCATTCTGTTTCCACAGTAGTCAACCAGATATAAATGGAAAACCCCATTTCAGAGTTTATAGTATGCCCATATTTCAGAGTTATTGGCATGCATAGGAATATTGCCTCTGATATTGGAGTTACTGTAATCTATTGTTATATTATCTGTTTTAACTGGTTTTTAAATTGTCTTGGTTTTAAACTGCACAGCAGAAACTATATTATTTGACACCACTTTAACTGCCATGGCTCAATGCTATGACATTCTGGGATTTGTAGTTTTGTGTGATAATTAGCCTCCTCTGGCAGAGAGCTCTAGTGCCACAAGAAACTACAAATCTCAGGATCCTAGAGGATGGAGCCATGGCAGTTAAAGTTGTGTCAAACTGCATTATTTCTGCAGTGCACATTGGACCTCATTTTAAGTTGTCAAATTATTTGATACAATTTTAATTTGTTTAAATTAGTTATTGCTGTTTTAGATTGTTTTAAACTAACATTATTGTATGCTATCCTGATATATCTATTGATTCTAACCACAACTTACACAGGAGCATGACACCAACAGTATTCCAGAGACAAACAGTTCTCCATTTGAGATGGAGGCTTTTAGTATATCTTCCAACATTTCATAGAAGAAAACTGGGACACATGTGGCCAGGCAACATCAGAGTGTGAGCAACATGGCAAAAGTTACTAATGAGGAAGAAGAGGCAAGTTGGGAGAAGCTTCATCAGTTTGCTTTTGTCTGAGTCTATAGGGAAGGACAAGATTTCACTTCTTCTCTCTTCTCTTCCCTGTTCACTCTCAGTTAACTAAAACTTTTGCCCTTTGTCCTTGGTTTATTTCCATTGGTGCAAACTGAGTTCAAAGTGGGAGGATGAGAGAGAAAGTGGGACATTGTAAAAGCAGCTGAAAAAGTGGGATGACAGATGATTAATTGGGATTGTCCCTAGCAAATCAGGACAGTTGGAGGGTATATTTTAGGTGTGTGGAAGAGTGGTGGTTGTCAGGCATATTCATTCAGTGATAGCATGTATATACTGTGCAGTCTATACTTATTTTAATCACTGAAATAAAAGTGGGTCCAAAACCTATGTTGGAGGGGCCTCTTCCTTGCTCTGTTCACCCCTTCATTAAAAAAACAAACCAAATCGCTAAATACTACAAGGTATTAAAAAGCAGAGACCTGGAAAATGAAACAATTAAACAAGTGATGGTGAAATGGGCCCAAGACATTGGTAGCTCCATAGATTTAGAAAGCTGGCAAAAATCCTGGAAAATAACTAATAAATTTACTTTGTGCCAGAACTACAAAAAAAAAAACTATTTTAAAATGCTACACCAATGGTACATGACACATCTAAAATGAATACAGGAAGTACAAACTGTTGGAAGTGTCAGAAACAAGGTGGCAACTTCATACATATGTGGTGGAGGTGTCATGAAGCAAAATGTTATTGGAGGAATATAGCAAATGCAATAAATGACATACTCCAGACAAGAATTGTCCTAGACCTGAAAATCTTCCTTCTAAACATGACAAACAAATTAGATGAAGAAACCGAAAAGATCCATGCCAAAAGAATTCTATACATGATAACAACAGCCAGGATACTTTACGCACAATATTGGAAAGTAAACAACATACCAACAGAGGAAGAATGGCTAATTAAACTAAGAGTAGCAGTGAATATGGATATACTCACTGCAAAACTAAGAGGAAAAGATACAAAGGACGAATGGGTATGTCTTCAAAAATTTGGAGGAAAAAGAGGGTGGAATTTAACTTAAAATATGGCAAAGAATAGATTGGGGAAGAAAAAAGATGACAAAGAACAATGAGTGATAAAGATACACCCAAAGGAAGTCCTAGGACGTTTTCACACGGGGCTTAAGGCAGACGCAATCCTACCTCCGTCCGGCCCCAGTCCGGCTCCTTTGCAAAGTTTTCACACGACGTCGCAGCAAGCCCCGCTCCATCCAGTGCCATCCCCAGCGCAATCCTGCATCAGTCCGGGTCCTTGCTCCGCGTGTTCACACGACGTCGCAGCAAGCCCTGCCCCACCCCGCCCCATCCTGTCCCATCCCCGGTGCATTTCTGCATCATCCCCGTTCTTTTCAATTCCTTTTTAAAAAAGGAATTGAGTCGCCGCTGCCGGAAGCAATCAAGAGCCATTCCGGAATGATGCTGCTTTCACAGGTCTGAAGCTGCAGGATCCATTCTGGAATGGCTCTTGATTGCTTCCAGGCGGCTTTGAGACCCCAAGTGTGAAAATGTCCCTAGTTATCAAAGAAATCAGGTAGAAGAATACAAAAGTAAACCATTAGAATATTTTGAAAGAATAGAGATTAATTTAGACTTGTTTAAAGATAAGACATTGTATGTTTTTTGAATGTTATGTTTTGTTTTGAATATAATGTATGTTATGTTATGACAGAGGTAGGCAACCTTTTTCAGGCAGGGGCTGGTCCGCAGAACAGCTCCCTTCCGGCGGGCTGGGGATGGGGAATGGTGGTGCGCATTTGCACATGCGCAGTACTACTAGAAAACAAAATGGCAGGTGTGACGCGCGCAGCCGCATAGCAGCCAAAACTCGCAGCGGTGTCGGCATCGGCAGGGGCCAGTAAGCGCGGGGGGCCAGGCCGGAACTGGCCCGCGGACTGTAGGTTGTCGACCCCTGTGTTATGATATGGAGATATGCATGAATGTATATGTATGTGTATATGCTATCTTGTGTGTGTGAATAAATTATTTAATAAAATAAAATAAAATAAACCAAAACCAAACCAAAACAGATTTCTTACTCACATTTATCAGTGCTCCTTTTGGGTGGCCATTCATGCAATTCTAAAAGCTGGAGAGGCAAGTTGGGACTATTCAGTGGATCTAGGGGCTGACTGGCACCTGCTACAGGCCACCTTCCTGCATGGAACTTGCCTAGAAGGCTATTGATAATTCCAGGAAACCTTTCTTTGGGAAGTTACAGTTCAAAGCCTTGTGGAGATCTGCATGTGTTGTTTTAAAGCATTATACTTCCTGGAGGTTTCCAGTTCGTTGTTGTTGTGTTTCCAACTTATGACAGCCCTAAGGTGAACCTATCATGGGCTTTTCTAGGCAGGATTTGTTCAGAGGAGATTTGTCATTGTCTTCTGAGGCTGAGAGTATGTGACTTGTCCAAGGTCATACAGTGGGTTTCATAGCCAAGTGTCGAATCAAACCCTGGCCTCCAAGACTCTTAGGTTTCCAATAGTACAATTCTTTTTCTTTAAAAATGAAAATAACATTTGTAGTGTAGAAGCTTTGAGGGCTAGAAAATCTGGCAGGTGTGCCATACTTAAAGCATCGCATAAGAATAATGAAACAGATGCAATACCAGTTTTTCCACTTTGAAGATTTGTGACCTGATGTACATCTTTCTTGTTAAACCTGAGGTGAAATGCACTTTTATATATAAAACATACTTCACCTCTGCTCCTTGGAAACACTGAACTGAGAGAGGAATGAAATGAGGAGAGTACAGTTACAAACACATTTATAAAAAGAGAGCATCTTCTGCCCTAAAAAACCCCCAGATTTGGCATAGTAACTTGGCATAGTAGTGCTCCATATTTGATAAAGTGAGCTCTGGACTCTGAAAATTTATGCCACAATAAACCTGTCAGTCTTTAATATTCTCTGTTTTGAAATAGAACAAAAAGATCTTGCATTCAAATCCAGATTTTGTACTTTTGAATTCGTCTTAAACTTTTTAAAACAAACATTCAACTGATAATTCTTCCAAAAGTTCCGATTCTGGCCAGTGTTAGATTAACATATCCCCACCTTTAAAATGCCAATTACTCATTCATGCTCAATCTTTCACTGGAGGCACACAAAAGTCCATTTTTCACTTTTAGAAAAAGAGAAGAGCCAGCATACAAAAGCATGTTCTTCAACGGATTATGTATCATGATCACAGTAATTGTTACCATTGCTTAGAAACAAAGCTTCTTTCAGACACAACAGATGGCCTTCACCAAGAGAAAGAAAAGTGGAGGCTGCTGATCCAGCTCTTGATTTATGCTCACAGCATTAAAATGTCCAAAAGCATTCAATTTCCATTTGGGATGAAAACAACTCTCTCTCCCCCCCCCCCCCATAGTTTCTCTCCACTTTCTTTATAGCCATATTTTACTTTTGGTGAGCAGAATATAATTCACCTGATCTATGAAAATCCACCAAGTAGAATTGATTCCCATACTCTTTGTCTTGAACAAAGGTGGAATTGCTTTACAGAAATTCCCCCCAATCATATGTACACACCCAGCATGAACCCAAAATCGCAGTTTCCCAAAATCATATGTACACCCAATTGGTTTCAGCACCAGTTAAATTAAGCAGGTGTCTGTCATCTGTTCTTTGTTCCACAGGAGGGCAGCATTATTGCAATAAACATGGCTAAATACGAATATGTCAATTGCAGAAATGATCTTTCTTTTGGACACTTGTCAGTTTAATTGGAAATATGAAGGAAATGTTGGCAATCTCAATCAATGAGATTCATCTGCTGTGTGAAAAACAAAAAATAACTGTAATTTTAAAGATTTTGGGAACTGAGACCCATGTAGTCATGAATCAATACTCTCGATTAGGACTATTCCAGGCCCTGAAATTTTAGTATCAAAACCTGAGGCACAGGAATTACCTCTTGTTAGACCATAGGGAGTGGGGTCTGATGGTGTTATAAAGTTGCTATTAAAGAGTCAGCCCTTGCTGTTGTCATTAAGCATAGTTCCTTAGGCATCAAACACTCTTCCATACAAATAAAATAAAATAAAATAAAATACAAACCAGGTCTAATAAATGGTGATTTTTGAGGGGGCACACCATTTTGAAAGCAATTGTCTAATACCCATCAGCTGTCTCCATTTGGTAGAGCTGAACCCAGTTAATCTTCTATTATCCCACCTTTTCAACGCCTTTTAAAATACCCCAGCTTCTCTCTCCTCCTCTCCCTTTCCCTCTTTGTCCTCCACTTACATCAATTGCTGCAAACTGAGTGCAAAAGTAATTTGCACTGGATTCACTCAGCAGGAAGTGTGGGAGGAGAGGAAATAGAAGAGCCCTTCCCAGTAGGCTCAGGAAAAAGCAAACTGCTGCAGTCTCTCCTAGCTTGCATCTTTTACCTCATTAATAACTTTTGCATCTTAACCACACACTAATGTTCCTGGCCCTATATGTCCCAGTTTTCATGTGTGAATCATTGGAAGGTATGTACTCTCACTGTGAGATTCCTCTTCCTTGTCCAGAGAACTGGAGGAGAGGACTCAGGGGGGTTGCAGACTGTCAAAAATAGTGTGAATTCAGTCCACTTTTAGGGTTAGGGTTAAGGTTAGGGAATCATGGGAACTGAATTTTATTGTGGCACTAGAGTTCTCTGACAAAGAAGGTTCAATGTCTCAGAAAAATAACAATTCCCATGATTCCCTAGCACTAACCCTAACCCTAAAAGTGGACTGAATTCACACTATTTTTGACAGTCTGCAACCCCCCTCAGATCCTGAGAATGAGGCCCAAGACTTGAGATCTGGCAACCTTAAGTACACTGCCGTGGCTAAAATTGTTTCATGTTAAACAAGATTTTGGATATCCAGGTCCAAATCCCCACTGCACCATGAAATTTACTGAGTGATTGTGGAGCAGTTACTCTCACACACAATGGCTGCTTAAGAGGGTTGCTGTTAAGATAAAATGCAGGAAAACTGGCAGAGCATTATGCTCCACCAAACTGATTGGCCATATTTCCAGTTTTGGTTGTGGTTAGGATCTGAATAGTGGAAACACAAGCTCTATGAAAGGATGGTGTCCCATGTTTTGCATTCCCATTCCTCACATCAACCCCATTTCTTCTCCTCTTTAGGGGTTCTCTCTCTGAACAAAGAGAACCACCAAGCAACATTATCCTTGATCTCTCCCTTCCTCTGCACATGTTTACACCCACATTCTGCCCTCCTGCTCTTGCTCACAAGGAGGTTCCTGCACCCCCCCCCCCGAATATTGCACATGTAGAGGTTTTAGGCTGAGAAAACAGACTCCAGATCAGACCAAACTCTCTGCTGTTTCCATTTCAAAAGCATTCTCTGTTCAACCATCTATGTTTTCCAGCCATTTATGCCATGGACTCTGTTCCCAAATAGGATTTGTCAAAATTCACCTACAAAGGAAAATGATTTTCTGAAAGAGTGAGATCCCTTGTATAATTCACTATCTAGCTACCACTCTCTGAAACAATTTCAGAAAAGTAGTTCAAAGAAACTATCCTAGTATTAATTTCAATGTGTTTTTAACCCTCAATTAGAACAATTTTAGGATTAAGCTATATTGTGCAGCAGTGAGATAGAATAATTATTTTTCTTCTTAGGAAGCACATCTATGAGAGTTGATTCTGCATCTGTTGATTTATAGAGCAGCCGCCTAAATACTCTAAAGGCATCATATCACACCTGATCTTGGAACCTAAGCAGGGTCATCTCTGGTTAGTATTTGGATGGGAGATTGCCAATGACTACCAGGCTATATTTCAGAGGAAGCAGCTGGCAAAACCACCTGACTGACTGATTGCCTAAGACAATCCTATGAAGTAAATGGGGTCTCCATAAATTGACAGACAACTTAAAGGCAGATACACACAAGTGAAATTATGTTGCAATGTTCATTTGTATTTTATATGCATATATTTGTTTGAGGGTAGGGGGAATCATAAAGAAAAAGGAAGAATATTGACTATCATGGAGTTAGCCAGAATGCAGATTGATGTGCCCACAAGAGGGCAGCATTATTGGAATAAACATGGCTAAATATGAATATGTCAATGGCAGAAATGATCTTTTTTTAGGACACTTATCAGTTTATCTGGGAAGTTGCTATTTTCATATCTGCTGTAAGCAGATACACACATTTTGTATATATGCAACATGTATTATAATGATAAATGGTTGATAAATATAAATGATAAATATGATTATAGTTCAGAGCATGGAACTTACTGTTATAATATTTGTTTTTGTAGTATTTATTTATTAATTAAAATATTTATAGCCTACTTTGTATCCAAGAATCTCGGGGCAGTGTGCACTAAAATCAATTTGCACAGTTTAAGCAATTTAAAACTATCCCCATGTGCAAACTTGGAGGAGGGAAATCTGTTGTGCCCCCAAAGCTTTATTAAATAGCCTTATTTGCATTTGGTGACACAATGACAGTAGTGCTGGCATCAATCCAGTCTCTAAGGAGAGGGTAGTCCATAACTGGAGTGTGATACTAAGAGAAGACCGTCTCCCCTCCTACAATTTATTCAAACACAGAGGAAGTCCCATCCCACCAACAGCCCTCCATTCTTGGGCAGCCTGATAGTCCTTCAGGTATCAAGGTCCCAAGCTGTTTCAGGCTTTGAATGTGTTACCAGCACCTTCAGTTCAGACCAGAAGCATACTGGCAGACAGCAGAGCTCCTATAAAACTGGTGTTATGTGGTTTTTTCATGATGTTCTGGTCAGTAGCTCTGGTCCAGCTGCTACATTTTGCATCAGCTGTAGCTTCCAAAGCATCTTCAAAGGCAGCCCCACATAGAGAACATTGTGATAATCTAATCAAGAAGTTACCAGTGCAAGTTATTCCTGTCCAAGAATTGTTGTAGCTGGTGGACTGGACAAAACTCGCTCCAAGTACTCCAAGCCACAGAGCTCCCTGTGACCTCCAGGAACAAAGATGGATCTAAGAGTACTCTCAAGTTATGCAGCTGCTCCCTCAACCAAGGAAGGTGACTTTCCAGATCCTAGACAGAGTCTCTATGACATTGGGATTCAAATTCAGTTTATTGGCCTTCATCCTGGCCATTACAGCATCCTGGTCTCAGCTAGCCCTGATGACTAAGAGCTGAGTTTCATCTGTATATTGATGGCACCCAACCCAAAACAACTAGTGGCCTCCCCCAACAGTTTCATATAGATATTGAAAAACATGGCAAAGAAGATAGTCTCCTAGGGCATCCCACAGCTTAATGACTATAAGATTGAATAGGAGTCTGCCAATGCCCTGTAGACAGGGTTAGAACCACCATAACAAAGTGCCCCATAATCCATCTTACAGAGCCAGTCCAGGTGGCATCCTGTGTGTGTGTGTGTGAGACACCACTACTCCTCAAACACCTACCTTTTGACAGAAAGGGACTGTAGCATTCACCTGCTTCCCTGTAAAATGCTGTAAGATTCTGTGAAATAGGAGGAGGTCAATGGGTGGGTGGGTGTGACACCATGAGTTACCGCACCGAGTGACATGAACCCTAAAGATGCCACTGCTGAGAGATCCAGGAAGATCAACAGGATAGCATTTCCCTGTCTCTTACTCAGAGTAGCCCATCAATGAGGACAGCTAAGGCTGTTTTGACACCACACCATATCTGAACCCAGACTGAAATGGGGCTGCAGAATCCATCCCCTCCACAAAGAGCAAAATGTGTTCAGCAAAAGGCTTTCACTTGTCACAGTTTTGTGGCACCTTTTAATTGAAAAAATGTGATTTCACAAGGACACCAGCTGAGAGTTAATAGCTGTCATCCAATGGTGCTATTGTAAAAACCCCACCTGCTGTAGTTAGCTCATAATGTGAACATAAGAGATTTTACCCTTAGTGATTTTGGGAAGTGAGAATTTTGTTATCATCACTGAATTAGTAGAGTTGTTCAAACCACTTGAGTGTCAAATCAGACTCTTTAGTTTCTGGAGCCATTTTAACTTCTTTTATTTAAAATGGTGTACACCTAGACCCCTGAAGACAACACTGTCATACCTCTTTTTCTCTGTCTTATTGTCATTTGTGAACTCTTGCACCAGCATCTATCTACATCTATAGGGTAAGAGCATCTGTAGAAGCAATATTGTGGACAATGCCACAGTATCAAGGAACTGCATGCCTCTGGTGCAGGGGTAGGCAGCCTAAGGCCCGGGGGCCAGATGCACCCCCCGAGGCCTTTGGACTGGCCCCAGGCCAGTCCTGCCACCGCTGCTGCCGCCCGCCATTATGACATTGATTATTGTTGTTATTACTTGTTCTTGGGGTTTTCTTGGCAAAATCTCCACAGGGGTTTTGCCATGGCTTTTCTGGGGCTGTGCATGCATATTTTTTATGGAGTGTGCATGCATATTTTTTTAATTTTTATTTTTAAAAAAATATTTTTATTTTTTATTATTTATTTATTTATTTATTTATTTTTGGTGCTTCCCCCCCCCCCCCAATTGTCTGAGGGACAGCAACCCGGCCTCTGGCTCAAAAAGGTTGCCTATCCCTGCTCTGGTGAGTTATACAGATGACACCCAGCTCTCTTTCTCCTTTCCATCCATTCCCAAGACAGCTGCCTTGGTACTGAACCAGTGTCTGTTAGTAATAGACTGGATGAGGGCAAACAAATTGAAACTTAATACAAACCGAGGTGGTTCTGATCAGTTGAAAGACATGGAATTATGAATTTCTGAGGTTTTATGGTGTTGTGAATTCTAATCATCAATCCTACTAAAACCATGCAGTTTTTCAAGCAATCTGATGGACAGAGAAAATAGTTATTTAATTGACAAGATGGGAAAATCTCTACACATGGTCAGAGGAACTATAATCTTTTCAGCAACTTATATTAAAATGTTCTAAGGCAGAATTTTGTATTTGAGAAAAAGTATTCCCAAAGGCAAGTCTTCGCCATAGGGTGGGCTTCATATCTTAAATAAATACATTTCTGGGGGAATTATCTAACCTATACCAGGGCATAAAACATTGCACTGTTGATGGAGGAACAATTTCCACTTAATTCACTGCTTGATTCTAACTTGACTCCAATTTTCCTCTGCAATATTTCAGAGAGAAGGATAATTATATTAGTCTAAAATGAGCAATTGTATATGCATTGGTTATTGAAAGATTTGCGTAGGAAGGCAGACTCTACTTGATTACTGTGACTGACATGTTGTTCTCTTCTACCAATGTGTTTGCAATATAAAACCATGATAACTGTGTAAAAACACCATTAGCATAACTGAAAGTGGAGTGAATTGGAATTAATGGCAATGCAAAAATTGTTTTGATGGAACTCACTTGCACCTGATGTGTGTTACTATGTAGTTCAAGTATAGAAATGGCAGGTAAGAGCCATCCATTATAATGCCACTTGAGTTTTGAAAATAATAATAACACTGAATGTCTAGCCTAAGCAATGCCCTATTTTTCAGCAGGTAATGTTGCTAGTGAAAGACTTCAGTGCTATCCAGCCAACTATATAAGAGTTGGGAGATGCAGAAACTTCTGCATCTGTTCTATTTTCTTGTCCACTAGGGATAAAATGGCATAGACAGAGAGAGATTAGGCACTTGACATTTCCTTTTCTATCTGCTTGCTTCCTCTGACCGCTACCTATTCCAAAGCATTATGGGCAGATAACACCATCTGGTTTAGTCACTCAAATACTGCCCTTTGTTGTACAAGGCCTCATTCACAGTACATAATAAACTGGTTTTCAAACCGGTATAAACTGTTTCAAAGGGCCCTTGTTCACACTGGCACCAAACTTCTCCAATGCAGTTTGCAAGGGGGCAGTGCTAAACCTGGTTAAACTGGTTCTGAATCTGAGGCATTTACTGCATCTTTTTAAATGATTCACTTCAATGCAAGTGCAAATGCGTTGTCGATTGGATTTGATTCCCTGTGATCCAATCATCCCCGTGATGTTGCACATGGAGAATCCATTTTGAATCAATCCAGTTGTTAAATGTGCATGTGAAGTGGGTGAAATTGAAATGGGCAGGTCCTATCGTAGCAACCAAACTGAACATCTATTCGGTGTTGAATTGCTCTATCGATTCAAAATGATTCAACACAAAAATTGGTTTGTTATGCAGTGTGAATGAGGCCCAAATGAACTAACCTGGGGCTGACCCTTTTGTTTCTGGCCTCTGCTTTGTGCTTGCTCTCTCTTCATGGAAGAGGACAGGGCTACTATCCTTAGCCTGGAGCAGGAATAATCATTGCTGCTCCCAGCTTCTCAACATGAAAAGAGACTCAACACACACACACACACACTATTCAGAAAACCCTTGAATTACCTACATCTAGGTAGAATGAAATAATCACCTCAATCAACTGATTTGTTGTAGTGTGCTTTCAAGTCATTTCTGGCTTATGGGAACCCTAACCCTAGAAGGATGCAGTGGCTTAGTGGTCAAGATACCAATTCTGACAATCAGAAGATTGCAAGGTTGGCAGTTCAAGGCCTGGGTGCTGCATGATGGGGTGAGCTCCCATCACTAGTCCCAGCTTTTGCCAACCTAGCAGTTTGAAAGCATGCAAATGCAAGTAGATAAATAGGTACCACAGGTGGGAAGGTGGCAGCATTCGGTGCAGTCTTGCTGGCCACATGACCACTGGATTCATCTTTGGACAATGCTGACTCTTCGGCTTAGTAACGGAGATGAGCACCACTCCCTACAGTTGGTTACGACTAGACATTCTTATCAAAGGACTACCTTTACTTTTATCTTTAAGGCAAACCTATAATGGGGTTTTCTTGATAGGATTTGTTCAGAGGAGATTGGCCATTGCTTTCTCTAAAGTTGAGCACATATGACATGTTCAAGGTCACCCATTGGGTTGCCATGGTTGAGTCGGGAATTGAACCTTGGAACCTTGGTTGATTTGGGAATTGAACCATAGTCCAACGCTCAAACCACTATGCCATGCTGGCTCATCACCAACTGATATGGGGTGTCATAAAAGGGCAGTGAATTTTTAAGTATTTAATATAATGTTATTGTTGAGTAGAAAAGAGAGTGGAAGATAATAGATTTTCTGCTTGAGGTGACAAAATATATCGACTGGTTTGGGATATTATGCCTATTGGCTTGAGGGATGCTGGGTGTGTCATGTGCCGCTCTGACTTGATTGTAACATTTAAAAAACATTTGAAAAGATTCCTTCTTTTGGCAAGTTGCTGGTGTGGATTTTCTTTTTATTTCTGTTGAGACTTTCCACAGAGGAGGATGATTTTATGACAGGAAGGATGAAAGTGAAGAGAGAGAGAGGGAGGGAAACCTCCAAATTAAACAGAAAGTGCCCATGCTACCATGGTTGCCAAGAAGGATAGGATGCCTAGTGCATGCAGTGGGTGGGAGTTTTAATGTATGAGTGCACTGAATGAGACATCAGGATTCTAGTGGAGGAGTTGAAATGCAAGGAAAGTAGTGCTTCAAGAATGGCTCATTGCATCTACTTATAGGAGAGAAATCTCTGGGACTCTGAATTTAATAACTCTTTCACTTTGGGTAAGCACAATATACTTCTACTTCATATACCTTAAATATAAATATTAATTTAAAACAAATCTCAAATTACACTTTTCATTATTTAGACCTATTTGTATTAATATCTATATCAATTTTGTTTTCATTTTAATGCATTCTACTTTTTTATATATATATTTCTTTCTGTTATTATTTTTCCATACCTCTTAATTCCATATTTCTTTTATATATTTCTCTATTGGAGCCCACTCCACCTCTAATTCCCCAGAATCTTTATTACTTAACATTCTAGTCAAGCGGTCCATCTCTTTCACTTCAATCACTTTTAAAATCCATTCATCATTAGTCGGTATTTCTTCCATTTTCCATTTGTGTGCCAATTGTAGTCTTGCCGCCGATACCATATATAAGATAGGTCTTTCTATTATTGGGTCTATTTTATTTGTCATATTCAACAAATATAATTCAGGTTGTAATTCAAATTACAAAAAGTACAAATTACAAAAAGTAGCATGCTTACTTTGGAAGAACTATGGAAGTTTTTTTTTTTTTTTGCATATTGGTAATATTTTGAATAGATTGAGTAAATGTATATAGTGCATATATATAAAATTAATAAAAAATAAAATAGTAAAAAAATTATAAATATTAAATATAAATATTTTGAAACTGACATGCATCTTATTTTAAAAACAAGCAGCCTTCTTTTTAAGTATAAAGAATTGCAGATAACTGAATATCCATCCATGGTCTCTTAATACTTTCTTCCATGTTTTTTACTGTTTTGAATATCATCAAATATTGATTTCCTAATGAATCCCAGTTTCACAATCTGTATTGTACTGCATTTCTAAGGAGGCTAGTGTGGTAGCAAGGATTATTCACGGACATCCAGTTGTTCAGGAAACAAGGCTATCAGAATGTTTGCAGTCCAACAGCATGAAAGAAGAGAACTACTGGCATATCAGCAATGGAACTTTTACAAGTTATAGGAGTCCAAGGTTGTTTGGGGAGAAGGCAGGCTCAGGACTGGGCAGAATACTCTGAATGCTTAGTGCAAGAGCTAAATATGATTGAATTAAAAGTGCCAAATTGATTATAAACTGATAAAAAAGTACCTGATGAGAGGGCAGATGATGGAAATTTGAGGAGAAGAGTAGAAGAAGGGAAAAGAGGCAAAATGTGCTTTGAAGAAACTTCAGTGTGTGTAAGGCCAGGAGAGGCTATATGTCGTCAAAAGATAGGACTGGCAAAATGAAGCAGGGCAAAGTAATCTGTGGCTGCATCTGCACTACAGAAATAATAGTTTGACACCACTTTAACTGCCCTGGCTCAGTGCTAGGGTATTCTGGGATTTGTAGAAGGCTGTGGTCTGTGAGATTGGAACCCAAGGTGGCAAAGATCTGTCTATCTAGAACAAAAAAGGGAAACCTGTGGCTCTTCAAATACTGGATTCAAATTCCCATCAGGCAGAGGAAGCCAGTGAACTGATCTGAGTTGAATGATCTGTTCTGAGTTGACCAGGAACTCTAGCAATGCTGAAATAATGTTTGGAACTAGCAAAGCTCCCACTGAATTCTATACGAGGAGTGGTGGTAAAATCCAGTGTGGAATCGCCACCACCAAACAATAGCAACATCAACAAGGTTGTGGTGAAAAGATCAATTTGAAATAAATACTAGAAGACTGCACAGCTGCTACAACACATTTTGCTGCTTGAGTCAAAGACAAACAGATAAAGAAGTCAATTGGACTAGCAGTTTAATTTTACTTCGGCATTGGCAATGGGATGGCATCCTGTAAGAGAAGCAGACTAACATAGGGTTGCAGGCTGAGCAACATGGCACACAGCTGTCCTTTAAAGGAGAACAAAATTGCTAGCTGGGTCACATGGAACAAACAGGATAATATCACTACTCTTTCTGCACAGTTTGGTAAATGAGGCAATTGCCTCACTCTGGCTAATGGTAGCCCAAGGCTCTGGAAAACTGCAGCCCAAGTGTCTTGCTGTATGGCTGCTGGTTGGATTGGATGTCCCTTGTAATAATAATAATAATAATAAAATTTATTTGTATCCCGCTTATTGC
>CM034703.1:73037686-73055252 GCA_020142125.1 Phrynosoma platyrhinos
GATGGAACATGTCCTTCCCTGAAAGATGCATTGATGATATCCATGAGGCATCTCCTCAATGCATCCCCCCCCGGATGGCCAGCCATGATGGGTAAGGGTTGAGAGGGCAGGTTGTCTTCCTCATCTTACCAAGCAGCTTGTCCACGTCCTCGGTATTCACAGATTGAAGCTGATCCAGTATAACTACATCGGTGGAGTCGCTGGACACCTCGCCTATAGACTCTGTTTCAAAGGTAGCATCTAGGTCAGCTCTTATCTGAGAGATTTTATCTGCAAAGAAGTTGTTAAAAGTGTCACAGCAGACCGTTGTCGGGTTAAGTAAGGGGTTTGGCGCAGGAAGAACCTGCGTCATCTCCCTCACCACCTTAAACAGCTCTGCTGGACGAGACTCTGCACAAGCAATATGTGCAGAGGAGAAAACTCTCTTCGCTGCACGTATTGCCTCCCGATAGGAACGAAGAAAGTTCCTATGGCGAGTTCTGTCAGATAAGAGTCGAGTCTTCCACCACCTGCACTCTAGTCGTTGTCCAGCCCGCTTCAACCTCTTGAGCTCTTGTGGTCTCTTCCAAGGATTTTATGATTGTATGTGGCCCTCTGATTATTGTTAGACTACAGTTCCAGTTATCCCTTTCCATTGGCTATGCTGAATGCTAAAAGTTGTAGTCTAACAACACTTGCAGGTTGTAATCGGTTGGCCATTTTCAAATTGATTGTGATCTGACAACCATTTTTTGGCTGATAACACAGGCAGTATGGGGGGAGGGAATAGTAGCGCTGAAATGATAGCCATCAATCTTGTTGGATATAAATCAGGTGAGGTGGCAATATACTCTTGAGAACAGGGTCCACAAAAGTGACATTAGGCAAACTGCATTTATCATTGACCAATGGAACATATAACCTTATCGCATGGCACTTACAGGAACGGAATGGAATGGAATGGAACGGAACAGGAGGAGAATGCATGTTACCACCCAGGAGAATGCCACCGATGCCGCCAGGAGTCCCCAAGCCGTTCCCCAGCCATTCCTGGCAGCCAATGGCTGCCAGGAATGGCTGGAGAATGGCTTGGGGGACTCCTGGCGGCATCGGTGGCGTTCCCCTGGGTGGTAACGTGCATTCTTCTCCTGTTCTGTTCTGTTCCTTTCTGTTCCATTCCCATTCCTGTAAGTGCCATGTGATAAGTTAATAAACATGATTGCCAGGTGGGGGGGGGCATTCTCATTTGCTTTCCACTACATTCATAATATTTACATATTAAAAGCCCCTGAAATCTTTGCTACTTCTTCTTGGAGTTCTCCTGAAATTTGAACTGTGCAACATGACAACACTGGTCTCTTGTGGTTTCTTTCCCCCCAAAGAAACAAACACCTTAGTACTATATATTAGTAGGAATCTACTATGATATACTTTTGTCTTTCTGGTCCTTTGTTTCAATATTGTGATATCATGTGGTATTTTTGAAGCTAGCTTGTGCTTTATGATATAGGCCAGTGTTCTAACAACAAGTAAACTGCTTGAATCAAGCAGTAGGCTAAGGGTGAAACAATGCCTTTGAAATGCTGATTTAGATCTTTGGGATTGAATGAGGGTATGTGTGAATACGTGAGAAATGGATGGAAGGCCTGGAGGCCCAGAGAGACAGAGAAGTGTAATCAATCTAAAGGATAAAGGTGACAACTGTGAAAGACAGATATTAACAGATTTTCATCTCCAAAGATCCTCATTCCTAAACTCTCATGTGCCTCAAAACTCTTCAGAGAGAGTGTGCTAAACAGCAACTTAGGACTCAGGTAAGCACTTGGAATTCATGTTCTGAGCTGCAACAGCAAAGAAACCAGAACATCCTGGCTGAGACTGGTAGAGTAACCAAACAATGTCAAAGGAGCTGCAACAAATATAAGAAGGACCTCAGATGGGCTGGAACCTCAAGAATCAAGTCCTTCAAGCCATTCACTCTATCAGAATCAAGTCTACAGAATAATATGCATTGATCTCCCCCTTCTGTTTATCCACTCTTTCTTGTAGAGGTGACTTGCCACATTTGGACCAGGTAAGCATGCATTCTTTATGACTGTGTCTTTGTTCCCCTCCCCCTCTGAGTGTGAATGGCAATAGGAATCCCCTTATTCTGTTCTATTTGCCCTTTCAAATCTGTTGCCGTTGCCATCTTTTACTACTCTACTGATGATAATTTGTTGTTATCTCTGCTGTTGCTATTTTTTTGTTGTGAAAATTTGATTTTAGCTATTTTATATGTTATTTAAAATGTTTTAATCAGTGTTTAGTTTAATTCTGTTTTAAAGGGGGGGTAGGTATTGTTTTTAGGACTGTATATATACATTTTAACTGTTGTTAGCCATCCTGATTGTGCTCAGAGGGGCAGGGTATAAATAAAATTTATTATTATTATTATTATTATTATTATTATTATTATTATTATTATTATTATTATTATATGCCATGATTGTGGAAAATATAGTGGGAACTTCAATTCAGAATGGCATCACCAAGGAGACCTGAATCTCCTCAATAAAAAAAGGTAAGTATGAATGACCCCTTTGACTATTTTCTTTTAACATATTTTCCCCAACTTTACACTCACCAGTTCTCAAGCACCATCTTTACCCTATCATACATTTGGTGTAAAATGGGTAGAAATGGAATTACACTCACTTAGTTGGAGTTTGGTAAAGAAATACAAATACATTCTGATTTGGCTGTATTAATTTGTGTGTGAGAGAGTGTGTCATGGCCTATTGCACAATCCTTTTGTAGTCTATCTTACGATATATAACACTATTTAATTGGTTGGGGTCTTCATGCACTATCATTTCACAGGCTAGAATCCCACATATCACAGAAAAAAAGCCCATCTGAGAGCAGCTCCAGATAAGTCAAATGTGTTGGAAGGCTGTGGTATTTTTTGTTTTGGTTTGTTTTGGGTTTTTTTTACAAAATATCAAAATGATGTTACTGTTGTCCTGGAGTATTTTATTGATTCCATTTTATTCCACGCTTCAGGGGGTTTCTTTTTCATTCTGAGACATATTGTAAGATAAAAAGTCTCCTTCTCTTTTCCTACTTTATTTTTAATTCCCCCACCCCTTAGATTACTGCATCAGTGAAATGATACTTTTACATTATAACAGTATAGCTCTAAGAATATTTTAAAAAGAATAAAGGAAAAAATTTATCTTCAGACTATAGACATGCCCCCAGTTTTTTTAATTGTTCCAAGAACCCTAGTGCAGATTCAAGAAACTACTACTAACAGAGCTCCAAAAAGAATAGAATGAGTTGATATGAAGGTGAAAAAAACCAGCAAAACTCAATAAGCTATAGTATAAAAACTCACACTTCTTTAGACCAGTCCAGAACTTTTATCTCATATTTTTCACAAGTCCCTAAATACCCTAAAGGTACAAGGTCCCATGTGATCTTGGAAGCTAAGCAGGGCCAACTCCAGTTAGTTACTTGGCTGAATGACTGCCAATGAATACCAATGCTGTAGGGAGGAACTGGCAAAAACCTCTCTGAATATGCCTTGACTAAAAGAGCCTTATGAAATTCATGGGGTTTGCCATAAGTTGAGAGGAGGCTTGAAGGCGCTTATACCCACAATACTGCTATTGCTGTTTTGTGGGCTTGCTACCTTAATAAGCCAATAAAGGCAAGATGCTTTATGCATAGGGAAGAAGGTGCTGGATTTCACATATTCATGTAAAAGAGATTGGGACTTGCCCAAGGTCATCCAGTGTGTTTCTACAGCTGAGTGGATATTTGAACCCTGGTCTCCAGAGTCATAATCCAATGGTCAAACCACTATGCCACTCTGGCTGTCAGTACGAGTCTGTGTACCTAGAATTCTCTGTATTGGGAATGGTTGGTATGTCCAGAGCAAAAGAACCTAAGGTGTTATACGAATGGGAAATTCAGTAAATGCTAAATGTTTGCATTTTGAATGTATCTTTATGCAAAGTTATCCAAATACTGCTGCATTGCAATAAGGGCAGATATAACTCCATCCATCATTTTTTGAAGAAATTTGTTTTTTGTAATATAAAACTCAGATATCAACAGACACAGTGCATTTGAGCAAACAGGATATTGTTTTCTTGACTTCTTCAGTGGCTGGGGAAAGGCACACTGTCCACAGTAGCTTCCTCATCTACCATGAATCTGAATGTTAAAAACACATCATTTGTAGCATAAAGTCACCAATGCATCAAGGTGAATAATGCAATGCAGTCTGACATCTATGCAATTCTCTCCACCTTAATAAGATTATTTCAGCTTATACTGGATGGAAATGAGCAATCATTTGCCATAGATGACAAGTTCTATCTATTATGTCTGTTTTGTATCTCATATTGGACAAATTGAGGGTTTCCAGTAGGCAGTCACAGTTGGAAAAGTGCACAGCCCAGATGATATAAATAGGGATGGCCCTTACATCAGCAACTCAAAATGGCTGTTTTGTGAGGGGAAAAACATTTCAGAATGGTATCTCAATATTTTTAAGGAGTGATTTGGAGGGATGGAGGGCTTGATCTTACAGAGAGGAGGATAGAAGGTTCAGTTGCCAAAGAAAGAATCCATGCATCAGAGGCATCCTTAGACCCTAAACCTCTGGGATCCAAAGGTAATAGCCCATTCATTTCATATAGCAGAGTATCACAGATAAATGAAGTAAACACAAACTAAATAATACAAATGCAGGGAGGACATCCTGGTACTGTAATACAAAGTCAGAGAAGAAGACAATAATCTGAATCCAATTAGTCCCAAATAGAATAGATGTGGCCTTCCAAATCAATGGGATTTACCGATGTTGCAGATTTCAGCATTCTTTTCCATTGGCTATACTGGGATTTGTGGTATAATGATATCTGGAGGGCCATATGAACCTGACCCCTGATTTAGGCTCTCAATTAGCTTTATGGATCCAATGAGGACCCCCTGTAGTCCACATTGTATTTCAAACAACAGCCAGCCAAACAACTCTAGAAAAGGATGTCTCTTTTCACTGCTGCTTGTTTATATCATCTGCTAGCAAAATAGCCATGTTGGATACAAACAATGGAAACAGTGGCCCAATATATCTAGAGGAGCAGTTGACAGAGGAAGGCTGCATTGACTCATTGTTCAATTTAGTTGTCCCGATAAATAGGCATTGGTATAATTTCCTCCATGATTTTATCAGAATCTTTTTTTTACCCCCCACCCCCACCCCCGGTGTAATCTGTTGTACAAAATTTGGGGCCAGGTCTTTGATTAGATGTCACTGTATGGAAGGGGGTTGAACTAGATCACCCTTGTGGTCTCTTCCAGCTCTATGATTCTATGACTTAGGGGGGGTTGCAGACTGCCATAAATAGTGCAAATTGAGTCCACTTTTAGGGTTAGGGTTAGGGAATCATGGGAACTGTAGTTTATTGCGGCACCAGAGCTCTCTGACAGAGAAGGCTATGTGTCTAAGGAAAAAAAACCAATTCCCATGATTCCCTAGCACTAACCCTAACCCTAAAAGTGGACTCAATTTGCACTATTTATGGCAGTCTGCAACCCCCCTTAGTGGTTTTATTTTGAGTGAGGAGATACATTAGACAGGCCTGTGCATTACTTAGTTGTGATGCAAATGACTAACGTTCTTCTGCACCTCTGCCACTGTTCTGTGTTTTGTTAATTGTTTTTACATACCTGATACATTAGAGCTGGTTGGACAACTTCTAGAGGTGGGGGCAGATTACACACCCAACTGGTTCTCAGAGGGCTACACCTCCCAGTTTTGCCTTTATAAGGCCACACACCCTATAGAAATCATACAAGCATTTCACTATATTTGGAGGGGGCTGGTTCTGTGCTGTTTTAAGAATGGACTCTTTTCTGAAGATTACAAATGACTGGATGTTTTGGTTTTGAAAAAAAATCCCTCCTCTGAGGCCTAAATATGGTCAAGGGGACAAAAATGTGGCACAATTGTGCCCTGTAAAGGTCCTTTTTTAAAGTAATGGTGCCCACAGTCCACAGTCTGCATTAGAGCAATACAATCAAACTGATTATTAACTAATTTTGAAAAGAATACATATCCTGACTGGGTGGGTTTTAAAAATAACATTTAAACTTATTTATATCATAGCACCATCATAATTATAGTACTTTAACATGTAAAAAGGCAATGATGTAGACTCAAGTCATTTGACTTGGACTCAAGTTGGACTCAAGTAATTTTAATGACTCGACTTAGACTTGACTCTGCCATAAATGAAGCACTGACTTGACTCAAGACTTCCAAATTTTTAGCTACTGACTTGGTGGGCATGAAAGAGAAGGAGCCTTCTAAAACATTTCCTAGCAATGGGCAAAACTCATCCCTGAGAGTGTGTGAAGCTTTTCTTGAGTTCAGCAACAGGCTTGAGGTGGAAGGATCCCCTAAAACTTATTCTAAGCAGCAGCAGGACTTGGCTCCAATGCATGGGAAGTATGTCTCACAGGCTGCTGAGCAGATCTCAACCCCCCACCTCAAGACCAGCTTTAATTTAGTTTTTGCATTTGCTCTCATGTCCCCCCTGTGTGGACTCAAACCAAATTAAATAATCACATGCTTTTGTGCCTTCCTAGACTGCTCAACACTACTGATTTACTTCAACATACTGGATCCCTCCTTTCCTTCCCTCACCTCCATCAGAAACATACACACATGCACATACACACACACACAAAACAGCCGCATGATCCATGATGGCCTTCTCACCCCTTCCCTTCTCCTGATATACTAGGATTGTGCTGCTCAAGTTAATGACTCTGTAGCCAGTCTGCAACCGTCTTTTGCCTTGCCGATTCTTCACCAGTTCCCTCCCTGGATTTCCACCCTCCCCCCCCCCAATAATTGGCCGAGATGTTCAGTCCTTTATCTAACTTTTCTGTTAAAGTTGACTCCCAGACTTGAGACTCAATTTGAAAGTATATTGCAAGGACTTGAGACTTGAAGGTAGGGACTTGAGACTTGAGTTGACATTTGGAGTAAAAGACCTGAATACATCGTTACAAAACGGTATACAACCAACTACAAATGGCAACGGTTGCTGGTGAGAATTTGATTGAAATAAGTAACTTTCCTAAGCTATGATTAAAATTGATGTAATTGTAACCACATCAACATTGTACCCATTCCATCCCAGTATGACAACATAAGAATGTCACTTCCTGTTTCCAAACATTTACTCTTAGTGCAAATGACCATATTTTAAAGGCACTGGTTGGACTCCAACATGTATAAATCTCAATGAAAGGACACCAAATATTTATCTATTTGATTTATTATTCTGTTGGTTTAATATGATATGTAGTGGGGCAGTTATCCCAAAACAGTATTCCTCTGTAGGGGCGGGTAGCAATTTTTCTGTTGAGGAGCATAATAACTAGGACAATTAGTGACATACCATATACCCTTCAATTTGCTGATTTGTCAGGGACAGTAATGACTAATTCTCTTTCATCCAATTTTTTCAGCTGCTTTTAAGGTGTTCCAGTTTCTCTCTCATCTTTCCACTTTCCGTCTATGTCCGTTGCATACTTCAATTGCATCCAAACTGAGTTCAAAAGTACTTGGTACTCAACTCAGCAGGAAGGAGAGGAGGAGACAAAAGTTGATCTTCCTAGTAGGTTCAGGAAAAAGCAAACTGCTGCAGCCTCTCCTAACTTGTCTTTTCTCCATCATTAATAAGTTTTGCCATCTTGACCAGACTCTGATGTTACTTGGCCTCATATATCCTGGTTTATCAGTATGAAATCCTGGAGAATATGGTACCACAAACTGCCAGAACCCAGTGGTGGTGAATATGGTCAAAGCTAATATTGTGTCTTTCTGCTATCTTTTTGTTTCTTTTAATCCATCTAATTTTATTATCCACTTTTTTCTCTCTCTCCCATCTTCTCTCTTTTTGTCTCTCTTCCTTGACATCTAGCAAACTGCTAAGGAAAGGATAGGATGTCCTTCTCAGATGCCTGAATTGATAGCTTTTGACCTTAGGCCAAGATAAAGCCAACACACATGGCTGTATCTTCTCAGAGTGCCTAGCAATTTTATACTGGTATGTTTGAAAAATGGGAAAAACAAAACATATTCTCCCAAATAACATTACACTGTAAAATCCATTGTATATCCCAGTAAAATGATAGAAAGGTTATTGATACTCTCTCTTGGCTGACTGACTAAACTAGATTATCTGAAAGGCAACCTTGCTCCATATGTGCCTACCTTGAACCTTCTTCAAAGGCCTTGCTCTGGGCTCCCTAATCAAATGAAACACATTCAGGGGTAGCTGTGTTGGCTGTGCAGCAAATACAACAAAATTTAAAATCCACAAAGCAGATCTAAAATCCAAAATTCTTTACCAGGCCAACTTCAAAGCTTAAAATACACCAGGCAAACTTGTAAATGAGGCAAGGCAATACTACTCAAAGTTCCTGGATGAATGCCTGGTGAGTTTCCAGGAAGACAAAAACAATGTAGACAATGGGCATAAATATGATCCCTAGCACAGTGGAGGGGAGGGGGAATATTGCTGTTCTTTCCTATCCAAGAAATTGGGAAGCACTGATATAAGTAATGCTACTACCAGGAAGAGGATTTTGCTGACAGTGTAATTCTGGTGATCAAATAGTCTAGTCTAGTGGCAACTCTGTATTTATGTTCTTGGCATGTAAAGGGCTTTTTCTTCATCCAGGACTTTTACTTTTTTTAGTTCTCTTGGTATAAAATTCCATGCCTAATGGATTTTAGTTTTTAATAGTTCTAAAACATTTTTTACTGTATTGCCATTGTTGTATTTGTTTGTGAGCCAATAAAATGTTTGCGTGTGAGCCATTGATTCTCTCTCTCTCTCTCTCTCTCTCTATATATATATATATACAGTTATAAAATGATTAAAACAAAGAAAACTATTTTTTTTTCAAATGAAATGTAACGATGTATTCCTCTTACAATAACCCAATATTTCACACATGCTTTTAAAAATCCTTGTATGTTGCTCACTTCTGAAAAGGAGAGAGCTAATCGCTTAGTTAACTCAACGGGGGGAGAGGAAGGAAAACAAGCACCAATTGGTTTTTAAAGATGATAGCACAGCAAGGGATCTAAACTCAGTTCCTGATTCTAGCTAGTCATCACTATTACTAATATATTACTATTATTAATTTTTGTTTGCTGAATAACTGAATAATGAGTCAACAGAAAGTAAACTGGATACATATGGCCTAATGTTGGAGGAGAAGTTTTTCTGCCCTCAGACATTCTCCACTTATGTACAAGTGAACTGCTAATAAGTGCAATTTCACAATTCCAGCCTGAAAAATACCTTCTCTTCCAGCCCACAATTTACAGCTCAAATGCCAAGGTTTATTATCCTACTGTGCTGAACTTAGCTGTCAAGATAAAGTACAAGATTTTATTGTGGGGGCTTTGTGTTTGGCATAGCATATATAAAAATGTCATTTCTCCAGTGCTTTGACCTACTTTGAGTTACACCTGTGAATTATTGATCCAATTAAAAGGTTCTGATTTGCATTGGGAATAGCAACAGCCAAATGTTTGTTTTACAATGGAGGAAAAACCCTTTAGCAAAAGGTAGGGTGTTTTTGTTTTTTATCAAAAGGCAGAACAGATTGTCTTACACACAATTAACCTTCCTTGAATAAATTATTTTGAAATGGTTGCAAATTGCAAAAGATCATCCAGAGTTTGGTAACATTCATTTTTAGACTCTACCTTCCAGAATCCCCCAGCCATCATGGCCACTTGCCATGCTGAATATCTCTCCAAATGTCCAATTGGGCAGTGGTAATCCCAATTAACCCTCTGTCCTCCCATTTTTTCAGCTGTTTTTAAAATGTCCCAATTTCTTTCTTGTGCTCCCACTTTCTTCCTTTGTCTTCTGCTTTATCCACTAGCTGCACACTGAGTTCAAAGTGCAAAAGTAATTTGCAACCAGTTAACTCAACATGCAGGAGAGGAAAGTGGGAGGAATCCTAACCTTCCCAGTAGGGTCAAACAAAAGCAAACTGCTGCAACACCTCCTAGCTTTTGTATTCTTCCTCATCAATAACTTTTGCCATCAGGACCAGACACTTGCTTGGTCACATGTATCCATTTTCATCTGTGAAGTGTTGGAGGGATGATGTTGGCTGTGGGATTCTGAGACCTGAAATTGAAACATGTGACTTTCAGAGATGCTGATATCCTAACAATCACAATCCTCATTGTTTTCTTCAAGATATTGGATGTAGCTAACTACAAATAACAAGCAGTAAGATTTTTAAGGACTTTCAAATAAGGGATATTTAACTTATGTTGTCGTGTGCCTTCAAGTTGCTTCCAATTTACAGTGGCCTTAAGACAAAACTATCCAGGGATTTTCTTAGCAAGATTTGTTCAGAGGAGGTTTGCCATTGTCTTCCCTTGAGGCTGAGATCATATGACTTGCCCAAGGTCAATCAGTGGGTTTCATGGATGAGCTGGGAATTGAACCCTGGTCTCCAGAGCCCTGGTCCAATACTCAAACCACTGGATCTCAATTTAATTTATACTTAGACCTAAATTCCATTGTGATTCTGAAGAGTATGGTTCTCCAAGTAACAATAAGACATTTATTTCTTTGTTAATTTTGTTCATTTATACAGTGGGATCTCATTTATACAGTGGGATCTGTGAACTTGCCATCCACGGATCTGAGCATCCGAGGATGGCAAGCCCACGTTGTCCCCACATGGCCACGCTGCCATTAGGGAGAACAGGACGAGGAGTTACTTGAACTCCCCTTGTCCTCAATGGTGGCACAGCTGTGCCATGCTGCCATTAGGGACAATGGAGGCTTACCTGAAGTCGCATTGTCCCTAACAGCAGCACGGCCACATGCATGCTCCACCACTGGGGGAAATTGGGGATGTCCCTAATGGCGATGCAACTACATACACACACCACCATTGGGGAATCAAGACATGAGCATCTGCAGATTTTGAAATCTGCAGGGGAGTCTGGGAAGGATCCCTTGAGGATACTGAGGGATCCCAGTAGGGATCACGTTGCAAATATAAGATGGCTAATGGAGTGCAGCAGGGAGGTCCAAAAGAAAATCAGCATGTGCTTTATAGATTATAGCCAAGCCTTTGACTGCATAGCTCATGAAAGGCTATGGAACGCCCTCAAAGACATGGGAGTGCCAACACATCTGATAGTCCTGATGAGGAATCTGTACTCAGGACAAGAGGCTACTGTCAGAACAGAACACGGAGGAACAGAATGGTTCCCAATTGGCAAAGGGGTCAGACAAGGCTGCATCCTATTACTCTACCTATTCAACTTATATGCAGAACATATTGTAAGGAAAGTAAACTTGGACACAGAAGAGGGAGTAGTGAAAATAGGAGGAAGAAATGTCAACAATCTGAGATATGCTGATGACACCATAATACTAGCAGAAAACCTCACAGACCTGGAACAACTACTAAGGAAGATCAAAGAAGAAAGTTCAAAGGCAGGCTTACTATTGAACATAAAGAATACAAAAATAATGACTACAGAGAATGTACACACATTCAAACTAGACAATGAGGAAATAGAAACAGTAAAAGAGTTCTCATATGGGGGGTCAAACATTGATTAGAATGGGGTCTGCAGCTAGGAAATCAGAAGAAGATTAAGAATGGGAAGGGCAGCTATAAAAGAACTAGAAAAGATCCTCAAATGCAAAGACATGCAACTCAACAAAAAAGTCAGAATCATACATGCCATTGTACTCCCTGTTACCATGTATGGATGTAAGAGATGGACAGTCAAGAAAGAAGATAGGAAGAAAATTCATTTGAGATGTGATGCTGGAGAAGAGTGCTGAGGATTCCATGGGCAGCCAGAAAGACAAACAAATGGGTCCTAGAACAGATCATGCCAGAGATATCTCTAGAAGCCAAGATGACAACTGTCATACTTTGGACATATCATGAGAAGGCATGAATCATTGGAAAAGACAATAATGTTAGGAAAGGTGACGGGAAGTAGAAAGAGAGGAAGGCTACATGCTAGGTGGGTGGACTTTATTAAAGAGACCACAAATATGAGTTTTCCGGAACTAGGTAGAGCAGTAGAGGATGTGCGGCTTGGAGGTGTCTCATCAGCAGAGTCACCATGGGTTGAGATTGACTAAAAGGCAGTTAACAACAAACAGGCAGTTTTGCAACACAGTAAATACAAGCAACAATTCTGTCCCCCTTCCTGAAATTCAGGCATGAGGAAAGCAACGTTTGGAAATAACGTCATACTAATATTCTGTTTTTAAATGTAACTTGTGAAGTTTATGCATGGTTCTTGTTACTTTGGGTCAGGTCTAAAATGCTTTGGAGAGCTTAACAAATGAACAAAAATGGTAACAGCACTGAACTTAGAGCATACAGACCAATTCACGTTATTCCCTGGAGGAGCTTTCGTGGGTAACCTAGACATGTAATCTTATCATACATTTGTAAGGGCAACAGTCATTGGAAATTGTCCCAAGAATATCAATACAAAGACTATTTGCTTAACAGAGATTTGCAGATGCAGTTTTTGTAAATAATTGTAATGACTTTGCTCTTATGTCTGAAGTTTACAGTTAAAGCACAAAAATGTACAATAGTAATACAATATGTTTTATTAATTAGATTATATAAAATAGATTGCTTGGGTATTAGATCTTTGGGCTTAAAATGGTAGAATCAGTTATAAAAGGCAGTGACTGTGGTCTCTCTAAATCTTATTAGAAGCAATACGTAAGATGAAATGGAATGTTTTATAAAACAGTAAACAGGCTGCTGGGAAGTACTTAGGCAAAAGGATTCAGCCATCTCTTGCCAATGATCATGCTTTTATACAAAAGCAATAAATAATTCCGCAGTGAAGTAAAGAAGATACCCAAGTTATTTTTGTAGTTTACCTAGGAGTGGAGATACACACTAAAGCAATCTAAATTGCCATCTAGTGAGATGATGTGTTCTTGGTTTCCTTGTCCTGTTAGGAATATGCCTAATTGCTCTGAAAACTGATTATGAGATTATATTTCTAACTTACCTAGAAGAAAAGGCACATGCCAAAACTGTGTAATGGTAGCCACTGAACAAGATGGCACCAGTCCATATATCAGACTGGTGAATCTTCTACACTACATAATTATAGCACTATGATTCTACTTTTATTATCATAGTTCTGTCCTCTGGAATTTGCAGTGTGTGTGTGGGGGGGGGAATCTCTAGAATTCTCAGCCAGAGAGCTCTGTTGCCTCACCAAATCATAAACCCTGGGAATCCATAGGATGCAGCCATGGCAGTTAAAGTAGAATTATAGTCCTATAATTGTGTAGTGTGAAAGAGTCCTAGGATTCCTAGGCAATTTCCCCTTCCTGTTCTTTCACTAGCATTGCTGACTGAGGAATTCTGGGAATTGTAGCCCTCAGACTTCTGAACTCTATTCTTTCATAAGCACTTTCTGTGATTCAAAATCAGCTATGACTTTGCTTTGGGATCCAAGGGAGGGTCAGTATGAGGAATTCTCAACAGGTTTTCAAGACCTATTATGTATTGTAAACCAAACAAATTAACCACCCAGTGCATTTTAAACTGATTTGTGTACATTACATTTTAATGTTTCTCAACACCTATAGGAAAATCATCAATGCTGCCAGTATGTAATAATCACCCTTTCCTTGAGACAAATGTGTTTGTGTAGTTGGTGTATATAAATCATTTAACTGCATGCATGAAATATCACTCTTTGAATGGCTTTACAGATTATGGTAGGCCAGAGTTTGCTCCAAGTAGGATGTCTAAACAAACCTTTAGTTGATGATTTGCTTATTATGAAATCTGAGGCTAGCTCTCTCCAGTTTGTCCTGTAACAAACCAGAGAAATGAAACAAGAACAAATCATGGATTAATTTTCTGGCTTGTCAGGGAAGAGACAAAAACCATATTGTTGGGTTTGGATGTCCCAGTAAACAAACAATGAAGCAAAGTTCCATGGTTTCTTTAGCAAATCTCACTTCTAATTAGAAGATCTGGGGCAGCATGTATGAGCACACTGCTTCATTCTTATTCTTAAGAACTGTGGCTTACTGTGACCTCCAGAAATGCCTATTGGGTTTGTCAGAGGTATGCAACCTGAAATGGAGAAGGGCAGGGTTAGCAAGGTTTGTGTGAAAGATCCTTTCCTGACCCCCAATATTACACTTGTGTCAGCATATTATCAGTCCAAACTTGGAAGCTAAGCATAATCAGCCCTGGTTAGTACTTGGATGAGATACTGCCAATGAATACCAGGTGCTGTAGGCCAGTGGCATCATCCAGTGCAGTAACTCATGGTGTCACCCCTCCCGCCATTGACCTCTTCCCATACCTCACAGAATCTTTAGTAATGTTTTCTTTTATTCATAAATTACAATTCCCATATATCACTGAATTTAGTAGTTGTAGTTCTGACATAAACAACTATTTTAAAAACTAAAATGATATATTTAAATTACAGTATCACAGGTTAAATGTATTGACACGTACACAGTTTCATGTCATTAAAATGAACATTTGGCAAGATGGGATGTTTTTAAAGAAAATTGGACATTTTAAAAGAATGAACAATTTTTACATTTTTAAAAAATTGGTTTTTTTTAATTTAATTTAAAAAAAAAACTTGAGTCTCTCCTTTCTCCTCCCACTGAACTTCACTCCACTCACACCATCTCTTCAGTGTTTTAAAGGGACACAGGCAAAAACCTCAGCCCATTTCTACACAAAGGCAGATGTTTGGGGAGCAGTGGTGTTACCCCTCTATAGGGTGATCTAGTGCAGTCCACAATTCCATGCCCCCTAATGATGCCCCTGCTGTAGGCTATATTTCATAAGAAGGATCTGGCAACCCCCCTCTTAGTATTCCTTGTCTAAGAATACACTATGAAATTCATGAGTTTACCATAAATGCATGGGCACATATACATATACAATTGTCCTGATGTGGCAGGAACAGTCCTGGTTTATCCTGTGCTGTTTTGCTTTTTTAGCTGCTTCAAAATTTCCCATTGTCTCTCCCATCCTCACATTTCCCCCTTCTTCTCATCTTACTTCAATTGTTGTAAACTGATTTCAAAGTGAAAAAGTAGTTTGCACTCAAGTAGTTAATTGAGCAAGGAGAGGAGAGACAGAATCTGGCCCTTCCCCATAGGTTCAGGCAAAAGCAAACTGCTGTAGCTTCTCTTCCACATGAATACATTATGCTATTGAGCACACTTGCTTGACCACATGTCTCTATTTCCAGCTGTGAAATGTGGGAGCATATGGATTACCGGTATATGGGAAGGTTCTAAATGGCCATTGTGAGAGTTTAAATCAACATTTCTTCACTTGCTGCATTTACAAATGAACAGAAGTTTTGTAAAATATTCTGATTGTGTTATGCTATATGTCAAACATGATAAAAACAGACACAGACTAAAATGGAATTTAAATTCCCTAGGATTAATGGAGAGACGCATGGGTCCTGCCCAGAAAGAGGTGGTCAAATGACTCAAAATAGAAATGTTTATGAAACAAAAGGTTTCATGCTAGCAGTTCAGTGTGATTACAACTATAAATATTTAGGTATACTAGTGCTAATGATGGATGATTTACTTTGAAGCCCTAAGGCTGAGTCTCAAAAATCCCAGAGATCCTTTTTCATTTGAATGGTTATTTCTAAGAACTTTCAGTAATTCTGTCTTGGGGAGGAGGGAGTACTGGATGGTTTGTGACAGCTATATTCAAGCTAATTACACTCATCTTTACAATTGGAAACCTGTCAAAGAAAAGTCAAGTTTCAAGTAGTAAGGGTTGTTCAAGTTTACTCAGAAGTAAATACCATCCTTTTTATTATTGTTATTGGACTGAATTCTGTTGCTAGTTCCCAATAGCGCAGACCCACTGAACCAATGGGATTTAATTATGTGTTGACTCACAATGGAACAATTAATTCAGCGGGTCTACTCTCCTTCAAGAGGATTTAAGTTACTGTTCTCTTCATTTATATTAGAACTCAAGGTGGCTTACAATTTAGAATGGTTATATATAGGTAAAAACATACAAAAAATTGAAATAGGATGACATTATTATCCATATTAAAACAATTTGACAAGTCTTTTACTATTTCTATTTCTTCATTGTTTAGGTCCTCATTCTTCATTGTGAAGGTCCTTGGTGGTCATAATTTTTTCTTTATGTTCAGCATTAAGCCTGCCTTTGCACTTTCTTCTTTGATCTTCCTTAGTCGGTGTTCCAGGGTCTGTGAGGTTTTCTGCTAGTACTGTGGTGTCATATGCATATCTTAGATTGTTGATATTCCTTCCTACTATTTCCTTCCCTCCTTCTTCTGTGTCCAAACCTGCTTTTCTTATAATATGTTCTGCATACAAGTTGAACAGATAGGGTGAAAGGATGCAGCCTTGTCTGACCCCTTTGCCATTTGGAAACCATTCTGTTTCTCTGTGTTCTGTTCTCACAGTAGCCTCTTGTCACGAGTACAGATTCCTCATCAGGACTATCAGATGTGTTGGCACTCCCATGTCTTTAAGGGCTTTCCATAGTCTTTCATGGTCTATGCAGTCAAAGACTTTACTATGGTCTATAAAGCACATGCTGATTTTCTTTTGGAATTCCCTGGTGTGCTCCATTAGCCATCGTATCTTTACAATGTGATCCCTAGGGCCTCTTCCTTTCATGAAACCTGCTTGGACCTCTGGGTTCTCTGTTTCCATGTATCGTTGGAGTCTATGGGCCTTTACAGACTGGCCAGAAATAATGCAGCTTGAGTCCACTTTAACTGCTCTGGCTCAGTACTAGGGAATCATGGGAATTGTAGTTTTTGTTGAGACATTGAGCCTTCTCTGTCAGAGAGCTCTAGTGCCACAATAAACTAAAGTTCCCATGATTCCCTAGCACTGAGCCAGGACAGGTAAAGTGGACTCAAGTTGCATTATTTCTGGTAATCTGTAAAGGTCCTAAATTGCAGAATTTTGAGCATAATTTTGCTTGCGTGGGAGATCAGTGCTATGCTGCAGTCTCTTGTGTCTGAAGTCTCTTGTGTCTCTCTTTTTGTGGATGGGGATGTATATTGGTCGCTTCCAATTTTGACCATCCTTTTGTTTTCCATATCTGTTGACATATGTTGGTTAGCACTAGAGTTGACTTTGCCAATGTAGATTGCAGCAGTTCAATTGGAATATCATTTGTTCCTGGTGATTTGTTTTTCACTATTTCTCTTATTGCAGTTTTCACCTCACTTTTTAGAATTTGGAGTTCATCTTCATATGACTCTTCATTCCATGTGTCCTTCATTTTGTCATATCTTTTGTATAATTCTTCTGTGTATTGCATCCAATGTCTTTTTATTCCTTCCATGTCTTGAATTATGTTATTTTTATTGTCATAGATTGTCCCAGTCCTTGCTTTGAATTTTCTTTTGCTTTCCTTGATCTTGTGAAATAGATCTCTTGTTCTTCCCTTTTTGTTGTTGTCT
>CM034703.1:73062265-73078911 GCA_020142125.1 Phrynosoma platyrhinos
CAACAATATCTACTATTTCATAAGACATTCTCACATACTGAGGGCATATATATGTCTCCTGCTGGCTTTCACTCCACCAAAAGCATCTGAGAAAGTAGACTGAAGTCTATGAAAACTTGGGCTGCCAACTTTTTTCTTTCAGTTAATCTCAAAAGGTGCTACAAGATCTCTCTACATACTGATTCTACAGACCAACACGGCTATATCTTTGTATTTCATACGATCTTACAGTTGGAAGGGACCCCAAGGATCTATTTCAACCTGCTGTCATGCAGGGGATTTCTTAGAAATGTCACTTCCAAGTACTAACCAGCCCAAACCTACTTAGCTTCTGAGATCAGATGGAATCTGGTGCCTACAGGGTATCTTGGCATTAAGATCAGCCTATCCGTTTCTTGTTTCCCTTTTGTGACAATATAACAAAGCTATAAATAATATTACTCTCCAAGGCATCATTATAAAAAGATGATCTATTTAATTTAATTTAATTTATATGCTGCCTTTGTCCCTGCATAAAAATGTTTTTACTTTTTGGTGAAAGGCCAGCAAGGATGGGGCCAGCCTAGCCTCCTGAGGAAGGGCATTCCAGACGTGGGAGCAGCTACCAAGAAGGCTGGCTCTCATGTCCTCACCAGGTGATCTACTTGGCTATTGAAATCAATGGACAGATAGACATCACTTTCCATTCACCTTAGCCAAGGTAATTTATGAAGAATTGACATCTTTCATTTTGGCAGCACTTCTGAGCAATAAGAAGCAGAAATCCAACAGGTGCAATGTGTTGTAAATGCTATGAATGTATCCCTAATGCCTGAAAAATTATTTATTGAGGTTGTGACTGTAAAGCACTGAATAAAAAGAAAACCAAGTTGGAAAAATACAGTAAATTCTAACAACAATGCATCTAATATATGGAAAGGTATTATATTGGTGTATTCATACCCCATCTTTTCCCCTGAGACTCAAAGGGCCTTATGACAAAAGGAGAAAGAAATATAAGTTAAACATACAGATAAAACATGTTTTGCAAACATCCTTTTTATTTATTTTTATTTATTTTAATTGGCAATGTTGTTGTGTGCCTTCAAGTAGTTTTTGACTCATGGAGACTCTGGCCCAAAACACACTACAGAAATACAATAGCCCCTCCCAATTCATGGGGGATTTGTTCCAGACCACCCCCCTGTGAAAATGGTGGCTCGCAAATATTTGAACCCTAATGAAAACAATGGTACGTGTGTGATGTGTGCAGGAGGGGTGCACATAGGTGTGCACTGCCATTATATCCCTCCCTGCTTGTCCCTCCCATGAAGATCGGGACCACGGACTTGAAACCCACGAACGGGGAGGGTCAACTGTAATCCAGTTTGAGACTGATATGCCTTTCCATTTCCACTATGAGGAATGACTTATGGAACTGGGTATGTTTAGCTTGGAGAAAGACAATTAAGAGGTGACATGATAGCCCTGTTTAAATATTTGAAAGGATGTCACATTGATGAGGGAGCTAGCTTGTTTTCTGCTGCTCCAGAGAACAGGACCCAGATGCAAGCTCCAGGAAAAGAGATGCCACCTCAACATTAGGAGGAACTTCCTGACAGTAAGGGCAGTTCAACAGTGGAACACACTCCCTCAGAGAGTGGCGGAGTCTCCTTCCTTGGAGGTCTTTAAGCAGAGGCTGGATGGCCATCTGTCGGGGATGCTTTGATTTTGAGTTCCTGCATGGCAGGAAGTTGGACTGGATGGCCCTTGGGGTCTCTTCCAACTCTATGATTCTATGATTCTAACTGCCCTGGCTCAATGCTAGGGAATTCTGGAAACTGTAGTTTTGTGAGACATTTAACCTCCTCTGTACAGAGAGCTCTGGTGCCACAATAAACTACAATTCCCAGGAATCCCTAGCACTGAGCCAGGGCAGTTAAAGTGGTCTTAAATTGGATTATTTCTGCATCATGCTTTGGACTTCTAAGGTGAACCTATCATGGGGTTTTCTTGGCAAGATTTGTTCAGAGAAGGTTTGCCTTTGCTTTTCTTTGAGAGAATGTGACTTGCCTAAAGTTTCCACGGCTAAGCAGGAATCTGAACCCTGATCTCCAGAGTCATAATCCAGCACTCAAAGCACTACACCATAGTGGCTCTCTTAACTGGCAATACCAAAAGTTAATACACAATTGCACACAAACATGCACAGAATCCAACTAAGCAGTGCATGTGTGAGATGTGAAGAAGTAATCCCCCCCCCATTGGTGCTAAGAAAACAGCTGAACAATAGTGGAATTAGAAATGTGGATCCTCTTTCCTCCACTGCTCAGCCACTCTAATTTCCTCAAATGAAAAAATTCAGGAGTGGAGGCTGAGGGGCAGGGTGTGTGTAGTAAGCAGTCGCTTCGGAGCCCAAGCCCATAGAGCAAAGAGGCCGGGGCTAAAGGGATGCCGTGTTCCTTTAACTCTTAACTCCGGCCTCGCTCTCCTATGGGCTTGGTCCCCGAAGTGGAGGAAGACTTCTCCGCTTGGGGGACCAAGCCCATAAAGCAGCGAGGCCGGGGCTAAAAGGAGGCCTCCTTCCAGCCGCGGCCTCGGTTGTTCAATGGGCGGTCCCTGGAAGCGGAGAAGCTTCTCCGCTTCAAGGAACAGCCCATTGAGCAACGCAGCGCCTCCGCGGCTTCGGCTTTCGTAAGTTGAACACTTTCGTAAGTCGAAGCAAAATTTATCCGGAGGCGCGTTTCGTAAGTCGAATTTTTCGTAAGATGAAGCATTCATATGTAGAGGTACGACTGTACAGAATAAAAGCCCCCAAACCCCAACCTCCCCCTTTAAAAAAGTATTAAACAGCACATCATAGAAAACAACATAAAATCACAGAGAGAATTAAGATAATTTAAAATGATTACAAACAAACAAAAGCCAGGGGCAAACCAAGAACTGAAAGAGGTAGGACAGCGCAACTCCTGAGGCCAGGAATCTAATCAGGAAAGGCCTGCTGGAAGAAATCCATTTTCACAGCCTTTTTAAAGCTGCTTAGGCTCATAATCTGACGGATCTCGTCCGGCAGGCCGTTCCATAATCTGGGGGTGATTACCTCCCTCTGGGAGGTTGCAGACAGCCTAGATTTTAATGCGCGAGGAGGATTGTATGTGAGGAGGTGGTCCTGAAGATAGGTTGGACCCAAGCCATTTATGGCGTTAAAGGTCATAACCAACACCCTTTTTTTACTGGGCCCGGAAACTGATAGGCAGCCAGTGGAGGGACTTTAATACTGGAGTTATGTGGCCCGTCCTAGATGTTCCCGAGACTACTCTGGCTGCCATATTTTGTACTAACTGAAGTTTCCGGGCCAAGCATGAGCGTAGCCCCATGTAGAGTGCATTACAGAAATCCAGATGGGAGGTTACCAGCGTGTGCACTACAGCCTCAAGGTCCCTTACTTCCAGGGAAGGGCGCAGCTGGCGTATCAGCCAAAGCTGATAACAGGCATTCCTGACTGTCGTATTTACCTAATTAGTCATCAGGAGCGACGAATCAAGGAGCTTAAATTAAATTTTTGAAATCTGAAATTTCCACTATCTCTTAAAGCATTTTAAAGTGAAGCAGATGAATGCCACAGCCCGTTTCTGCCAAAAGGTAGATGTTTGAATAACAATGGTGTCATCTCCCCCCTTAGAGTGTCATCTGGTGTGGTCTGCACCCCCCCCATACACCTCTAATGATTCCACCGCACCACCTTGCTCATGTTTTGCCCCATATGGAAGGGAGACAACAAGTTGTTCAACTTCCTACCATCTCCTTCCTCTTTGAAGATTTCCATAATTATTTTTGCTGTCTGCCCCCCAGCCATCCCACACCATCCATCTCTTGAAACAGGAATTGGCTGGGGAAATTTTTAAGAAACCTTCATAGAAAGGGGATTGAAAGCTATGCCTGATTCTTAAAACAACAAACAACAAAGTCACTTATCCCATTTAACAGTCTGTAATCCTGAGAAAATTCTAGGGAGTGCTTTTAAGTCTCTTTTGGAATTATCTTCCAAAACCAATCAACCAAAACAAATCCAGAAATGACCAAAGCTCCACTTCACACTGTACAATTATAGCACCACAATTTTACTTTAACCGTCTTTAAGAACCTAGGGAATCAATGGTGTTACAGGGTGTGTGTGCAGTGGTGCGGACTGCAGCAGGTAACAACCCAGACTGGGTTGACACTCAATAGTGTAGTAAACCCCTGTGGAAGCAGGTGGCTGCCTTCCGGGTCCTGCGTGGCCATGGGCATGTGGGGCTCAGAAGGCTGGGGAGTAGGAGGTGGCTGCCTTCCGGGAAGGCCAGGGGGGTGCTGAGAGGGCCAAGCACACCCCTACCTTGCTGCTGCAGCAGCACCATTGTACGTGGCATGGAAGCCAGGTGGGGGGAGTACCCCTTTGACCCCGCCCCAGAAGCCCCACCCTCAGGAAGCCCCCCCCCACACACATACACTGGGTGACACTCCAGGCAAGGACATTACTGTATGGAATCTTGGTGTTTTTAGTTTAGGAAAAGGCATTTCTCAGCTAGAGCATTCCTCTAGTGCAGGGGTAGGCAACCTTTCCCCTTTAAGGGGAGGGACTTCAGCTCCCAGAAGCCTCAGCCACGTTGGCCAATAGTCCCATGTTGGCCAATAGGTCCTGGGATTCTGGGAGCCGAAATCCCTCGGCCCTTAAAGGGGAAAGGTTGCCTACCCCTGCTCTAGTGCTTCTAACCAAACTACAAATCCCAGAATTCCATAGGATGGAACCATGGCACTAAAGTGAAATCATAGTCTTAAAACTGTGCATTGTGAAAGGCCCCAGATGAGTTCTGAACCCCGTTTTGAGCAAAATCACTGTCCTTGAAGGCAGCAACTCCTTGTTGTAAATAATATAGTTTAAATTTGTACAGTTGTACAATTGAATGCTTAAAAGAGAGAAGAGTGTCAATAATTCTTTCTTTTTCTCTATGTATCTCCCACTTTCCAGCTGAATAACATATTCTCTGGGTGTGAAACCATATAAAAACCATATAGCATTACCTCAGATTTACAGATATGCAAGAAAACTTTAGGGGAGGGAAATCCTGTCAGATCTAATATCTGACAATATTCCCTAGGGGCAGGGGGGAAATCTCTGTAAGTGAAGGCGGTGCATGTTCAGTAGACACAGAATACAGATTGGCTGTGAGTGAAATAAAATGGAAAAAATAAGGATGATCAGGAATGGAGTATCCTGAAAGAGAGCATGGCTGGTTGCATCTGTGAAAAAATGCTAGATGCACAGCAAAATTTTGTTACAAGTCTCGCTTGATCTATAGAATATACAGATCAGTCTTTTCTGGAACAGTACACTCAGTCTCATAAAAGTCTCCAAACCAAAGCTGCCTCAACATGATATCACTGGGCTGATGAAAACTGGGTGGGTGCACAGCCAACGTGGTCTTCCCCTGTGGAGAACAAGCAGCAGAAATACAGCCAAAGGAAGCTCCTAGGAAGGAAAAGTGCAAGGTACCAGATTTCACAAAGTGCATGTGTGGGGAACGGGAAAATTGATGAGTAGCATGCCAGCTTTTGTCACCAGGATTATTCATTTTCTATTAGACATATCCCTGAGTCTTTATGTGTTTTTTTTTGTTTGTTTTTTGTCCATACAAGTCTTCTAATGAATAGGTGTAGCCTGCAGGTCACTGACTGTAATGAAGATTCCACTTGGCATATGCATGAATACTAACTGGCATCAAAAAGGCAGACTACTGACAGCAATCAATATAGCATAAAGGGAATAACTTTGTAAAATGTATTGCTTTGATTCTTTTACAAAGATATATAGGGAATGCCCTGTGATTCCCCCCCCCCCGCAACACTTTCTTCTTTTCTTTTTTCTTTTCTTTCTTTTTTGTACTCCTTTTGAATGTTAATGATTTGTGAAGATGGTTGCAGAGGGCTGCTAGCTGGGTTGCTACTACTCACTGAAGCAGAAGCTGTTGAGGAGTTGCTGAGGCAGAGCTGAAATGGTTTAACTCAAAAGGAATGACAAGAGTTTTCAGCTAATTACCTTAAAAGAACGAGCAGCAAGGATGACTCTCATGCCCTGAAAAACACAAACAAAATTCCTGTAAAGACTTAATGCTTCCTCAGAGCTTGAGGGGGTTGCCTACTTTGTGTGTGACATAGGGTGTTCCAAAGAATGGGAATTAAACTACCTGTAACTGCTGCTGTAGGATGCGGGCAAAGTTTTCTCTGGACCAGATGAAGGTATTTTCATGCTAACCATTGAGCTTCCCTGTTACTGTTTTCGTGAATGCGTATAATTTACATTTGGTCTGCTATAATCGAACCAATGGTGTCTGTATTTGCTAAGTATCAGAGAGAGGGATTATTTTTAAAAAAATCAGCTGATTGGATTTACTGAGAACAAATCTATAATAAACCTAATACGATGAAGTGAGATTTTAAGGTATATCTTCAAACTATTGCTTATGTACAAAGTTGTTGCTTTTGTAGTTCTTGTTTGTTTTCATCTAATCCACTAGTGTCAGGAAAATCAATCTTTAGAAAAAAATTGTCTCACTTCAAAAGCTTTGATGTTCAATATGTTACTGAAACTGTGGCTGCAACCTGAGGTGTGCTTATTTGTGAAGAAACTTACATCTGAGTAAACATGCAGTATATAACAGGTGGAACAAAAAATTGAAATTTGCATACTGCTTGTGTTAAATCATGTAATACACTTGCTGGGCTTAATAAAACAGTTGAGTTTGAAAAGAAATTGAGTATCTTTTGACAAAAATTATAGTTGGAATACCCTCTCTCTGGAATGTATTACAATAATAACTAGTTGCATGACACTGAAAAACAAAGTGCTTTGTAAGATATTTCTTTAAAAGTTGACTATCATATTGGAATTATTTTTTATTTCCTAAAAATATAAAAATCTTTTAATGCTAGTTTAAGAAAGCCTTGCTAACTCAGAAGTTAAAGTTCACATGCTTTCATGAAGAGTATCCACATTTATTTATTTTAAATATTGTTACCCACACTACTGACCCTAGGTTCTCTAGGTTTGATTCCTTGTGCTTTACAAACAGGAGTTGAAAAAGGTGTATAGAAACATATAACAAATTTCATATTTACTGTTCTAGGACTATTTGGATGGGATTTGAGATTAATTTCTTAGAGCCACAAAAGTAAATGATACATTTTATGGGTTTGTTTTATAGAGCCTAAATCTGGAAGCTCAGGTTGTTTTTGCTGGTGTTTGCCTTCAAGTCACTTCCAACTAATGGGGACTTATGGGGATCCTAAGGCAAACCTATCATGGGGTTTTCTGTGGCTGAGAGTGTGTGAATTACTCAAGGCCACCAGTAAGTTTTCATGGTCCATCAGGGAATCAAACCCAGAGTTGTAGTCCAATGCTCAGACCACTTCACTTAAAGGCTTAGGTTTTAAAGTTTATTTTTCTTTTTGCAAGTCTCCTGCATCATGTACTAACTCTACCATGAATACAGTTAATACATAGGGACAGAAATGGCTTGTTGTTTTTTCACTGGTTGTTGTTTATGTCTGTGAGATGTTATCTTCCCTGATATTTGGTGACTTGGGATTCCTCTATCTTGTCTTGACAGATGTCCATGCTCACAGGGCAGAACTGTGCCATTAAGCCAAAGAGTTTTACACACTATGTGGTTTACTTGCTAGAAGACACAGGGCCAAGTGCTGAAATGAAAAATTAAACTAAGGGATTAGTTTTTCAGAGTGCTCATTTGATGTGTTAAGAACGACTACTAATGTATCACTTCAAGTTTGTTGCAGTTAACCCTCAACAAAATAAAAGGATATAAGATGGCCTTTAAGAATTAACAAGCATGGGAATTAACCAAGTATGAGAGTTAAAAAGCATGCAGATAGTTGCAGATGTCCTTGACCAAAGTCAGATCCCCAAAATCGATGTGGGCGTGAATTTGCTTGGTGTAAGAAACCAGGAAGCTTCCCTTTTTATGGACATGCAGGGTCTGGGTGCATGGTTCCCAATCTCTTTCTACTCGCAACAGGAGAAGCTAGCCAAGCATCATGGTTTGTTTATGGTGTTATACAATTTATTTGTGTTGCACAAAGCCTAAAGGCACCAGCTCCCATCTGGTCTTGGAAGCTAAGCAGGGTCAGCCCTGGTTAGTACTTTCATGGAAGACCACCAGAGACTACCAGGTGCCATAGGCTAAATTTCAGAGGAAGAAACTGGCAAAACCACCTCTGAGTTTTCATTGTCTAAGAAAACCTTATGAAATCCATGGGGTCACCATAAGTCAACAGGCAACTTGAAGACACCTACACACACACATAATTTATTTATTTCTAACTCGACCAGAGTGATAAACCTTGATTTTTTTCTCCATTGGCTTGGGAGAAAATCAAATTAGAGAAGGAACTACCTGCATTCACACAACACAAAATATTCTGTGTTTTTTTAGCAGCACTGTTTGTCCACGAGCTAGGGTTCTAGTCATGTACAGAACTTGTGAAAGTTGCTTTTAAGAAGAATGCATACAGAGACATACTGAAAACCGTTTACAAATGAGCAGTGCTAGAATGAGGCTCTGCCTATTTTATGGATGATTTCAACACCATTATATTAATTCTTCTTAAGAACTAAGTTCCTGAAGTCTCCTAATGGAAGTCAGTGGACTTATTCTGTGTTAATTTAAATTCCAGTGGTTTCAGTGCCCTTATTCCAAATACAACTGAATCTAGATCAACAGATGGAATGTCATGTTGGAAAGTTTGGTTCATTTATTACCCTTTATAATCACCACTGTTTTCACATATTCAAGAAAGCATATAACAGCTAATCAAATAATATAAAGATAAAACCACAGCAATTATTTATCACGATGGTGCTATTAGTGACAATAGCACATTAAAATTTCTATATAAAGTAGGCCCTTGGTATCTGCTGGGCTTTGGTTTCAGGAACCATATGGATATCATCACCGGAAATGGCAGAGTTTTACTATGCTTCTCCCACCATGTCCTACTGTATACAGATCAGCCAAGGGGCTGTATTGTATTGTGTTTCAATGTATGGTTTTAATTTCTTCATAATTTAATTCTTTTTTAAGGGGTGGGAGGGTTAGGGCATGGGATTTGGGCATATTTAAACTGTTCCTTGTTTTAATATGTTGTTCGCCACCCCGATTGCCAAGCAGAGGGGCCGCTTATAAATAAACATTTATTATTGTTATTATTATTATTACCAAAATCAGTGGATGCTTAAGTCCCATTATCTACAGTTGGGTAGTAAAATTATGTCTCTTATATAAAATTAAGGTTCGCTTTTTCAAATTTTTTTTGGTGGTGGTGGGAGGAGAATATTTTCAAGCCATGGATAGTTCAGTCCATGCATGCAGAATCCATGGATATGGAGGGTTGATTGTATTACTTTTCCAAAATGTGTTTCATGTAATTAACCTTCACAGGGACCTCTTCTCTCTCTTTATGATTCCCTGGGGCTAGGTTCTGCTTCTTGTACATTGAACCTACTGGTACATAAAACCATATGGATTGCTGCTCAGGTTCAGGCTTGCTTTACTTTCCATTCTCCAAAATAAATGCTTATCAGGCTATCTCATGTGGTGGATTGGCATTTTCCCACAAAAATGTCAGGGATCTGTACCATATTTGTGCCATATTTATTTTTGTGTTCATATAATTTCTTGGGAAATGGCCTCAGGTTGGCAACCAATAACTTGTGAACTGACACCAGTCTGCAGACCACCATTTTGTGTAGCATTGCTCCAAATCCTTTCATGTCTGTATTCAGGGGGTCCATGGACATTGATCCAAACACAGCGAAGGGGCTTTTGTTTCCCCTCTCATGGCCTTAGTTGCAGCAATGGTAGCTGGAGGGAGATGGATCTCTCATACAGAGCTGGAACCAGGCATGAAAGAGATTTTGTAAAAATTATTTCTGTTTTGTTAGTGTCCAGTTATTTGCACAACAAACCTGAAAAGTAGGTTGGATTAAAAAAGAGAGTTCACCAAAGTCACCTAGGACAGCCCCAAATTAATGATCCAACCACTCACTTTATGTTGTACTAGAATGATATTTAACTCATCATGTGGCTCAGAATATTATTTTGTTACCATAGTACTTTGGCTTAGCTCTTTTAAACAGAAAATAAGAGGTCTTTTATATAACACACATTTTTTATTTCAGTTAGAAGTATAAAAGAAAAAGAGTCAAATTTCAGTTTAGTTTTGTTACCCTCTTTATGGCTGTGATGGTATGATGTAATGCATATTGTGAATCTAAATTATGGGAGTTTTTTTAACTTGTACCACTTCATTGGACCAAAGGACCTCAAAATATATTAATCTTTTTTCAGCTGACAGTTCAGTTTTACTGCATGGTAAAATACAGTGCTTGAAGAATTTTTAGGTATATGATTGTATTTGTATAGTTCATTGTAAGTAGTTATAGGGGAGTATTTTTTTAAAGGATGGGTTACAAATCTAAATGCAGACATACAGTCAGGAGCAGTACAAGAGTATACAGTTGAAATAACAGAGGACTTCTTTTTGTTTTCACATTTTTATTAACTCAAAAAAGCAAAACTGCCACACAAACCATGGAAAAAATATTTGTCAGGTTTTTGTTTTTTTATCCTGCTTTCCCCCATTCACTCAGAAACCAACTCTCCATTTACACCTGTAGTCTCTTTTCTCTGTGTGTATGGAAAGCCAGCATGGTGTAGTGGTTTGAGTGTTGGACTATATCTCTGGAGGCCAGGGATCAAATCCCAGCTTGGCCATGGAAATCCATTGGATGAGCTTGGTCAAGTTATACTCTCTCTGTCTCAGAGGAAGGCAATGGCAAACATCCTCTCAATAATCATGCAAAGAAAACTTAAGATAGAGTCATTATAAGTTACCAAAATGTCGACTTGAAGTCACTAACAACAATAATTTTCTGTACTCATATTTTTTCCCCTCTACTGCATGCTTGTTTTATCTCCCTACATTTAGGAGATTATTGCACTTGTAAAAAACCCAGCTTACCTCTCCCGAGTTGAATTCTAATTTGGGAGGCAGACGGGTCCTATCATATGAGTTTTGCCACCGAATCCACTGGCCAAATACAGCCTGGCTGCATCCGGGGTCCCAGGTGCATTCAGCAAGCCACTTTTCAAAGTCAGGAGTTTTTCGATTTTGAAAAGTGGCTTGCTAAGCACCCCTGGGACCCTGGGTGCAGCCGGGTTGTATTTGGCCAGTGGATTCAGTGGCAAAATACGTGCGATAGGACCTGCCTGTCTCCCGAATTAGAATTCAAATCAGGTGAGGTAAGCCAGGTTTTTATACAAGTGCGATAATTTCCTATGTTCATTTCTATGCACTGTGTAGTATTCTGTTTTCTCTTTTTTCACCCTGTCTTTCAGATAACCTGTGCCTACCACACAGGTCTGTGAACTCTCATGTGGCCATTTCAATTTTATTGTGAATTACTTAGGAATTTTAAAAATGAAAAGCATATACAGTATAAATGTTTTTGGAAAGCAAATATTCTAATGACACAAATGCCCCATTGCACATTCCCCAGTAAAAAAAAAAAAAGAAAGAAAAGAAAATCAAGATAAACATGCCTTGAACTTGCTTATATCATGTATCAGTGCCAGGGCAAATTCACACTATACAGTTATTGTGCTATGATTACACTTTAATTGCTATGGCAGCATCTTATAGAATCCTAGGATTTACAGTTTAGGGAGGGGTGTCATGGTTTGAGTGTTGGACTAGAACTCTGGTGACCATGGTTCGAATTCCTGCTTGGCCATGGAAACCCACTGGGTGACCTTGGGCAAGTCATACTATTTCAACTTGAGAGGAAGACCAGGGCAAACCCCCTCTGAAAAATTCTGCTAAGAAAACCCTGTGATAGGGTCACCATAAGCCAGCAATGATTTGAAGGCACACAACAACAAAACTGGAATTCAGATGGCTATAGGACCTGAATAGAAAACAAACCTCAGGATCCCAAAGGATGCAGCTATGGCAATTAAAGTAGAATCAAAACACTCTAGCTATGTAGTATAAAAGGGTCCACAGTTTATCCATAGGAGTCACTAGTTCTCATCTACTATACAGCAGTAATCAATCTGCCTTTGGTTGCATCCACACTGCAGAAATAATCTAGTTTGACACCTCTTTAACTACCATGGCTCAATGCTATGGAATTCTGGGAATTGTGGTTTATTGTGGCAGTAGAACTTTCTGACAGAGAAAGCTTAATGTCTCACAAAACTACAATTCCCAGAATTTGATAGCATTTAAAGTGGTGTCAAAGTGGATTATTTCTGCAGTACAGATGCAGCCTTAGTTCATTAACTGGACAATCCAATGTTTTTTGCAGGTTACAACTCAATGATACTGACACCCGTGCAAGGGCCCTTCCTATTGCTTCATCAGCTTTCTGTTGAAATTGCTACTGGGCTTAAATCAGTTTCAGCAAGATTGCTCAATAGCACAGCTCAACTGACAGCTTAAAACTACTCAATTTCACTCTGGTTGATTGTTCAGCTAGTAGTGAAGGCTAAAAGGAGGAAGCTCTGGCCAAAAAGAAGATGGTTCTTTAATTTCAGGCATTTCATTTTGATATTTAATTTAATTTACTTTAATTTAGGGCATTTCATTTTGAAATTGAGTGCTAATTTCTGTGCACACAGCCCTGTTATTCAAATTCTTAATAAAGACTGAAGCCTAATGTACCTCATTTCTCTCTCATTTTTCCAATTGTATGTTATCAGTTCTCCAGCTGCACAATTTCTGTCTAACTGCATAGTGACAAAAATGTGGCAGACAATTCCTAGTGGTCTCTAAAGTTCTCCTCAAGGGATTCTCTGGAATGATGGCCAAAGAAGGATTTGGCTTCAAACTCAAAGATCAAAACAGGGAATGTAATGGATATGAATTTTGCTTCTAATCATTTTTCAAGATTAGTATTAACCAATATTGTATCAGTCAGTCTGCTGAATTTCACTTTTCTTAATTTCCATTTGCCCTTTCCAAAACATTTCTGACATCAGTTGATTTACCTTTGCTGTCTTCCTTTCAAGCATCCTGTAATATTAATAAGATGCAGTATAAATAAGTTATTTTATTACATTAGACAGAGTCATGGCCCATGCTGTAAAATGCTGAGAAGCAGCTCACTTTGTAAGTGTGGTATGAGTTCATGATCATTAATGGGCACAACAGAGTCTAATAGGCAATTTGGCTGGGACTCATTGTAACGCCTCACACACAACTCTCTGCTAAGATGTGGGGCAAAACCACATTTGCCTGATCTAGAATAGCAAAGACATTACTCAAAAGGAAGCAGATGGAGGATTGTCCCTCCATTCCAACTGCCATCACCTTGGCCTTGGAGGGAGAGAAAAACTGGCAGTATCTGCTGGACTTGATCTCTTTTCCCACTGCCAGTCCTTCTCCTTTTGTGTCATTCTTTTTAGATTGTAAATCTGAGGGAAGAAAACTGTCAAAATAGCACTCTGTAAACCACTCTGACAGCCTCTGTGGCTGAAGAGTGGAGGTATAAATAACTTAAGTAAAAACTTGATAATACCACCCCTATTTTAGATTTTCTCAATACACAGTATGGGAAATGGCTGTTTTGCAGACCTAGTGTACAAAAAGCAAAAAACAAAATATCATCAGATCACAACATTATTTAAACAACAACAACAACAACAATATAATAATAATAATAATAATAATAATAATAATAATAATAATAATAATAATAATAACAACAACAACAACAACAGAATGTAGCTTGTGTTCCTACCTGTAACATCTATTTTTCACCACTTCCATTTCAGGTAACAATCAACTTCAAAGTGATGGCTATCATGACTTCCATGCACTGATAATGAAAAAAAGAAGACTGTGGAATTACTTTTTTCAAACATCCTGGAGAATGGATGGAGAGGCCTTCACATCCAACCTCTTCTCTTCTGGGAGTATTCCTGCAGAAACTGGCATTACCCTGGAACAGAAAACAACCTTTGTATTTGTGATTTTATTAATTATTTTCCTTGGCATCCTCATTGTCCGATGTTTCCGCATCCTCCTAGATCCCTACAGGAGCATGCCAACTTCCACTTGGGCTGATGGACTTGATGGGCTAGAAAAAGGCCAATTTGATTATGCTCTGGCTTAGAATCAAAGACTTTTGTGACTCTATTTGGAAGCTATGCTGGCATATTTAAAATGATCTTCATGTACAAGCAAAAGTATTTTTTTAAAGGTGCAAACCATGCTAAGCCTTGGATGGTAAAGTATCTCACTGAACAAAATTTAGTAGGTAAATAGGTATTTTCCCATTTGCAGTGTTCAGTTTTTAAATATAATGAAACACACACATGTTCAGTATACACACAGTATATTGTACTCAGACCACACTCCGATTCACACTACCTGGGAACCAACATATACCTCTGTGCCTCTTTCTTCCCCCTATACATCTTACATCTTTAATAAGCCTATCCATATTTTAAAGGCAAGCATGTGGTTTTTGCAGTTTGTGTGTAAGGTTATTTTTTTTCAAGCAGTGAGAAAAATGTCTTTCCATTTCACTTGTCCCACTTACCAGAAAGGTAAAAGGTTCTTAGCAATGTTAATTAAAGATTAATTACTTCAAGCAATTTCAGTTGAGAAAAATAACATGTGATCTTACAATATACTCTTAGTTATAAAACCGTAACCAGAATCATAGATATAAATCATGAGTAATATGAGAATAATGTATACTCTTTAGCATTTGAAATATGGTGGGTGAATCCATTTGTATCCACAGTAGTAATTTTAGTGGACTTATGAGTTTCATCTAAAAATATTTGCATATATGTTCCATACATTCCACCTTTTGGGGTCTGTGGTAAAATATTTTTTATTTTGTCCCCAGGGGAGCTGCTAGGGCCCATAACAATGTTAATGTGAGCTAACAAAATTCCTTAGGCTTCTTGATGTAAATTGTGCTCCCAGAGTAATCAGTATAGAAGGAAAAAATATATAGTACATCTTGGTATAGTGGGAAAGATTGTGACCAAGTAACCTGAGGATCTGCTCAGTAAAGGAGATGAGCAACTTTAAGGCACTTGCTTTCCCTTCTTATCTTTATCTTATCTTTATCTTTAAACAAGATTTGGATCTGAGAGCACTTTAAACATGGAGCTGTTTTCAAAGAAGGGCATGAAAGATAGAGTTTCAGGGTTCACTTAGCAAAAAAGAAAAAAGGAAAGAAAGAAAAAAGAAGGGAAGGTCCTCCAGTGCAACAGAATTGGCTTACCCTCTCACCCCCAGTAACTACTTATCCATATACTACTTTTGTATTTGAGTTTGAATGTACATTTGAGTTGAACGGATTGCCTGAAGACTTCTTCTTGCTTGAGGTGAAGGACAAGATGGTGTCTCCATTCATTCCTGATTGAAATGTTGACCAGAGTGACATCTTAATCTTATCTGAGACCTGGTGACAGAAGAATATCCTCTACCACACCTGAAGGCAGTAGGCTAGCTTCCAGGAAGAAGGAAAGACCATGTAGCACCTTGTTGTTGCTCCATACTCCTCAGCATCAGAGGCTTGAGGTGGCTGCCTCTTTCTGCTGAATGGTAGGACTGGCCCAGTCTATAATATGCATGATTAAAGCTTTTACAAACAAATTTCAGAGTGGGCTTGGGTTGGAAGCACTTCAGTGGGTCTCTAACTTGTCTAATTTGAAATGTGCTTGTTTATAACCCACCTTTCTCCCATTGCAGGTGGCTGACAAAATGATTTTTAAAACCCAAATACAGCTAAAAATATAATAAAAAGCTTTCTGTAGGAGCACTGTGCCAACACTTGCCTTTTGCCCAGGCAAAGGAAGCAGTGGCATGCCTAGATCTGGTGTCAGCTGGTGCGGCTGGGGGGCAAAGCAAAAGTGGCAGGGCTTTCAGGTGAGGCCTGGTGAGGCCAGGCTCAGCTTTGACAAGCATGCCCATGCATGTGTGCCCCCCTCCTCAATCCTTCTCTCTGCAGCTTGGCTTTCCTATGAAGAAAGGCAAGCCAAAGAAAGGAGCCAGCTGGAGCACACCCATGCCCTGATGCTCCTCCAAAAGCCCTAGAAACACCCGTGCCAGGCGGAGGAGGCATCAGAAACACCCAGGCCAGGCCCAGGAGTGACCACATGGGCCAAAACAGCACCCACAGGGGGTGGGGATCTGACAGTGTCTCCCCACTTCTTGGGTGTCACCCCCCCCATCTGGGGTGCTACTGAAAAGAAGAAAGAAAATTGCTTCATTCCAACATCCCCTTAGTACAGCCTAAATATCTGCATGTAGAGATAAACTATGGCTGTGCCTGCCCTGCAGAAATAGTTAAGTTTGACACCACTTTAATTGTCATGACTCAATGCCATGAAATTCTGGAAACTGTACTTCTGTGAGATATTTAGCCTTCTCTGTCAGAGAGCTCTGGTGTTACAACAAACTACAAATCTCAGGATTCCACAGCACTGAGGCATGGCAATTTAAGTGATGTTAAACCCTATTATTTCTGCCCTGCAGATTAGACCTAGGACCTTATCACACGCTGGCCACGAAGCGAAAAGTAACCA
>CM034703.1:73089081-73099450 GCA_020142125.1 Phrynosoma platyrhinos
AGTAAAATCAGCTTTCCTAAAGTCTAGAATGCGTGTCTGACTATGCCCTATGTCATGATACACATCTTCACAATTCACTAAAGGTTTTGTAGTTCCTCTGCTACTTAGCTAAGCATACACAAAGTTAGATTAAATAAAAGATAATATAGGATTCCAAATAGTGTCTTTACATCATAGGTAATTCTATTCCATCCTAATCCTATTTCCATCATAAGTAATCCTATTCATCTATGCTAGTAGGCTGTTTCCAGGGTGTTGTCATGAGAAGGCAATATTAACCTGGGGCCTACTCACACTACAGAATGATAGAATTGCCCAGTGTGGGCATTGAACTAGGGGCGTTTTCACACGGGCTTTAGGAGGACGCAATCCTACCTCCGTCCGGCCCCACTCCGGCTCCATTGACAAATTTTTCACACGACGTCGCAGCAAGCCCCGCCCCATCCAGCGCCATCCCCAGCGCTATCCTGTGTCAGTCTGGGTCTTGCTGCGTGTGTTCACATGACGTTGCAGCAAGTCCCGCCCCCGCCCCACTCCATCCAGCACCATCCCCGGCGCTGGCCGGCATCAGTTTGTAATTTTGTAATTCCTTTTTTTAAAAGGAATTAGAGTTGTTGCTGCTGGAAGCAATCAGGAGCCATTCCGGCGGCTGCTGCTTTCACCACCGGAATGGCTCTTCATTGCTTCCAGGCAGCTTTAGACCCATGCGTTTGAAAACATCCTAGAACTCTGGAAACCAGGGTTTCAATCTCAGTTTGGCCATTTAAACCCACTTAGTGACCTCAGGCAAGTCACATTCTTTCAGCCTTAGAGGATGGGAATGGGAAACCTCATCTCAAGAAACTTGCCAAGAAAACCCTACAAAAGGTTTGCCCTAGGGTCACCATAAGTCAGAAACAACTTAAAGGCAACACAGTAGCAGCAGCAGCAGCAGCACATTATTTTATCATTATAATTATAATTATATAATATGATATAATAATAATAAATTATTATTATTTCCTGCACATTCTGATTCACCATTCACTTACTTCAACTGCAGTCAGTACCATTCATGAAATATGAATGTAAGTGCAAAGAGCTTCAGTACTGACGCAATCAAAATCCTATGCTCTTTCTTTTCCAAGCAGTTTTGAAAATTCAGTCCTATTTTAATAACACCACACCTGGAAACTCCACAGCCAATTCTAAGTTTGTTGCTCAGAAGTAAATCTCAGAATTCCAAGGGGGTTACTCTTGTGCCAATGGCACACATTTTCAAAACCATACTGACTCCAATCCAAGTTATTTTAAAAAATGTAAACACTATGCAGACAATGTGATATTTTAACATGCCAATTAGTGGAACATTGAATTAGCTTTGTTTTTTGAAATGTATATTATCAGATCCCTGTAACCATGACAATAGCCAGTGCTGTAGGTCTCTCATAGTGAAAATAAAATCTGCTCCTCTAAAGTAGTCCTTTCTAATCAAGTTGTGTTGAACTATGAGGAAATGCCGGCTGGGAATGATGGGCACTATAGTCTGCACATCTGGAGGGCACTTTCATGATTCACAAACCAAGATTTGAAAAGCCAAAAGAACATTGCAGTGAAGTCAACTGACAATTTATAAGTTGTGCCCCAAAACATCCCACCTTTAAAGATTCTCTTTCAAGACCACTTCCCTTTGTCCAGACCCCAGCCCTCACCTCTTCTAACACGTCAAAGAGGTCTTTTACTAGCAACTCCACTTTCTAACTCCTTATCAGTCCATCTCTCCCAAGGCTTTGTTGACCACCAAACACTTCACTCAGGAACTAACAGGGCCATATAGCTTAACTACTCCAGCCATTGCCCATCTGTCTCTGTTTTGCATTTCAATTGAATTACAGACCTCTCTTCTGTTTGCCTTTTCCTCTTGTACTTTTCTCTAGTAAACCATAGTGCTGTTTTTCTATCCTCATTATCCCCATTACTCCTACTTTACCATATTGAATTATCACTACATCACTATATCCCCTCATATTTCTCATCATGGCAGATTCTGACAGGCACAGAGTTGGAGGAAACTGCACAAAAAGATGCAGTGAACAGTGGAGAGTTGTTCTAATTGTAACTATTTGATGGACAGAAATAAATATCATGTATTTATGCTTTCTATGTTCTTCATAACATAAGAAACAGGCTTAGTGGTAGGTCAGGAATGTAGACATATGTATGTAGATTTAACATGGACCAGTGTGATCTAGACTAATGTGGCCAGTGTAAGCAGACTAGAGCAAGGTTGGGGAAGATTTGCCCCTTCAGATGTTTTCACCTAGAATTCCCACAGTCTCTCACTACTGACCATTCTGAATGGAGCTGGAGGAAATTACAGGATGTAATATGTGGATGGCAAAGTCTTCCCACTCCTGAATTGAACAGCCGCACAATGGAGGAATTTGATGTACCTCCAGATTCAGACCATAGGTCACCAGTGCCTGGATTAAAAGCATTAATTCTGGCACCAGGTTATGGGATGGGTGCAACAAAAGGTAAGGTTGACATTTATACATATATACATAAAACAAAAGATACAATACCAAAAGATGAATGATTTCTGTAACAATTCACCTGAAGAACAGATTTGCACAAGCTAATTGATATGCAGGTATGTACATTTAGGGGGAAATTGATCTATATTAAATAGAAATGCAATAGAACTTACTATAATGGGAATCACTGTGATGATGGGACCTATGTGTTGGTTCAGTCTGCTGCCATGAATTAACTCTTGACAGGCAATTTCGGTGCTCCTGCTCTCCCTGCTGCTTATCTTGACCTTTAGAATGGATTTGGATTTGACAGACAAATGGAGGGTGTCACCCAAATTGCAAGGGTCCAAGGTGGGCACCCACAATCAATATTTAATAGTGGGGTTTTATTAGCTATGGAGATTAGCACACCACTTTTATTCCCATGCTAGCCATGGGATGTAAATGCACAGGGATAGATTCTATCACATAGCTCCATCCTTGGGCAGTGCTTATCCCGTATCCTGACCCGGGCTTCTCCTGGACCTTTTAAAGAACAAGAAAATCTCACTGTTATATGGCATGGCTAGTTTCCTGCATTGGGGTTACCTTCTTAGCTACATGCTTAAAACATCCCTTTTGATATCAACCTGATGTTGAAAAAGAGGAGGGGTAAACGAGACTTTGGGGTAACAAGGGCACCTTCAAGAAGAAGATTGTTCTTTCATAATCTTTCAGACAGAAGGCTGTTGCTTGAAAAATAAATCATGTCGCCACCTTAGCAAAATTCTCCTCTCTTAATTATGCCTCCCTCCTCCTTACCACTACAACTGCTGACCATTCAGTTGTCATCTCCCTCTGGACACAATCCACACAACTGCCAGGAAGGAGGGACAAAGAAAAGAAACTCTCCTGCCCCATCTTCTCATTCTTTTCGATGTCTGCATGCTTAAGCAGGGAAGGTGAAAGCCTCGCAAAGAGGATGAACAGAAGGATTGGCAGTGGTAGATGCAATTCAAGGGTGTGTGTCTTAACACATGTCAAACTATGCCAACTCCTGATGTCTGGAAACAAGCTTAGATTGATTATTATTATTAATAATAATAATAATAATAATAATAATAATAATAATAATAATAATAAATTTTATTTTTTACCCCGCCTTTCCATGGATATGATCAAGGCGGCTTACAAAAGGTTAAAATTGTTACAATATAAAGGTTAAAATGACAACAGTGAGTGACCTTGGTTATTTCCCACCTGGATGTAGTTCCCACCAACAGATAAAGGATAATGCCTCCTGTCTCTTTTGTGTCAGCGTTTAAAATGTAGATATATTTATTTTGCAGAAACACAGTATTTTTCACAGGGAAAATCTTAATTTGACCCAAGCCTAAATTGAATAATTTGTTTACTCCACTAGTCCACTGTGGGTCAGTGCAGCACTGCAGTTTCACTGTTTACACCTGAAAACATCTCAGAGCACCAATACAGATATCACATGATACTGTTCATATATTGCAATTAAAATGTGAAGGAGAGAACATGTTTGTGCCAATTAGAAAATTAAATTAGGTTCATTTTTTGGTAAGAACATTCCAAAACATACACATTTCTTTGTAAATTTAACAGTAAGACGTTGACATCTAAAATGTTTACATGTGGGAGACAGCACAACTGTTAGGCTTTTTTGGTTTAGGTTGAGGGCTTTGAATGCTTAGATGTTAAAAGCCTTTAGATCACTGTGTGTCCCATTGCTGTAATGCTGAATTAGGACTGTTGCCACTTCTCTCTTTCTGACAGCTACATGGCAATTAAACATGGTCATGCCCATACCAGGAAAGCTGTATTTAACTATATTGGATCAGTGTAGCCAGCTATGAAATTGTTCTATTCATCTATTATTTGAATTTTAATAAATATCTACATTTTTTTCATAAACTTGAAGGAAAAATCTGAGATTAAAAGTAAACATGGGAGAAAGTCATACCTTTTTATTGTTCAAAAGTAAACATGGGAGAAAGCCAAGTCTTTTCAATGATGAGTGCTTAGAGTGCTGGGCAGAGAAAAATGTCTCCCCACCCACTCAACTGATCTTCATAAATCAAGTGGGGATGGGAAGGGTGTGTTTGACTGTGTATATATGTGGATGCACATATGTTTATGAATGGCAGGAGTATGCTTTGTATGTGTGTGCTGATGGTAAGTAGATGCATGTGTAAATGGAATATATGTGTCTGTGTGAGTGATGTGTATTTGAGTGTGTGTGTGCATATGAAAATATGGGGAGAAGTGCATGCTACCAGTTGCCCTGTAATGGCATGTGGCTCTGAAGTCGCAGCTTGGTATAAATTTGGCCCTTGGGCCAAACACTGTTTCCTACAGTGGCTCTCAACATTAGGCACTTTAGATGTTTGAATATCACCTTTCCAAATGCCTTACTATGCTGGCTGGTGCTTCTGACATTTGAAGTCCAAAACTCTTGTGGGACCTTGTGGGAATTATTGTTGTGGAGAATTAAATGGAAACATGGCATAAACACTATAGTTTATGCTGAATGATAAGATGAAATGTTGTCATATTTTGCTTTCTTCTCCATGGTTACCAAATGGGTTAGATTAACTGCCTTTAAGGAGAACCTTTCTATCACTTTTCCTCCATAAAATCACAATCTGTAGTTCTCTTCTACATGTATGGAGCCCTGGTGGCACAGTGGTATGGAGCCTCTTTGGTGCAGTGGTTAAATGCCTGTACTGCAGCCACAATATTGTAAGTTCGATCCTAGAGAAGGGCTCCAAGGTCCACTCAGCCTTCTATCTTTTTATAGGTTGGTAAAATGAATACCCATTCACTTTCATAGGTTGGTAAAATGAATACCCAGTACTTCTTTGAAGTGGCACAAAATTGCAAAAATAAACCCCCAAAAAACCAGTCCCATGTTATAATCTGCAAGATAGTCTAAATTCAATAGTAAACTATGCTCAGTGCTGTTTACTTGGTCACAACTGGTGACCCTTGTCAGCATGATTGTGCGAGCAGTGTTGCACCACATTGAAGCTGTGCACCTGGATGGCCACCAAAGAAGTGACACGGAGCTCTGTGCAGGCTGGAGAAGCTGGCAAATATGTCAACAGGCAGATATCTCTCAAGGAGGCTCTTTAATCTTTGTTCCTCTGTGTACAAGCTTGTCCTGATCGACAAAGCTACTCACATTACACCACACACCAACGATCTCACACTGTACAATAACCTCCCTTATATACATTATCCCCTCCAGAGATATCTAGTCCAGCAACACAGCAGGATTGCACGTGTCTGACTCAATCCTCTGCTAAGTGTTGCATCAGCCCCCTGTGACTCAGCACATCATGCTGGCTCTTCATGGCTGCTCCACTGCTCAAGGTAACCCTGTTACCTTTTATCCCACATCTGGACATTTTCCCAGGATCCATTCCTTGACAATTCTGGCATCAGTCAATGATAAGTGGATTGATAATGGATTAGGATAATAGGATAATATTGGGAAGTTCACTGGGGAGACAGCTCCCTTGGGAAATATTTGATACTCAAGATAATCCAGTAATACATTAACATTTGTACCTAATGGGACTAGAGGATGACCAAAACCATCTTGTACCATTCATTGCTGGATATTATATGTTCTTGCCTTTTATACAGTGCTGGCCTTGCCATTATAGTGAGCGGTGAGGCGTAAGTAGTGTCACCTATTCCTTCTGAGCCCTCTCCATCCATTCCCTTCTGTTGGACAGGAATGAAGTAGCTGAATTCCCCATTGCTACCTAGTCATTCCTATGGTTACAGGACTACTCAGACTTCCCAATGGTTTCCACTTAAAACCATTCATGTTCATGGCATTCATGCAGATAATGTCACATCTAGTTTTACTGAGATGCTGCAAATCTATGCATGCTTCTGTGGCAGCAACTCCCATTGAACTAAATGGAGCTTATCTCTGAATAAACGTCATAGGATGTGACTGAAGTGAAATAAACATACTGAAGGTGTGGTGTTATGCAAAGGCAATGGCTGATAACCCATACAGACAAGGCGGAAGTCCAAGAAGAGATTATGAAGAAAGAGAAAAAAAATGAATGATGGCTATCTTTATATAAGAGCATTAAACATCTTATCAATTCAAAACCTGGGTAGGAGCCTGCCTGTGTGGTAAAGTTGCTACTGAAAATTTTGTTTTTGTATGTTTTAAAGTCTAACCTTGAGAATAAAACTGAATCACAGTTTCCTAACTAGGAAAATATTAACAACCTAAAATATGCAGATCTACAAGAATTCATCCTAGACAATGAGAAAATATAAATATTTAAAGAGTTCCAATTCCTTGCTTTTAAATATCAAACAAAGAGTCAAGAAATCAGAAGAAAACTAGGAATGGGAATATCAGCTATGAAGAAACTGGATAAGATCATAAAATATAAAGACATTGAATATTAAAGTGAAGATCATCCAAGCCATTGTATTCCTCATCATCATGTACAGATGTAAGAGCTGGACAGTAAAAACAGCTGATTGGAAAAAAATCAACTCACTTGAGATGTGGTGCTGGAGAAGAGTGCTGAGGACACCATGGATGGGCAAGTCAACAAACAAATGGGTTTTAGAACAGATCAAACCTGGACATTCTTTGGAAACCAAGATGACTAAGCTGAGGCTATCATACATTGGCCACATCATGAGAAGGTATGAATCATTAGAAAAGTCAATGAAGCTAGAAAAGGTGGAAGGCAGGGGAAAAATAAGAAGACCACATGTTGGATGGTTAGACTCAACCAGGGCGGACATCAACCTGGGCCTGCAGGACCTGAACAGAGAGGTTGAGGAAAGGGGGTCTTGGAAATTCCTCATCCAGAGGGTCACCATGAGTCAAAGTCAACTTGAGGGAGTTAACAGCAAATAAACAGAAAACATAAAAAACTCTCTTCAGGCACGCATAGAAGGTGGCTTCACTGATAAGTGTAGAGATAGTTGGATGCATCCATGCTGGCCGTGCTGTTTATACTTCTGATCTACCCATGTTGAGAGAGAAGGTCTTTGGAGGCTGTATACATTTACATTGCTCCACAAAATAAGGAATCCTGTTACAGCATACTCACAACATGGTGAGGGTGGGAGGGGATAGGAAGGGACTAGAGTCCATGGCCTTGAAGCCCTCCATGTTTACAGCCAAACCCTCTTCACTGAAGACAGGGCTAAAATTATGTAGTCTATTAGGTGAAAGGACTCATTAAAATTGAAGAAGATTCACAATCTTTCTGCATATGTTATTTTTAGCTAGTGCTGGTCCAAAATGAAAGGAGGTTGGACTTTGTGAATATTTGTATTCCCTGCTAAATGATCTTCTCCATTTCTGGATCCCCCACACACATACACACACACTTCAGTGAAAAGGTTTAAAAATGCTCAAAGGGATGTGTAAAGACATCTATTGCAAAAGTATTTGAACTCCTTCCGTGTGGTGGGAAGTGCTTTCCATTAAAATTATGCAGAGAAATGGCATCCACATTTGGATGCTATTACTGCACTTTGCACCATTTGCAGTAGGAGACTATTTGGACATAAATCCCACTACAGTGAAGCATTGCCTTATCTGGCCTGGGAATAGGGATGAAGTCCCTTGTGTTGGTCCCCTAATCTCAAGCAACAGGGTATCAGAGAGACAAATAAATATGATAGAAATAGATCAATAGTTTCTCTATTTATTCCCATTGTGACAGCAGGCAAAGATCTTTCTATTTTGACAGGCTTTTGGACAGAGGAAAGAGATTATTAATGTTGATCAAGTGAGGGTTTTTTAAATGACATGCTTTTAAATTTGTTTTCAGTAATGTTTAATATTATTTATTTATTTAACCTCCAGCTTTTCTCTCATATGGGATTCAAACTGGCTTATGATGTATGTTAAATGTCATGTTTAACAGAGCCAGACCTCAGAAACCAAGACAGCATGATGGTGTAGATTAACTAAAGCTTTATTTGAATTTCCAGACAGAAGTTCTCCAGAGTCTTGGTAATGTCAAATCTGATTTTCTCCAAAACCATCCAGCCTTTAAGGATTCCCTCCCAGCCCCTCCTTTCCCTAGCCTGCAGTCCACATGCTTTCAACTACATCAAGTGTCTCTTTAACTTGTCACTTTTCCTCCAACTTCCTCATCTCCTGTATCAATTCATCTATCACAGGAACGAAGGTGTCATCTTGCTGGGCATCAAAGTCTTTCCTTAGGAAGTAAACAAAGACATAAACTGCCATCCTCTCTGGCCATTGACCATCTGGTCCCCTTTTGCATTCCATTCGGATTTCCGCCCCCCTCCCTTTTCGAATTATCTTTATTACCCCACAGCGCTATTTCATCATATCATTTATCCCTATTCCCTAATATTCCTTATGATGACAGACCCATAAACTTCTGAATCTGTTATTAAAATAATTAAAACAATCTGAATACAAAAATTAAAACATCACTAAAGAACAATCCATTAAAAAAATTTAGAATGGTAAAAAAAAACCATTACATTAAAACCACTACATGTGTTGCACTACCCCAAACCACTGAAAAGCTGAAGGCTTGTCTAGATAAGATGATCTCTCAGGAGAATTCTATAGCTTTTGAGCAGCTATCCAGAAGGCTCTCTCTAAAATCCTCACCAGATATACTTGTGATCCTGGTGGAACCAAGAGAAATCTCTCTTCTTAAGATGTAAAAACCTGGGTAGGATTGTATAGGGAGATACTGTCTTTCCAATAAGTCTGGACCCAACCAGCACTTTGAATTCTGCCTAGAAACAGAACAGTGAGCTTTTTCAACAAGGGAGTTATATGCTTCTTATAACATGCTTAATTGTTGTTTTTATATTTTGTATGTTTTGACCTGTACCTGAAATGCTTATTTTCTCTTAAAGCCTTGTTTTTGTTGTGTTATTGATTAGCTAGCATCCCCATTTGGAGAAAAGAAAAGATTTAAATCAAATAAAATTAATCAATAAATTGAGAAGTATCATGAAAATATGGAAATGAATAACATTTCTCTTTTCACTCTGAAAAGGTAACTTTATGATGAAAAATAAACATTGTAAAAATATAATGAAGCCCCAGTTCTTACAGTAGTTGGCCAATGCTTACTTTAAGAGATGACACGTTGCTTATTTTGGAATCTTATATGCAGGTCGTTCAAGCCAGAGCATGATTTGGTTATGAAGGTATTGCAAGAGAATAAAAAAACTCAAACAAAAAATATTCAATAAACAAATAAACAAAATAAACAAAAATGCAATAAACAAAAAGGAAGAGAAAAAACCATGGATGACAGAATAAACACTACAAGCAATAAAGAAAAGAAGAAAAACAAAAAGGAGATAAGAACAAACTAAGAATTATGAATGCAACAGTACAATGGCTTCTGCCAAAAGATAAAGAAAATTAATACAATGAATAATGTAGAGAAATAGAAGAAAACAACAAAAAGGGAAGAACAAAAGCTCTATTTCACAAGATCTGGGAAATCAAAGGCAAATTCAAACCAAGGACTGGGATGCTCTATGACAATAAAAATAACATAATTCAAAACCAGGAAGGAATAAAAAGATGTTGGATGCAATACACGGAAGAATTATACAAAAGAGATGACAAAATGAAGGACACATGGAGTGAAGAGCCATATGAAGATGAACCCCACATTCTAAAAAGTGAGATGGAAACTGCAATAAGAGAAATAGTGAAAAACAAATCACCAGGAACAAATGATATTCCAATTGAACTGCTGCAATCCACATTGGCAAAGTCAACTCTAATGCTTATCAACATATGTCAACAGATATGGAAAACAAAAGGATGGCCAACAGAT
>CM034703.1:73123544-73147387 GCA_020142125.1 Phrynosoma platyrhinos
ATGTATATATATATATATATAAACATTTTTATGCATATCTGAGAACCACTGTCTTTTCCATACCCCCAACATGCTGATACCTCTGTTGATATTATTGCATGTGAAATCCATGCTGGGATAGATGCGGGTTGTAGCTGTCTGCAACAGATCTTATCCTGGTCCTGAAAAGCTACCGGAGAAGCCCAGGTTGAATATGGGCTGCCTACTGCCCAGGCACTGAGCAGTGTGATAAGATCCGTCACAGACGGTTACAACCCGCATCTATCCTGACATGGATTTCACATGCAATAATGTCAACAGAGGTATCAGCATGTTGGGGGTATGGAAGAGACAATGGTTCTCAGATATCCATATAAATAGCTTTTTATATAAATATTTTTTAAAGTATAAACCTTCCTATTTTTAAGGGTTGTCTTGCTACTTTTGTTCACAGGCCAGTTAGCTATTGTTTTAGAAGGCTGTGGGGAGAGAAGTTTGAACAAAAATTAGAGGGAATTAAGATGAGAGGGTTCTGATTTCACTGCATTGAAATTCAAGTCTTGGTTACCTTCTATACTTTTTCAGTGTTCTAGTGTGAGGGACTCCTTGAACTCTCAATGGATGAGGTACAGTGGAAACAGTGAGGTAAAAAGTCTTTTCAGTGTACTACTTGTCTCTATGGCTCACCTTGTTCTTTAACATCTATCTCATACAGAGAAGACTATCTAGGCTCTTTCCCACTGTGTGTCACACCCATAAAAGTCGTCAGTAATATTTAGACATAATATCCAGTCCTAGGATCAGATCCTAGGCAATGAGGATAAAATTATGTTAAGACACACCAGGTGCAAAGTTGGCTGACTGAAGATTCTTCAGTCACAAGAACCAGAATGTCATCTCAACAATTTGTAACGCAGAATATATTTAAACCTGAGAGTTCTAAACCAAAAATGGGGACTCTGTGCACTGTAGACTAGGGATTGAAAGAATATTTGAAAATATATTTTAAAAAACTGTTAAAAGACATTTTTTCCAAGTGTTAAGAAAATTTGACCAGAAGAATCCTGGACTGACAAGAATCTTCACAATTTGGAACTTATTTTGCAGAAATTTGCATGTGGTTGTTTTGCACAGAAAACAGCATAGTTTTAGAATACTTTCTTGCACTAGGAAGAAAATTGCTAAAAATGTTTGTTCCTTCCTTTGAGAACAGATTTAGTGAAGAATGAGGGCTGGATTTCTATTGGGCAGTTATGAATGTATAACCTAGAGTTATACACTCTTGGATATTTTGTATTAACAATTCATATGTAGCCCCTAATGTAGAGGATAGAGAGACACCATGAAAGTCCTCCAATCCCCACTTACCAGGCAGTAACCATTAAAATCAACTGGCGTCCTTTCCCCATCAGTCAGGAAGGAGCTGGCTGATGGACTCATCCATCCCATCATAGAAGCAATCTCTGGTAAAGAAGGAATTGTGACAGGGATCCTGATTCTTCCTGTCACACCAGAGATTGCTTATGGGAGGCAATGGGATTGTCAGTTGGCTGCTTCCTAATAAACAGGTGAACAGACACCCCCCCATTGATCACAGTTACTGCTGCCTGATAAGTGGAAACTGAGGGGATTGGGACTGGAGTCATTGCCTAGCATTATGCATTTATAACTCCTCAACAGGATTCCAGTCCCTATTCCCAATGTGGCCACAGACTCCCATGAGAGGCACAGGCCATGTAGTTTCCTCCTCCCTATGAATTGATTGTTCTTTTGTGCCATGTCTTTTAGACTGAAAGTGCAGACTGTCTTGCTGATAGGAGGCTGGGGGGTGTTCTTCCCCAGCTAAAGTGCATTAAAAAAAACACTGAACAATAGACAGAAAAAACAACAACAAAAAGGGGAATTAAAACCTAACCAATACAAAAGGAAAAAAGAAATGAAGTTAGGGGTTATAAAATATTGCTCAATCTATTAAAATTAATGTTGAAAATATCTGTATGAATGTATATATGTTGTTTAAAACTCTCAGATCAGCCAAAGAATACAATCAAATGTTGAACTGTTCAAAGAATATATCATAAAAAGAACCAAGTTCCTGTGGGGAGACTTCTAGTCTCAAGAAATGCAACAATCTTCTTGAAGGCCAAAGATTAATTAGGGCAATGCAGACGGCACATTTGGGACAACAGAGAGCCGCCCCGGGAAGCAGTGGATTGGGGCCATGGCAACCCCATGCTATGGCCCTGATCCTTCCTTTTGCCACACCTAAAAGAGCAGCAAAATGCCGCTCTTTTTAGGGGCAGCAAAAGGCCGCCCTAAGAGCCGGCACTGCAGCTCTTCTGCACCCTTTCAGCACAGTGGGCCTTGTCTCAAATGTTATAAGCGTTCTTTAAAAGACAAATGACTGTAGCATGTAACTTGATAAGGAAGAATAAATCCATCAGTATCTGTTATTCATAGTCCATCGATATTTTCTGTCAAGACCATGTGGCACCCTGGTCTGGAAAAAGACATGGATATGACCACTGAAATGAACTGGAGCGATGGTAACAGGGTCATTACAGTTCAAGTGGCAGGAGCATGAGTCTGCATTTGGAAAGCTGTGCATCATTGGAGGCCTGATGCAACATGCTCAGTGGATGAGACAAGCCAGGTATGCATCATGGGAGGCCTGATGCAACAGGCCTAATGCAACAGGCACTGGAGATGAAACCAGTCAGGTTTCATTAGTGCATGGCTGTCACATGTTCCAAGAAGATCACCTATATATGAGATAGAGTCAGAATCTTCGTTGCTGGTTAGTTGTGGTAGGTGGTTGGCGATGCACTTTGTTGATCTGTATAGCTGTGAGTATTCAAGACGGACATCTGATACTCTGTGTATCTTTGTAAATATTTGCAACAAAGATTAAAGTCCTCACTGAGTGAAGTCTCGCTGTTCAGCTACTCATTCCTCCAAGCTGAGAGTAGCAGCTGTGTGTGGGAGGATTTTTCCTGTGCTGTCTGGAGCAAGTTTCTTCACAGAAGACCATCTTCTGGACGTTCCTGCCTATGTGCTTCAACTCTGCATGTATGTATGCTAGATCTACTTGTCTGCATACCCCAACATTTTCAGCCAACACACATTTCAATAAACATTCTTCATCAGTGGCTGGAGTGTATATTTGAATTTCCACAAATGCATCAATCAATATACAGAGTAGACACCAGCTAGTCTCCTGTTTTTCCACAGTCTGTTGCCACATTGCATTGCAGAATTGACAAAGAACCAGACTTACAAAGTAAACATTTCATGACAAAAGAGCTCTAAATAGTTTCCCCAAGTGTTAGCTACCTGCTGTGTACAGTTTCTTTTTTCTACAGTCAAAAGCAGTTGGGATAAAAAAAACCCAACATGTTCCAATAGATCTATTGCATTTATGCTGGTTACATTTTTTGCAAACACACACAAAAAGGGCTGACAGTCCCTGAAGACAAATATTCTACCTTGTGTAAACACGTGTTTTCTGGATTTGGGTAATCACATCTTGCAAAATAACCTTGACTCTAAATTCACAAACAGTCCTGAAGACAGGGCACTTTTTAAACTTTAAAGTGCACTAGAGTTCATATTGAGGTTTACAAAAATGCCCTAGATTAAACCACTTAATTTAAGAGTTTTGTTTTAAAAAGGAAAGCTGCCTGGTTGAGGATTAATTATCTGTTCTTGTTTCTTAAATCAGCTTAAATCAGCATCTTAACTCTTTGCACATAAAAAATTGTCAAAGCTGAGAATAAGACATACATTAAAAACATACAATAATTTGGCCACTGGGTGCCACTCTTCTTCTTTGCCAAATTCTTCCACAGAGGAGAAAAAAGTAGCATGAAAGATTACTAACCCAATGGTCACTAGGAACCTGTTCATGTTCTACTTGCCTTTTAATTTACATCTGGCATTTTTTGCACAGATAGGAGTTGCAATTGCAGGTGGAGAGCAGCTTCAAAATGGTTTTAGTATTTTGGTAATAATAATTATTCAATATGATATTATTTTCTTTAGATTCATGACAGAACTATGCACACCAAACAAATGGGTTCTTCCATGCGTAACACTATTGATGTGGTTAATCCACCTTCGAGACAAATTAAGGTTGCAGTTTTGTATACCATGGGTGAGATATCTGGTGTACTGCAGGTATTAGATTCTAACACCCATCAGCCCCCGCAAAGATGGGCACTGGTTAGGGTTAATGGTAGCTAAAGTCCGGCTACATCTGGAGGGCCAACAAATTCCCACTCCCCACTGTTCACACTCATGTAGGAGCAAATCCCCCTGAACTTCTGTCACTGAGCCAGCTTCATTTTGGATTATTTCATCATAGGGTCTTCACAATAAATTCTGAAGGTATTCAGAAGTGGTCTACTATGTCTAAGTTCTGTACCACACTAAGAAAAGTTAACTAGTGTCAGTGCCATTGTGTATAAGAGATCCTCAGTGAATGTTATTTCCCACCACTGCTGCTGCTCAGTAGCTTCCCTTCCAGAGTTTCTCCATGGCCTCAACATTGGCATTATCAGTTCTCTTCTCTTGACATGGCTGTTACTGCCTTAAGAGGATGGATCCATCTTACTCTGATGTCTCTACTCTGAGGCTTCAACCTTGGATGGCAAAGTCATGTTAGAGCTAGCAACCTTGCCATGCCTATATTTACTAACTGTTAGTTTGTGTGTTATTCTATAGGGCTAACAGCATACCTTTATGGTAACTTCCTATCTGCTTGCTTTTGCATATCCTCTCTCTTTCTGTATCCCTTTAACCTGCAGCTGCCACCACCTCTTCTTCCTCCTCTTCTTCTGAACATGATTGTGTACAAATATTATAAGTACTGTTACTTTTATATGTTTTACAAAAAACCACAAAAAACCTAAGCTTATTATTTTTCTCTGCTAGACCTTGTATGTATGTTGGTGGCAATGGATTAGTATCCTTCACTATACTTGAGGATTGCAGGTTGATTTAAGCAAACTGTACATCAAACATCTGTACAAAGGAAGTACCTCTTCATATCTTGCACAACAAATGAATGACAACTGTGCATTTATGATGTGCTGAAAATAATTTGCAAAGAACTTAAGAGTGGGAAAACAATGTCTTTTTCTGCCTCAAACTATAAATATCCAGATTTCTATCTATCTAACAAATTACAAACTGCAAAAGAAAGGATTTTTGTGTAAAGTCTTCAATATTCAGAAATTTCTGCTAATCTGATTACACACTTAATTGCCTTTTGTACAGAAGGAGTTGTTGCCTCCACAACATTTTGAATTAATCATTCTTTTGTTTAGCTTGAGAAGGAAAAATGCTTTTGTGCAAGTTGTATTGTTTGGGTGCTTCCTTGTAACTGAAAACTTTAGAAACATATGTGGGTGATTGGGTCTGAAAAGAGACGTTTGTCAAGTGTGTAGAGCACTGATGTATTAAAACTTTTCTAGTTGGAACAGAGAGCTACATGTCTTTGCCTTGCAATCCTTTTGGTGTCACTCAAAGTGCTCATGTGACAGTATTCTAGTATGAAAAGACACAACAGGCATTGTTGATCACACATATTAATAAATAAAAGAGGCACAGTGTGGGCAAACAAAGGCTGCTTCCTAGAACACTGTGTCACAAGATTCCCAGGGTCAGAGCTTCCTTGTCTTGTTCACATGGGTGCCACAGAACTCATTTGGTTCTCTGTATTTCCCAAAGGCACCAGATCCAGTCTGATCTTGGACGCTAAGCAGGCTTGGGCTGGTTTAATACTTGGATGTGAGAGGGCCAAGAAATATCAGGGGCTGTAGGCTGTATTTCAGAGAAAGGCAATGGCAAAATCACTTCTAAGTATTAATTGCTTAAGAAAACCCAATGAAACATATGGGGTCAACATAAATGGTCAGGTGAATTGAAGGCACTTACACTCACACATAGCAGCTGTTCTTCACTGGAGCTACTCATTGGTTAAATCTGGGTCTTGTCTATCCATTGGGTTGCCAAAAGTGAAGCTGGTCTTACGGTAATTAACAACAACTACAATGAGCCCTTGGTACCCACTGGGGTTTGGTCTGAGACCCCCCCCCCACACACACACACCATAGATATCAAAATCTGATGCTGCTCAAGTCCCATTAAATGCAGTGGTGTAATGAATGCATAGTAATTTCAGGGGAAATTCCATGCTCATAAAAGAGAATTCACAGGGATGCAAGGGTGGTGGGATGTGAAGTACATTGTATGGCGTGCAGAAGAACCTCTGTGCTGGAAATGGATTAAGTTCTTCAGTTGTGTTCCTTTGTAAAGTGATGTGTTTCTTTTTCTTTTTTGTATTTCCCTGAATGAAGGTGTTCTAGACAGTATATTTTCTTGACAGAAATACTGCACCTGTTTAATTTTCTTCAGTGTGAATCTATTAAAGATATAGATCAGGAAAAATGGTGGCAACTGTCACTGAAAAATCACTACCTATTGACTCTTTAATCACTTTCAGAGCTTGCAAATGTCACTTTTGGACTAAAAGCCCAGAATCTCTCAGCAACAGGAATGCTAGAAATTGTAAAAAAAAAAAAAAAAAAAAAAAAAAAAAAAAGGGGGGGGGAATTAAAAACACTGCTCTCTTTATACATGGCTAGGATAGCACTTACACTGTCATCTAGTTGGAAAAAAGAACAGTAACAGTAACCTTTAATAGATGTTAGAAGTGGGAACTGCAACAAGTATAGCATGTTAGTAGATGTGTGCCTGGGAATACTAACTGCCATTCCTCTTATTCATCTTTCTTTCTCTCTCTCTCTCTCTCTCTCTCCCTGTCCCACAGCTTCATCTTGGTCTGGACAAAACCCTCAGTGTTTTGATTCAAGACTAGCTTTGGTTAGATTGTTTGTAAACTTTGGCCAAGTCTTTATTTCTCTAATAATAAAAATACTTAGGGTAGGACTCCAAGAACTCTGTGGTGAGTTTCTGCTTAAATGCTGAAACCCAGAGGCACCACCCTTCAATACAGTCACTTTCAGCAAGTTGACTGACCTTTCAAATAGTATCCAGTGCAATGTAATAGATGTAACAGTAACTGGAACTTGCAAAAACCAGTTGGTGCCATACTCCGATGTCCCTTTTACAATGACACCACCACCCCACCCAACTTTTGCTGACAATGCCAAGGCACATTCCCACAGCCAATCAGTGACCATTGGGGTTGAGGAGATCCCAGCACCATCCAGCTGTAGTTTTGTAGCTAGGGGAGAGATGCCTTTCTCCGAGACCTCTAGAATATTCCCAAGTGGAAAGGGAAGCCTGCCAGAAGAAAGTTGGTGGATATTTATACTCTGTCAGTGTTCATATCAGATTTCAGCTTACATGCATAATTTGTGGTAGTATTCATAAAGGGCCTCTACAGATGGTGCAAAGCGCCATCCTGGAGGCACAGAAAGGGAGGTGCAGCCGCACGGCGGCTGCTTCAATCCCTCCCCGAGGACGTCATCAGGGCGCACGCCCTGAATACATCCTCCCAGCACAGCATCATCACGCGCTGCACCAGAAGAGGTGCAGAACAGCTGCGTGGCAATTCTTGATGCAACCCTTCTGCCAGCTCTGGAAGGACTGGCATTTTAACACTCCTTCCAGGGACAGCAAAAGGGAGGATTGGGGCTGAGGTGTGGGGCAGCCTCGGCCTCAATCCTCCACTTCCCAGGGCAGCCCACAGCCACCCGTCTGCATCCCCCCAAAGTGGTTTTCCTAAATATTCAAATATGCTAGTTTATCGTCTCACAAAACTTTACAATTTTCTAAGGGGCTGAACGAATAAGCAGGATACCATGGGTCAACCCCGAGGTATCCCACCCACAGTTCTAGGACTTTCTTGCCCCTGGCACCTACCTGGGCCAGAGTGGTGGGTGGGAGGGTGTTCTCACACACGCAAACCACTATGCTGTGGAACCACTGCCACCACTACCCCATATCTGCCACTACCACCATGTTCCCTGTGAAGGCCCTTGCTGCAGCCTGTAAATAGGGTTCCTAGTGTCACCATGTAGACAGGAGCCCCATCCAATGTCACAGACAGGGCCCTTCACAGGGAATGCAGTAGTGGCACTAGGTAAGGGGGCACCTGGACATGTGGTCTGTCACGGTGGAGTTTCCAGAAAATGCCATCACAAAAGCTGATTATTAAAACTTTAGTAAGGGTCTTTTAGGTTGGGGTCAGGCTGGAATGACTAGATTGGTGTCTGGTCTGCCTGATCCTATATTGGCCTGCATCATCGAAACAGGACTACTCTAGGCCAGGGGTGGGGATGACATGGACTTTTGGCCCTGTGCATACAGCTCTTAAGATAGGATATTGGATCTCCCAGCACTTTTCATGGCTAAACTTTGAACCAGGGGTCCTTTCGCACTACACAATGGCAATGCTATGATCTCACTTTAACTACTGTGGTTCCATCCTATGGCATCTGGGATTTGCAGTTCAAGGAAAAGTTACAGTTCTCAGCCAGAGAGCTCTGGTGCCTTATCAAACTATAAAGCCCAGAATTCCACAGTATTTAACCATGGCAGTTAGAGTGGAATAATAATGCTATAATCTCAATTATAGTGTGAAAAGACCTTAGGATAGCTTAATTTACACCTTATGATTTAGCAACTAAACAGATTAAATACTTTCCTTAAACTAATGTTCGAGGGGGGGGGGATCTTGACTACAAATACAAAATAAAAGCTATATTAACCTTTAAACAGATTTCCTGTGAACCAAATTCACAGTGAAGAATAAAATGTGTTGAGAAAACATTATTCCTTCTTTCAGCAGTCTGGGTCAAGTTCTGTGTTATCTAAAGCCAACATACCAAATGACATGTCTTAAACCAAGCTCCTATCTGGCCTTCATCTCCCAGAATCCCAGGAGCTACTGGCCAACATGGGACTATTGGCCAACATGGCTGAGGCTTCTGGGAGCTGAAGTCCCTCGGCCCTTAAAGGGGAAAGGTTGCCTACCCCTGGTATAGGCAAAGGCTGACAAACCTCAGTGTAACTGTGGCTAATAAGACAATAGGATGTAACAAATATAATAAAAAATGTCATTAAATGGGTTGGCATATGCTGATGGATGCCTAAATATGGCTATCTTGAGATAATGAGGAAATACTGATTGTGGTTATCAGATATGATAATTAGAACTTGAACCCTTTTGGTAGTATCAGCTAGAGTTGACCCATTGAATCAATTGTTGAATCATTAATCAACACTAAAGTAAATTCCATTGGTTCAAATGGTCTATTCTAGTTGGTACTACCAACTGTGACTAAAACTGTAAATCTCTCTAAATTTATTTTCATTGTATATTAAGCATAATCAACATGTTCTTTTTGTAGCAGAATTTGTCCTATAAAAGGAGAAGGGAATGGCAGTGGGGAAGGGGATCAGGTCCAGTAGTTCTTCTCTCCCTCTGAGGCCTGGACCATGGCAGATGGACTGGAAGGCAGGCTCTCCTTCTTAATCTAGGCTAGGACCAGTGGAGCTGGCCTGCCTCTCTCCCCCTGAGGCCAAGGAGCTAATGCAGGAAACAGACCCTTGTCTCTGTCCAGCAAAAGAAGAAAAACTTTGCCCTCTATACCAGTGCAAGAATAAAGTGCAAGTGTAAAGAGCAGTGCCTGCAGAATCAGGGGTTCAGTCCTGCAAAGAGCAAGACCTCTGAGAGAAGCAGAGGTCCAAGGCTGTAGCAAATACAGCAACCTCTTCCTTCCCATAGCCACCTGATGGTCTCTGTGGTCCTCAGTCTCTCCCCTGATGGCTCTTCTCTCCCTCAGAGGCCACATCACTGGCAGTTGGAATGGAAGGAGGATGCCTTACCAGCTGCTGGGATTAGGTAACAATGGCTCTTCTCTCCCTCAGAGGCCACATTTGTTGTGATATCCTTCTGAGCAGTCTCTCAAATGGAAATGGGCTGTATCCCATTGCTACCATATCACACTGGAAAGGTGGCAATAAGTCTTGCACAATCACTTCTCTCTGTGCTTTCTTTAGGTTTGTCAAAGCCAGTCTTCAAAGCATGACTCTCTATTAACGTGAACAAACTTTCCTTTATGCAGTGGGGCATTGTAACAAAGGGATATTGTAGGATCAAGATTGAAAAGTTTATGCTACTAACTTTTTTCTCTCAGTCTCAAAGGCACTACAATACCCCTTTGCATACTAATCTAGACCAACATGGCTATGCCTTTGAAAATTTTATTTTACACATGCTTAGAATTGTATATTTGCCCCTGCTTGTAGACATTGGGCCTTTACAGACTGCCAGAAATAATGCAGCTTGAGGCTACTTTAACTGTCCTGGCTCAGTGCTAAGGAATCATGGGAACTGTAGTTTATTGTGGCACCAGAGCTCTCTGACAGAGAAGGTTCAATGTCCCAGAAAAAAATACAATTCCCATGATTCCCTAGGACTGAGCCAGGACAGTTAAAGTGGCCTCAAGCTGCATTATTTCTGGCAGTCTGTAAAGGCCATGTCTTTCAGATCTAGTAGCTCCAGTGAGATGACAATACCATTTGAATGTGGAATGTATAATTTTAATATTCTTAGAAATATATTTTTAGGAATATGTTCCTGTTTCCATTTTTCACTCAATTCATTCCTCTTTTCCAAACTTTATTATGGTGGGGCAACAAACAAGTATAGCACTTTGACATGTGACACTCTAATTTGAAATTCTGAACATCTGTGAATGTTGTCTCAGTTATTTTAATTAGCATAAATATACTCTTGTCATTATTGTGCATGAAGTGCTGTATGATTTCCAATGAATGGGTTGTTTCAAGAAAAAAACAATAGATTGTATTAAGAAAAGTTTAATAAGTTTACTAATAAAATTGTGATATATGCTTTCAGGAACCCTACAATATACTTTGTTGAAATGTCAAAAACCCACCTTATAATTTTGTTTCTTACAGAATCTTAAAAGACATTCCTGTGTAGACCAGGGACTTTCCATGACTAAGGCCAAGTATACAGAACAAAGCTGAAGAAAAATACCTTGCCAATATTTCCTACCAAATAATTTATGACAAAATATAATATGTTTTCTAGTGATAATAAAAAGCATGTCCTAGATTTTTTTAATCCATAAGGTAACTGCATTAAATGCCATCATGACCATAGGAAGAGGAAGTAGACTCACATCTACAAAAGCTACCAGCTTTCTTAGGGGGGTTGCAGACTGCCAGAAATAGTACAAATTGAGTCCACTTTTAGGGTTAGGTTTAGTGCTAGGGAATCATGGGAATTGTTTTTTTTTCTGAGACATTGAGCCTTCTCTGTCAGAGAGCTGTGGTGCCACAATAAAATACAGTTCCCATGATTCCCTAGCACTAACCCTAACCCTAAAAGTGGACTCAATTTGCACTATTTCTGGCAGTCTGCAACCTCTTAGTTTCAAAGATGCTACACGATTCCTTTGCATGTGAAGATTATGTCACATAATGGGGGAAACACGAAAACTGGAGAAGATGGTACTTTTAAAATGGGCTTCAGGAATCATTTAAATAATGCAATTTGAGACAATGCTGTTTGGCCCCACTAGACCAAATGGGATTTACTCCCCCTACAAATGCATTTGGCAGCCTTCCTTAATCTAGTCCTTTTTTAGCTCCCACCATCATTAACCATTGACCATGGTATCTGGGGTGGATGGGAGTTGTACTCTAAAACATCTGAAGGGGATCAAATTGAGAAAGTGTAGATAGAACGTAATCTAAATGTTGTCAATGTATTGCTGTGTTAAATTAACTTCCATTTTTATTGTAATTTTGTATTTGAATTTAACTTTGCATTTACTCATTATGAATCACTTTGGGGCTTGAAAGATAGCATAAAGTGTGAAAATGTGATTACCTTCGCCACCCCCATAGAAATGGTTAAACACTTCACAGGGGGCAGGGGGCAGAACACCAGTGTCCAATTTTTGGCAGGTGCTATGCTTTGTAGCCATGAATGTCATTGCATGGGATTTAGCTATGCTTTGCAGAAATCCCAGTTGTTGCTTCAGGTAAAACATGCATATTGATGAGCTGTACTTTGCATACTTGGTGGGAAAATGGTCAAACTGATAAGAATTAAATCTAGCCCCAGCCACTTCATTTTGGCTACTCAGTTTTCAACCTTCCTCATGCATATATCCTCAGTCCCTGCCAAAATGCAAGCCTGAAGACCATTCCTAAACTGGAATGTGCTTTAAAAAGGTTCCCCATCCTTGCCATACAGCTCAAATTCAGCTCACTCTCCTGTTTATATACAAGAGTACTAAACCCCATCCCATTCTGCCCTGGTGCTTGCCACTTATGGTATCTATTAAAACCTTTTATTCCAACTAGCTAGTATCTGTACAAAGAAAACTGCAACTGCTGTAATCTTTCCCCAGACCCTAGCATATTATAGGAGTTTGGGTGCTTCATCTCTCTCATACAGTTTTCTGTGTCAGGTTTGACTTCCATGCCAAATTGTCCCAGACAAACAATGTTAAAAGTGGACCTTTATGTAATGGCATTTGAACACTGGACTTATGGGAAGCTTTAGGGACTGACTGGTGGAAGTATCCTATTTAGGTCAGTGCCCATTTAGTCTGTTTTCCTTATGTTTCTTTTGTAAACTCAGCCCTATGAAAGCAACAGGATATTTCAGCTGATGCATTTCTAGGGGATTACTGTACTTGCTGGGTGGTTAAACATCATCCCAGGCATGCAATAATTGCCCAAAAATGCATTGCCTATTGTATTTTACAGGTTTAAAAAGAACAGCAGATCTAGTGAGAACAACTTTGTTTGAAGTTGGGTGTTCTTGGTTAAAATAGTTATGAAAGTGTGTAAACAGCATTGAGCATCATTTTGTACAAAACATAATGTTTTCCCGGGTAGCATTTTATAAATATCAGCTGACTGGAGAATCACACAATTCTGGATGTTAGACATGGAAATTGGCATAACGTGTTTCTAACCTGATTTTCCGGAAGCTTTTGAAAAATCACTGGCAGCATAATTTTTCATGCAGAACTCACTTAATACAGCTTCCTTTATCAAATGGGCAATGCAAGAGATGCAAATATATTAGAATTTTATTTTAGCAAGAAGGCAGAAGTGTGGAAAACTGAAGCAGGCAAAGGACCTATTAGAAATGGCATAGGAGGGGTTTTGTATTATTTATTTAAAAGATTGCCTTTTAAAGATTGCACATTTCCTTCTTAGCATGAGATGACAAGCTGGCACTAAAGCAACACATTAAAAGGGAGAAAGGGGGAAGTAATAGGAATATGTCCATCTCTATGGGTGACAATTCTAATCAGGGCTAGCCCTGCCAATAGGCAGAATTGAGCAGCTCCTTCAGGCAGGAGATAGCAGCCTTCAAACTATTTCTCAAACTATAGCTCTCCTATAACCTCAAAATCAAGTTTTGGCTAATAAATGTTCAGCTGAGAAGATTAATTATGGTGAGAAAAGAGGAAAGACATTCTGTTAGACATAGTGACTTGTAAACTTGGGATACAGGGGACATATGAGGAAGCATTTGCTAGGTAAAAAGGAAGTGTTTAAATAAGAGGTGGGAATCATGTTCCCACTGACACTCCCAGCAGCCACAGCCAACAGAACCAATGGTGAAGAGTGCTGGCAGCCAACAACATCTGGAAGGCTGCATAATTCCTTGCTATGATTTATAAGATTTTCTACTTGGGCATGTGAAAGTGGAATGAGTAACCACTGCAGATATTTCAGTCCTACAAGTAGCATTATTTAAATTATTTCATTCTTCTTCATCCAGCAGCTTTGGATAAAAACTAGCTCAGATAAGTCCTGAATACGATTAGTGTAAATGAGCACTTTGTTTTTCAATTAAGGTTCCTGCTCTTTTCTGTGAAAATCCTTTCTTTCCATCTTGTAATCTCTATATAATTCACTCCTTTCTTTTGTTTCTCTTTCAGTCACAATGCAGACAATCTTTGGATTTCACATGAGGCAGAAAAACAATGTACATTACATTTCCAACAATAATTTTAAAAAATGGGATTTGAAGAAAGGGAAGAGAAAATTCTTGACACATTTGTGTTGGAAATAACCTTTTACTAGTATGTTGTTCAGATACTTTTACCTTGGGAATCAATAAATACAACAACCAATTTATATATTAATAAAAGAAAGAATATGAATCAGGAAATTTGAGTAATCTATGCAGGTATAAGAAAAACAAAATAATAATAAAGAGTAATTAGTTCTTTACTGGAAACATATTAATCAGACTTTGGCACAAAATACATTGCAGAAATAATCCAGTCGAGATCACTTTGACTGTTCTGGCTCAGTTCTAGAGAATCCTGGGAGTTGTAGTTTATTGTGGCACCAGAGCTATCTGATAGAGAAGGCTAAATGTCTCACAAACTATAATTCCCGGGATTCCATTGCACTGAGCCAGGTCAGTCAAAGCAATCTCGAACTGGATTATTTCTGCATTATTTAGACCTTTGGTATAGCACTTGTTTAAGTGTGGCTTTCACAAACAACAGCCATTCTTGGAACTTTAACAAATAGTGCACCTACGTTCATATGGACCCCAGAGTATTTGGCACCACAAAAAAAAAAAAAAAAGTCTAGCATGTCCCACTATGGTTTCCATTTCACACAGAATTTTGTTGAGGAAAAGCAGTGCAACATTAATGTTGATCTATGGGCCTAAGCAGACTGCCAGAAATAGTGCACATTAAATTGAGGCACTGCCCTGGCTCAGTGCTAGGGAATCATGGGAACTGTAATTTATTGTGGCACCAGAGCTCTCTGACAGAGAAGGCTCAATGTCTCAGAAAAAATACAATTCCCATGATTCCCTAGCACTGAGCCAGGGCAGTGCCTCAATTTAATGTGCACTATTTCTGACAGTCTGCTTAGGCCCAAAGTTTCTTTTCACGTGGACCTTTGGTCCAATTGTTGTTGCTGTGTACGTTCAAGTTGTTTCTGAGTTACGGTGATCCTAAGGCAAACCTATCATGAGGTTTTTTTGGTTTTTTTGGCAAGATTTGTTCAGAGGAGGTTTGTCATTGCCTTCCACTGAGGCTGAGAGCATGTGATTTACCCAGGGTTACCCATTGGTTTCATGAATGAGTGGGAAATTGAACCCTGGTCTCCAGAGTCATACTCCAACACCAAACCACTGCGTCATGTTGGTTCCAGTACGAAGATGGAAACTACCTTATTTTCCTGCGTATAAGACTACTTTTTAACCTGCAAAATCTGTGGTTAAAGTGTGTGGGGGGGTCATCTTATACGCCGGGTATAAGGATAAGGAGGATAGAGGTGCTAAAACTCTATTTTGACTGGGAAAATGGGGGGTCGTCTTATACGCCGGGTCGTCTTATACACCAGAAAATACGGTACCTTTTTCACTGTAGAGCAAGGAAAAGAAAATGCAGATGATAGGCTTTAGTGGGCTCCAAACTCAGGTCCAAAACACACTGCAGAAATAGTCCAGTTTGAGATTGCTTTAACTGCCCTGGCTCAGTACTAGGGAATCCTGGAAATTGCAGCTTCTTGTGGCACCAGAACTCTCTGACAAAGAAGGCTAAATGTCTCACAAAATTACAGTTCCCAGAATTCCCTAGCAATGAGCCAGGGCAGTTAAAGTGGTCTCAAACTGTATTATTTCTACAGTGTGTTTTGGACCTCAGTTTTTGGTTTGTTCCCTATATATTCCTGTACCTTCTCACTCTCAAAACTATAGGGGCAGAGGGTTGCTCCCAGATAATCCATAGTGTTCCCTGAAGGGCATGAAGGAACATCTAGTGTGTGCGTTTTAAAGGGTGTTTTAGGATTTAGTGCTGAATGTGCCAAATGTTATCCAGACTGCTCATACTAGAACCAGGATTTGGGACATGCATCATCTGAACAGGGCAACACCAAACATGGAAATGGGTCTTTTGGCCCATGCAGACCAATGTGTAGTCCGCTCAACCCAACCATGGTCTTGCCATCTGCAGATTTGAGCATCCACAGATGGTGGCATGTGTATGTGGCCCTGGCAGCATGGCCCAGGGCACAGCATGCCACCATTAAAAACCATGGGGCTTGAGTTCCCACAATTATTGGCATCTGCAGGGTGTGTGGGTGTGTCTGGAACAGAAGCCCTACAGATATGAAGGGATGGCTGTAGTATAGAAGTTTGAACCAGCGATATTACTTTAGGGTTTTTAGATAATGAAGGGCCTCATTCCCACATTATAAACTGGTTTGCTAACTGGTTTGCAGTGGTTTAAATGACCCTTGTTCACACTTGAGGCAAATCGCTGAAGTGGTTTGATGAGGGGTGTTCTGCGCTAGACCCATTTAACATGCATCTTTTTGATTCTCTTTATTGCACGTCTTTTGCAATAAATCGATTCAGCACAAGTGTGAACGACATGCAGATTGGAATTGATTTCCTATGACGTGATCAGCGATTGGCAACATACTGAAGAGGGTCCATTTTGAATCAATTCATTAGTCAATGTGAACAACAGTGGGCTACTTTACAACAAGAAAATGTAACTGGAAGAAATGTATTGTGAACCACGCTCCACTGTCAAACCAATCCATCAATTCAGATCACAAACTGATTTATTTGTAAACAGGAATGAGACCAAGAATGGATAGGCTGAACAGTGTCCTGATTTCCTCACCATAAGGGGAGAATAGAATTTGTACAAAGGCCAGAGCAAAGTGGGACCACCATCAGAATCTGGAAGAGCACAAGAAAGGTAAGCTCACAGGTAATTTTACCATCCAAGACTTAGACCCACTGAATCAAGGATTCAGGAGCAATATAACTCAGGGCCTTTGCAGACTGCCAGAAATAGTGCACATTAAATTGAGGCACTGCCCTGGCTCAGTGCTAGGGAATCATGGGAACTGTAATTTATTGTGGCACCAGAGCTCTCTGACAGAGAAGGCTCAATGTCCCACAAAAAAATACAGTTCCCATGATTCCCTAGCACTGAGCCAGGGCAGTGCCTCAATTTAATGTGCACTATTTCTGGCAGTCTGCAAAGGCCCTCAGTCTCCAGCAAAAGGTATTTTCTCTAGAAGAAGACCCCCTTAAAATCTTTTAGAAATGAATGCCAAATAATCAGTTCTTTCTTCATCTGTCAAAACAACTGAATCTTGTGATTAAGTCTATGCAAGCCTTTCATTGCAGAACAAAGGGAATTATGAGAGGCCCTGCCAGTAGCGTTAGCCTTGCATGAAAAACTTAAATGGACTGCAAGATCTTGTAACTCCCTGAGTGTTAACTTATGGAAGCTGAGATCAAGACAAGCTCTTTTCCTTAAGGTAGAATCATTTTCATCAGGCATTCTACAATCCTACTGGAGCAAATCAGTTTCAGTACTCCCAAATGTGATGAAACATAAACGATATTTATTTTCATCAGTGTTTAAAGGGATGTCCACCTTCTCTGTGAATACAGAAAAACTGGATGTGTGTTCTGTGCCTTCAAGTCATTTCCAACTTATGACAATTCTATGGTGAATTTATCATGGGTTTTTCTTGGCAATATATGTTCAGAGGAGGCTTACCATTGCCTTCTCCTGAGGCTGAGAGCTTGTGACTTGCTCAAGGTCACCCAGTTGTTTTAATGACTTAGTTGGGAATCAAACCCTTGTCTCCGGAGTCGTATCCCAAACTTCAAACCACTACGCCACATTGGCTCTCACTATGTCATCAAATTTTGACAGAAACTGTTTGGGGGGTTTGGGTAAATTATTATAAATGATTCAAGTAATGGACAGTTTTATAAAACAAGGTCCTTCTCTTCAGAGCCCATTCCACAAAATTACACATGTACTGCACAGACAATCAAACATTCTATGGCAGGTCAACATTATTATTAAATGGAAATTGAATGGAATAATACTATTGTTTAATTGTGTATTGTTTAATTGTTTAACTGTTTAATTGTTTAATTGCTTAATTACTGTTATTTAATTCGTTTAGTTTGGTTTGTTTTTAGGGGTTGGGTGGGTGTGGGAAGGAGGGATGGGATTTGAAGTGATTTTATTTTTCCTTATGTTTTGATATGTTGTACGTTGCCCCGATTGCTTGGCAGAGGGGTGGGATATAAATAAAAATTATTATTATTATTATTATTATTATTATTATTATTATTATTATTATTATTATTATTATTATAAAAAAGTATAAAAGATACATAGTTTGAATGTTAAAAAGGCAATTTAAAAAGGCAGTATAATTGAAAAAGATATCTTAAAAAGTCCTTTCTTTAAAAACCAGTTGTTAAAAGCCTATCGTCCTCCTCCTCTATCTGATGATTGCAGGAGAGCAAGGGGGGCATTTTAGCCTCCTTAGGGGCAGCTGCTGAGAAGACTGTCTTGTGCCTGAGAAGGTGGTGAGACTCAGAGAAAGGAATCTCTTAAGGATCTTAGGGCCTTTGCAGACTGCCAGAAATAGCATAAATTGAGTCCACTTTTAGGGTTAGGGTTAGGGTTAGGGAATCATGGGAACTGTATTTTATTGTGGCACCAGAGCTCTCTGACAGAGAAGGCTCAATGTCTCAGAAAAAAAACCCATTCCCATGGTTCCCTAGCACTAAGCCTAACCCTAAAAGTGGACTCAATTTGCACTATTTCTGGCAGTCTGCAAAGGCTCTTAGTGCCTAACCAGGCTCATATGAGGAGATACTGTCTGGAATTAGATAGCCTAGACCTAACCTGTCTAAGGGTATATAGGTCAGAGGTTCATAACCTTTTCTTTACCAGCAACCACTTTAAATATATTTTGTTGCCACAGATACACTTCCAAGACTTAATTCAAGATTTAAAACCCTAATAATACTAATACTAATAACACCTGAATGTGGAACCATTAATTACTATACATCAACCATTAAACCTTCCCTCAGACTTTTTCTCTTGCTTCTTCCCACCAGTTTGTGGCTCAAGCAGATTTAACAGCCAGCTAGCCTTTGCTTTGGCTCCTGTCACATGAATACTCTGCTGCAGGGTAGAGCAGCCTACAAACCTTCAAGTCTCTGTGGATTCCCTGTGAGGACATCACGGCTCCCTGGGGGTCTGTGAACCACAGGTTAAGAAAGCCACTGATATAGGTCATAACCAGCACTTTCAAGTGTGTCCAGAAAGAGATTGGGATTGTATAGTCACATGTAATCAGCTTCAGTTAAGAATCTGGCCATAGCGCTTTATGCTAACTGACATTACAGAAGGCTTTTCTAAGACAGGCGCATACCTTCCAACTGTCCTAGTTGGATAGCCTTGGTTAATTCTATGCTTTCTTGGTTTATTTTAAAATCTCACAGTTTGTGCTTCTCCCACCTTCTCCCCTTCATCTGTGACTTAGATCAGTTGCTAAAAACTGAGTTCAAAGAGCAAAAAGTAGTTAACTCAGCAGGAGGAAAGAGAAAGGAGAATGTAGAGCTTTGTCCTACCCAGTAGGATCAGGCAAAAGCAAACTGCTGTGGCCTCATAATGGCCCTTATTATACCACAACAAACTACTGAAGTGATATTTTGAAAAATTCCCACTGGAATCACTGGTGACTTCATATGACTGATCCATTTTGTCTACCCACAAATATTCACATACCCTCCAATTGTCCTACTTTGTCAGAGACATCTTAATTCTCTGCTATCGCACTTTCTCAGCTGCTTTTAAAACATCCCATTTTTTCTCCTCCTTGCACTTTCCCTCTTTGTCCTCAGCTTACTTTACTTGCTGCAAACAGGGGAGTAGAGTGTCTTGTCCTTTCCAGTAGGCTCAAGCAAAAGCAATTGGCTGCAACCTCTACTACCTTTAAAAGAGAGCATCCTATGCCGTTTGACTCCAAAACTGCTCTTTTGAGGTAAGAAAAAAGAATGAGCAGGGGAACAGAAGAGTCTCTCAGTTAAGAGGGACTTCCTATAATACCTAACCATCTGGAAGGTGGCATTGAAAGATGTACTGTGCACATTATGCACAAATGTTCAAGAATGGCATCATTTACAAAATCTTAGCTGGAAAAATATTTATGGATCTGTGTAAATTCACTAGGCACTTTGTTAGAGAGAGTGCCACTTCATGAATTCTGAGATGATACAGTCATATATGGGATAACACACTAGAGCCAACACAGTGTACAGGGGTTGGGAAACTTATGGTCTACCCCAGATATTGTGGAACTACAGCTTTCATTATCTGTCACCATTGCCTATGATATCTAGGGACGACAGTCATATCAATTTAAAAATATCTAGAGGACCAGGACACTGATTGAGTGATTATTACAATCTAGTGACGTTAGGGCAATAAAATGATGAGGGGAAGGAGAGGAGTTATAATCAAAAATAATTAAATAATTAGTGAATCAGTGAATGAATACCTTTCAATATTTTTGTCTTTCACCTGACTTCCCACAATAGTTTCAAAAATGAAAAGAATCCAGATTCCAAAAATGTGATAACTTCTGGTAGTGGATATGATATATGAATATATTATATATATGAAACATATGTGTGGCATTCGGTTCTTAAACAGCTGAGCATCAGAAGCCTCACTGAAATGAGCTGAGCTCCCAATATCATAAGACCCATGAGGACTGGGTTGGAGAAATTAAATGGAAAATCTTTGTACCAGAGGATTAGGTAGCGTTCTAAGGTCAGTCTTGCGAAAAATAAATATTTGTTTTTGTTTTTTGTTTTTAAACTAACAACTGGTTGCTTCCTAATGCACACAGACTTAAGAGATTCAGAGGACACATGCTTAATGTAGTGAAACATACATTAGTCCAAGGCATTCAGAAGCAAATTCTGTTTGAAACAAGGAGATTATTATGTTCTTGTTAAAACAAATATTAAGAGTTTCATTAGTCATAGAGAGACAAGCAGCTATTTGTCCAAGCTCAAGTACAACAGAATTCTAGTATAACAAACGAACATGGAGAAAACAGATCTTCCATCTTTAAAAAGCCCAGTGTTTGTGAACCAATTAATTTGCACCTAGCTAATTAATTCCCAATAGAGCTACCACCGCCACTAGTAAACAACCAAGATGTGAGGTTAGGTGTCAGCCTGGTTTGAAGTCATCAAACACAGACATCTGATTTCTAGTTCCGGTTGCCTGTCACAATGGTATGTGAGTGTGCCTTTTTTAGCTTGACAGTTCAATGTTGTTCTCTGTCAGCACTGTTTGCAATCCGGCTCATGCAGCTTGTGTTCACAATTCTTTGTGGTTTCAGAAAGGATGTAGGTGTTAAAAACTCTAAGTTCTAACCTCCGCATGCCATTCTCTGGCTTCAAAATCATGTTTAACCTCTCATGAGTTTGCTTTATGTATGAAAAACTGGAGAAACATCAAGTTCACAGCAAATTTTTATTTGTTTTATTTTTTGTATTTTTATTTATTTGCAAATCTTCATAAGTGAGTTTTCAGGATGAAAGCCTCTTTACTAAACTGGAGGTAAATTATTCATAAAAATGTTACCTGTCAAAATACAAATATATGGGGAGAAGCAGCTGGCAAACAGACTCCAGGGGGACAGCAAGGGTTCTGCACTCTCCAGACACACAGCCCCTTTGCTCTCACCCAGGTGGCAAAGTGGTGGTGGCAAAATGAGGACATTGCCCTCATAAATAAGAACTCTGTCCTCCCAAACGAACATTTCCTTCAGTCATTTATCTTCTGATATCACAGTAATGTGACATTTCAATTGAGCTTTTAGAAATACACTTTAGGCACTGAAAGCAAAGTTACAAAGGGAGTAGAACACAGCAAATGTAAGATTCTAAGTGTGAACGATTTTCAGTATTGCATTCTGTGCAATGCTAGAAATTTGAGGTCTAGAGGAAAACTCATGGGGAGGGGGGGCAGAGAAGGACAATGGTCTCATTTTGCTCACCTCCCCACCACCACCACTGTCATCCTCAATCTCATCCACTGTTTATGACAGATCTACATTTAAAAACAGATATACTACCATCCTGTGTAGAGTTTAGCCTAAACAGGGAGCAAGGAAGGGCTATAGGTACTGCAGAATTCCACAAAACTGAGGTGTTTGTGCTAAATAAGCAATAAGAAGAGCTTTGTTATGGCATAAATAATTGGGAAAAGGTGAATACTGGGAAGGAGAGAAGGGTGTGATATCATTAGGTACCTTCAAGAATTTAATTAGAATAAAATCATTTTCCCCCTATCTCATTTAATTGCTTTATATTCTTAACAGATGCTTCCTCTAGATTATGCTACTGGGGACATATTTCAACATTTTAAAACTGCTCTTCATCTCTGTGGATACCAGGCTGTTTACAAATATAACTGAAACAAACAAACAAAATGAGCAAAAACACACTATCATAATTTCTAAAGAGAAAAAGAAGCAGATACAATAAAACAATCAGAATTAGCCAATAAAAATGAATGGGCAAGTGAAAAGACATTGAGCTGATGATGAAACCATTATAATGTTGGTATCAGCCGAACGCCACTAGATGGTCACAATCATGCAGATACTCTACAAGTACAACTCAAAAACCAGACTGTTACCATGGCCATATGTGTTGTCAGAACCTGAGCCACAGACGTTTTGTCTCTGCCTTTTCTTCCTTATGAAACATCCTCAACAAATATATTTCCCTTGGACAAACTGCCACCATTGGTAACACTGAAATGGGAAGAAAAATATTCAGTAACACAGTCCTGATTTTAGCTGCTGGCAATGTTGTTGCTATCAGTTATGAAATAGGTTGCATTTTCTTCCTTTTCAGCCTATTGCAGCATACACAAAAATAGAGGTTAAAAATGCCATAAGGTTGCAAAAAGTTTTGATTTTTTTAATTTTATTTAAAAGGAGGAAGCTACAGTGAAGGGGAAGTTGATCAAGGCATTGCCCTTTCACTGTCAGTTTCTAAACAAAACAAAAAGGTTACAAAATACAAATGTTTACTTTTTTGCTGCTGCTATTGCTGTTGAGATGAGTGAGATGTGCAACCTATAGATGTACACTGTAATTCTTTAGTTAATATCACAAACCATATGGGTGTTGACTGCAGCCCTGCATACAACACCAGCATACTTTTTGTTGTTGCTTAGATGTTTCTAACAACTACTTCTTCAGATAGAAAACAGCTCTTGGTATGTACCACTTATGGATGCAGTTGGTAGAGACTGCAGCACTTTTACATTTTTAAAAATAAAAACCAACAACACAGAACTTAGTCCACCTTCCACTTGACATGCTGTGTATATGAATGTTTTGTTTATTAAACATTGAATTATTTAAGCCAAAAATTGCAGTTAGACTGAAGATCTGTGTTGTAGCTACTGGATGGGGCAAAATGAGGGGATTTTTCATCCACAAGAATTCTGTCTCCCCAAATGAAATTTTCTTTCATTTCTCCAATTTCTAACATTGCAGTAACTTACAACTGAGCATTTAGAAATACATTTTAGGCATCCAATGAAAAGGGGCTGACAAAGTTACCAGGGGAGTGTGAAGAAAGCAAATATAAAACTTAAAAATTGGAACAATTTCCTCTGCAGCACCAGAAATGTGGGGACAAATACTGTGGCAGTCCCATGGGTTTTAACATCCCATTGCTGCCTCCAAATTTATCATGAGCACTGCTTACTTTTCTTGATGCAGCACCCCAATGGGTATTGTGATCCCACCGCTGCTCAATATGTGATGTACCAGACCGCTTTTATTTATATCTATGGGCTTATTTCCCCAAACTTGCTTTCTTTATTTCTTAGTAGCATGGAAATTCAATCCAGATTCAGACAAGATTGTATGAAAAGAAAAATGTAACTTTATTTGGATGATGATTAACAATGCTTCATTTGTTA
>CM034703.1:73175399-73188234 GCA_020142125.1 Phrynosoma platyrhinos
GTCCAAGCCTGCTTTCCTTACAATATGTATTGCATATAAGTTGAATAGTGGTAGGATCTTTTGATGGTGGTAGGACCCATCAAAATGGAAACTGCCAGATGTTGTCCCTAGTGTAAAATCTCAGTGGATACCAACTGTGATTCAGTTTTAACTGGCATGGTTCCATCCTATGAAATCCTGAAATTTGCAGTTTAAGGAGCATTTAAAATTCACATTCAGAGATCTCATCTGGTGTGGCACCAGTCTATAAACCCCAGGATTCCATAGGATTCAACCATGGCATCTAACGTGGAACCTGTAGTGTTATCATGGTGTAGATTATTTATTACATTTATGTCCCCCTCCTAATGGGTAAGATACTGTTCAAGGCAACTAACATGAAAACACAGGACTCATCTTCCACATTACACAATTATGGCACCATGATTCTACTTCAAATGCTATGGCACATGTCACAAAGTCCTGGGATTTGCAGTTTAGGGAAGTGTGTTTAGAATTCTGATCTAGGGAGCTCCAGGTCCTCAGTTAAGTAAAAACCCTAGGATTCCCTATAGTTTTGTAATATGAAAGGGCTTACAGATAAAATAGCCTAGTTCTAACTGAAACATTAAAACTAATCAATAATGTGTATCAAATCAAAAAGTATAAATGGGAAAGAAATAATAGTACTCATTGAAGTACCATTAAAATCTGTTTCTGCAGCAAGACAGCAGGAATGCATAAAGTCTATTTGGATAAAACCTGGCTGGCACAAGAAAGACAACAGAGATCCAATTAGTTTGGCTTCCTTTAGTAAGGAAAAACAATAATGCTAGGAAAGTTAGCGGGTAGAAAAAAGAGAAGAAGACCATAATTCAGATGGATAGACTCAATCAGGGGGGTTATGGGCAAGGACTTGCAGGATCTGGGCAAAGCAGTGGAAGACAGGGATTCTTGGAGATGTCTCATCCACAGGGTCACCATGAGTCAGAACCAACTTGAGGGTAGCTAACAACAACAAAAGTAAGGAGATTGTTGAGTTCAATCACCATGAAATCTCCTCCTTATATTCCCACTAATGTGCCTTCTGAAACAGGTTCATTTGTATTCCATGTTTTTCCCCCACTTGAAGTCCAGACAGGATATATAGTATTCCTAAATTGTCTCCCATCTAGACACTCATCAGCAGCACTGCCTGGATTAATCTTCAGATCTTTAGAGACCCCAGGATCGCATGTACTAATCAGTATATGCCCCACTCTTCCCACAATTAACACACAAGATAAGCAAGAACAGCACAAGAACAGCATAAGCAAGGGACATGCTAGCTAGAAGAATAACCACATTATTCCATCAATAACAATTATTATCTTCTCATGAAGTTTCATATTTGGAAATTGCCAAAACAATCAAAAGGTTTCATGATAGTGAATGTACTTGAGTTCAGATTTAAAGGTGAAAATTCCCCCATGCAACATGATGAATTTAAATTCTTGGTGAACAACAAAACTGGGAAATTTGCTGAATTTGAAATATTTGTGAATGCTTGTTTTAGGAACAGAACATCCATGCATATAAAAGAAACAACTGAACCTGCCTCCCAATCATTATTTGAAGCTGCAATCCTATCCTTAAACATCAGGGGGTAAAGCTCATTAAACACAATGGGGCTTAAATATAAGGAGACTTGTGGAGGCTTGGACTGCAAAGCATGGGTGGAAATCATTCACCCTCCAAATGCTATTGAATTGCAACTCACACCATTCCTCACCATTGACTCAAGTTACTAAGAGCTACAGTTCAACATCATTCGGAAGGCCATTTGAATTCCCACCCTTGCTGCAAATCTTCTATTTTAATCATGTCACAGATGTCAGTTGAGTTGAATTCTCTTAAGTCAGTCACTAGGAGGATGCATGATGGAGGAGAGAACAACAGAAAGCCTTGTTTTTATTATTTGATACAGATATCCTCATCAACCTATCTTTTTTGAAAAAAGGTCAAGGTGTATACAGTTTTCTTATGCAGACATTTTATCTTCAAAAGAACCCAGGAAAACAGGCACGGTTGAAGATAATAACAAGTACAGGATTACCACTGACCTTTGTGTCTAAATGACGTCTTGAACCTAGGTCATCCTAGTCCTAGTCTAAGGAGATTATTGCACCACTAATAAAACCAGTTTATCTGAACTGGTTTAAAATTTAAAATGGGAGGCATCCTGATCTTATCACAAGGATTTAGCCACCAAATTTGCTGCCTGGTCCATCCCAGGCCCATCCCCTCTCCCAGGGCTGCTCTGACAGCCATTTCCTTAAGTAGGAAAACTCCCAGCTTTGAAAAGAGGTGTGCTGAGCACCCCTGTGAGTGGGGACGGACCCGGGCAGCAAATTCAGTAGCTATCCTTCTGATGATATCAGGATGGTGCCCATTTTAAATTTTAAGCTGACTTAGGGGGGTTGCAGACTGCCAGAAATAGTGCAAATTGAGTCCACTTTTAGGGTTAGGGTTAGTGCTAGGGAGTCATGGGAACTGTTTTTTTTTTCTGAGACATTGAGCCTTCTCTGTCAGAGAGCTCTGGTGCCACAATAAAATACAGTTCCTATGATTCCTTAACCCTAACCCTAAACCTTAAAGTGGACTCAATTTGCACTATTTTCTGCAACCCCCCTTAGTCTGCAACCCCCCTTAGATAAGCTGGTTTTATTAGTGGTGCGATAAGCTCCTGAGTCTTTCTAACCATTATATAACTGTCTTTGAAAATGTATAGAACAGCAGCTCATTTAAGACACTTACTAAGGCCATGATACTAACTTATATTTTTCAAAAAAAGGGGGCGGGAGTATAAACTTGATCTAAAGAATTAATTTAGGCATTCACAAGGGTTTGGTCATCTCCAGTAGGATTTTTTTAAAAAAACAAACAAACATTGCTTTGAAGAACAATCCTCTCTCCGAAACCTCAGACTGGTTTTGAAATTTCATCTCACTTTAAAACGGTTATTGCTGGTCACCTGCAAATGGATAGCTGTTTAAGAAACACAAGTCAAAAGTCCTCTTGGGGATGTGGAATTAGGCTGCAGCCCAGGTCCCAGGCACGTTCAGCAAGCTGCCTTTCAAAGTCGTGAGCTTTCCGACTTTGAAAAGTGGCTTGCTGAGCATGCTTGGGACCCAAGATGCAGCCTGGATGCACTCGCCCGGCAGATTCAGTAGCAAAATCCATGCGATAGAACCCAGTTGCAGCTCAAATGAGACTTCAACTCAGGAGAGGTAAGTCACTTTTTTAAGCTGTGCGATAATCTCCTTAGTTACATACCAGTTTTGGCCTGTGTTTATACTTTATAATATAAGCAAAGCAAAGCAAAGCAGCTTCATTTATGTACCTCTTCATACCATGCTGTGCAGGGTCTAAGCGGTTTACAACTGTAAGCTCATTGCCCCCCAACAGCTGGGTACTCATTTTAGTGACCTCGGAAAGATGCAGGCCTGAGTCAAGCCTGAGCCCTGGCTAGTATTGAACTCGCAACCCTTGTGGTTTATGAGTGAGTGGCTGCAGTACAGGCATTTAACCACTGTGCCACCAGGGCTTAGGGCTGGTGGCTATAAACCACTAGGTGGCACTGGACTTTTGTTATACCAGGGAGAAGTCAATGAGAGAGCTACATTTTAAGCCCATCTGTCCTCCAAGCCTCCTCCAGACAGACCTCAGCTACAGCACCCCAATGTGACAAGGTGAAATTAGAGAGTAGCAACACAGTGTGATGCTTACAAATAAACAAATAAAGAAAAAGCCTGTTGCGTTCACATAAGTAAGCTCTTATATTCAATAGTAAGTTCACTCAATTTTGTATGCTTAGCTCTTGATTTCACAGATCCATTCATACCCTCCAAGTATGATCTGGCAGGGACAGCCCCAATTAATCATGTCTTATCCCATTTTTTTCAGTTGCTTTTAAAATGTCCCAATTTCTGATTCATCCTCTCATTTCCCTCCCTTGTCCTCAGCTTACTTCATTTGCTGCAAAATGAGTTGAAACTGAAGAGTAGTTTGTCGTGTTGCTGTGTGCCTTCAAGTTGTTTCTGACTTATGGCAGTCCTATCATAGTCTTTTCTTAATAAAATTTCTTCAGAAGGAGTTTGGCTTTGCCTTCCTCTGAGGCTGAGAGAGGAACCAGTGGGCTTCCATAGCTAATGGGGATTACAACCCCGCTCTCCAGAGTTATTGTCCAACACTTAGACCACTACACCATGCTGACTCTCAACTCAGTTAATTAATTCAGTTAATTGCACTCAGTTAACTCAGAATGGGAGAGTGAAGAGAGAGTCTTGCCTTTCCACATAAACTCAGGCAAAAGCAAACTTCTGCAGCCTCTCTCAGCCTCTCTTATTTTTTTCTGAGACATTGAGCCTTCTCTGTCAGAGAGCTCTGGTGCCACAATAAATTACAGTTCCCATGATCCCCTAGCACTGAGCCAGGGCAGTGCCTCAATTTAATGTGCACTATTTCTGGCAGTCTGCAAAGGCCTTTAGCTTATGTGTTCTTCCTCAGTAATCACTTTTGCTGTCTTGACCACATTCTGATGTTGTTTGGCTATATGTATTCCAGTTTTCATCTATGAAATGTTGGAGGGTATGGCCATTGCATAGTGTGCTGGATATCTTGAAAGGCAAGAGGAAGAGGGAAATACAGTGGATATAATAAAGAGAGATTAAACTGATATGGGAAAGATTTGCTGTACTTGATTTGTTTATTTTGGCTACTGTTGCTCAGAATATTTCAGCAGCTAAGACAAAGGTTAAGTGCAAATGGCAATACTTGGTAAAGGTAAACGTCTCATGACGGCATGAATAAAAGCATTTTATGAGTCGGCTCCAAGCTATTGATCAGAGGGCGGTAAGGTGTTGGACAATAACGCTTTAATATCTGGTAAAGGTAATTAATCTGATTTAAATGACAGCAGTAAATGTTCAGAAATCCTATAAAAACATTTGTTCACATGGACATTTTCCATGCCTGGTGACTTATTAAAAATTGCTACAGAGGCTGAACAGAAAACATTCATACTATCATAGAATTATTCTCCAAATCATAATTGTGCTTGGAAATCTTTGAGATTAAGGCAGGGACAGCACCAATTAATCCTGCATGATCATTTTTGTGTGCACATTTAATAAATATTGATTTCTCCTTCAGTATGCACCTCTTCTCCAATGGCTACACTTTACTTGAGAGCCAGCATGATGTAATGGTTTGTGAATTAGATTATGACTCTGGAGACCCCACTCAGCCATTAAAATCCACTGGGTAGCCTTGGACATGTCACACTTTCTCAGCCTCAGAAGGCAATTCTTAACAAATCTGGCCAAGAAAACCCTGTGATAGGTTCACCTTAGGCTTGCCATAAATCAGGAACAACTTGAAGGCACACAAGTACAGCTAATACTTTGCTTGTGGGAATGTGGACTTTTGCCTTACAGAGTATCTGAGAAAGTGCAGTGCTTTACTATGAAAGCATTCCAATACAGATCCCATCAGGAAGTGGCTGCTGCTGTCAAAACCTTATTCCAAGAGTAGCTATTTTTTAAATATGGTTTCCCATAATTTACTAGGCTTGTTGTTATTAGATGGCAGTAGCAGGATTCCTTAAAGCTTGTCCACTTGAATGCATTTGCTCAGGCCAGAGACCAGGTTAAGTCTTTTTACTGTGTCTAAATGGCTCTTCTGGCTGATATTATTGGAATCATCCTATGGGACAGCCAGCATGTGTATTGGTTTATATTTTGGACTCCAGGCTCATTTACACCAGCCAGAATACTCTGGGATGATCCTGGAGTTACCCCAGATTCTCCCTATTGCCTCCACACTCTGTAGCGACACCAGATGGCTGTCTACACATAGGGCCCCACTGTGTTACCTAGCACCACTGCCATTGGTACAAGTTGCTCCCTCTGAGGTCAGAAATGAGACGCCTAGTGTCAATCATATGGCTGGGTGCTTGGTTGTGGACTTAGAGAATATTAAAATAATTTTTAAATAATTAATAAGATAATTACAATAATTAAACACTTTTTTAAATAACATTTTTAAAAGCACATCCTTTGCATATCCCTCTACCTCAACCAGTTAGTCTGAAGGCCTGTTTTAACAAGAAGGTATTTGTCTGCTGTTGAAAAGAGAGCCAAATGAGCCTTCTGCTGGGGGGAGTCTATAATCTAGGACAGGGGTCCCTGGACTTTTTGATCCGGGGATCGGTTCGCTAGCCCCCAGATCTTCCGGGGGCCGGAGGCGCGCGCGCGCATATGTGCACTACTCCGCCGTCATTTTGTGTTCAGAAGTGTGCATGAATGGCTGCGGCGGCAGGAGGCCTCATGGGCCAGCAAGAAGGCCTCGACTGGCCGAGTCCAGCCCGCAGGCCGTAGTTTGGGGACCCCTGACCTAGGAGCAGACACTGAGAAGGCTAGTTCTGGTGTCCACACCAGATAAGCCTGTGAGAGTTGTGGGATGGAAAGAAAGCCCTCCTCTGAAGAAAAAACTCAAGAAAGCTCACACAGAGAGAGATGGGCTTTCAAATTCTCTGCACCTAAGTTTTTATTCCTTCCTAGAACTACAGTAGAACCTGAAACATGTTGACCATATGCATCTAAGGAAGTAGATTTTTAGTCTACGAAAGCTCATGCTGCCAACTTCTTTCTTTCAGTTCATCTCAAAGATGCTACAAGATCCCTCTACATACATTAAGACAAAGAAGGGCATAAGAAAAGCCAGGCTAGGTCAGACTGGAGGCCTACCTAATTCAATATTCTGTTCACACAGTGGCCAGCCAGCCTGTGAGTCTCTGTTGAACCTGACCTGAAATAGAAACAGGAGTAAAAATCAAGCTGTTTACCAGTCAAGAATAAAGACACACATCAACAGAACAAAATACAGGGAGTGGCAGGCTTTTTTGCTCATCAGATCCTCCAGAACCACGATCAGAAAGGGTATATGAAATAAAAACACTGCTCTGGAGGATTTATATTCTGAGGTTTGCAAATGTTTCTGTATACCTTCTTCAAGAGATAAGCCTGGGAAGCATTAGTGGAGGCCTCGTTTAGGTCAGATTGTCACTGGGATTTGGTCAACACATACAAGTTATATTGTGAGTGTTTGTTTATATATATATATATATATATATATATATATATATATATAATATATACTGCCTTTAAAGACAAAGATTTGCTAATTTGGTTGACAGAGTAAGAACTTAAAATATATATTTTAGAAGGACAACTATAAAAATTACAATATTCTTAAAATATGGGATTTTATTTATTTTGTTTATTTTTCATGTGCTGCTTATATCTCTGATAGGAAATAACATAGTTATTTATTTGTTAGAGTTTTTGTTTCATGCAACCTGCCTTGAAGTTTTAACTTTTACCAGCTTGCTCCACATACTATGAAAATGTTATAAATAACATACTTGATCTTACATTTTCTTATCTTGAAGCAGAAGTGAACTGGTTAAGTGAGCTGGTAAACTGGTTAAGGAACTGTTATTGGGCCAAGTATCAAATCCATGTATCAGTTGCAGCTGAACTTGAACCAAATGTTTAATAATTTGACTCAGTGAATACTGGCTATGGGGGGGGGGGCAGAGAACATCCCTAAGTAAGCTGCTCTGTTTGATTCTCCTTCGTTCGGGATACCCAATCTCTCCTCCTTTTGACTGTTGGTGCAGATTATTTGTGGCCTCTACTGCTGGATTCAAATCATGTATCTCTCAGAGAGTCAGACAAAGCACACAAAGCTTATTGCTCCTCCTCCTTCTTTTTCTCATTTCTTTCAACAAGGAAGAGTAGATGTGGGGGTCTTCAAGAACTGAGGCCCCTACTAGACTATGAGCTAGCAGGTGCCTACTAATGCCATCTCATTACACTAGTCCTGATCAGCACTGAAAGTTGCAAGAGTAGTATACTCATACAGATCTATTTAATTGGAAACATTTTTTTACTTACCTTTCAGTTAAATATTCTGAATTTGACAACTGGTTGATCACAGAGTTCCTTCACTGTAAGTACTTCTGCTGATGGGACTCCCCCCAAAATTACCTCTTAAACCATGCAGAGCTCCAGTCAAAGGGCTTCTGAGTTGTTCCAAATCAAGATGCTAGGAAATCATGACTGTAACATTCTCCTGGTCACAGGCCACATTGAGATGTCCAGCTAGAGAGATGCATCAGAGTTCTTCTGCAATGGTGATCTTAACATGCCCCATTTCTGTTCTGACTGAAAACATAGCTTTGGGAAGGGGGTCACATTTGGCCACTGTAAACACGAACCCTAAAAATTATGAGATAATTCTTGTTTACAATCTTATAAATACTGAACTGGATGCCAGCCAACCAGTCATATACATGCTTACTTAGAAGCTGCATTGAATACAGCAGGGCTTTTTTTTCCTAGAAAGGATGCTAATGAGTGCAGCCATAGATGTATTGCTGCAGAGATGATACAAATATAAAACCCCATCATTTCAAAACCACACAGAGAATAATTCCCTGAACTGCTGTGTCTAAAAATGATCTGACTGATAGATACAGGAATACTAGCCAGCTGTATAGAAATTCTGCCAGCCCTTTTGTACACTGGACAGTTTAGCAGCTTATAGAAACAATGGATCTCAGTTCAGAAAAGGAAATTCATTCTCTGTCATATCCCAGGGGAAAGATGAGAGAGATAATGAGCCTCATGTGATAGGACTGGTAATGCCACTTAGCGTACTTGCAAAAGGCTATCAGCAACCAAACCACAGGAGACCAGAAGCAGGAATGCCTTGTTCACTTGAATCGACAGAAGCAGCTATTGCTGGACTGTTGTTTTGGTTCACATTAAAGTACAATTCCTGGATAAGGGCTGTAGCTGCTGTTTACAAGGGAAATTGGAGCATTCGCTGCTTCTCATTTCAGAACTTCTAAGCTCCATTTCTTACCAAAAAGGTCACCGAAAAGCATGCACTAAACACAAATTGATACCACCTCACCTGACTGCCTGGACTGCCCAAGGTTTCTACATTGACAGTAAGTCTACACAGCAACAGTAACAGAATCATAGAGCTGGAAGAGACCTCAAGGGCCATCCAGTCCAACCTCCTGCCATGAAGGAATACACAATCAAAGCACCTCCAACAAATGGCCATCTGTTTAAAAACCTCCAAAGTAGAGGACTTCACCACATTCCCAAGACTTTGGTTCGATTCCCTGCTCAAGCAAAAAAACCCACTGGGTAACCTTGGGCAAGTCAGACATTCTCTGAGCCTCAGGGGATGGCAATAGCAAAACTCTCTGAAGAAACATGCCAAGAAAACCCTATGAAAGATTCATCTTAGGGTCACCATAAGTAAAAAATGACTTAGAGGAACACAGTAACAAGCAAGGGAGTTTCAATATGTATAGTATGTTCAATACACTGGCTTATATTATGGGCAGGGAACACTGTGGCTTTCCAAATGTTATCAAACTGCAGCTCCCATCAGCTCTAGTCAGTAGATGATGGTGTGGAGTAATAAGAGTGTCAGTCCAACATGTGGAAAGACACATGTTCTCTATCCCTGCATTACAAACTAGATGTTTTCCAGACCTGAGGCATTTTATTATTGTATTTACACCCAATCTTTTTCCCAAAGCAGGGTTTCAAGGTAGCTTACAAGATAAAAAGAAATGAGTAGGTCCAAAATCTTAAAGAGGAATACAGTAATCAAATGTAAACTGAGTTGTTCCTTTTCAATGAGTAAACACTAAAGCAATATGCCAACATAAAGTGAAGGGTCATCATCCCAAGAAAGGTTAGATTAGAGATACAACAAACATCCTAACCAGGTGTGAGTGCTGATGCTTCGGTGACACTTCACATTAGATAAGGCCTTTCAACTCTCCACCTGAGGCAAACTCCCAGCTAGGATTTGAATGGCTGTTCAGGGAGATAACCAAACTCCTGATCTTGAAAAATTCTTGATGTTCCTTGGGAAAAGCTAACACCTCCAGTTCCTAGTGACATCAGATGTTTCCCAAATGGATCATTTAAGGTAAAGACATTACTGTTATAGACTGTAATCTTTTTGGTGACTCATAGCAACCAAAACTACTTTTATAATGTCACAGAAGGAGTCATTCAGTACCTCCTTATGCATTAAGTTATCAAGCTGTGCAATGTCTACTTGTGTATAGCCCTGCCTCCCTAGCCACCTTGCATTGTCATAACGCTAATTGCTTTTGCCTTCGTTCTTCATTGGTCTCTCTTCGACTTTTAACTTCCAAACTTGGTGTAAGTATGATGGCTAAGCTTTATGGTCTGTCACTTTCAAATTGGATCTCACCATAGTCTTCAATGAATTTTTTGGGGGAAGTACTTCATAAATGTGTAGCTATCATATTTTAAAAGTATGTTTTCAGAGTTATCACATTTAAAATATATGTAGTATCAAAAGGGGATTTTATTGCTGAAAGTTATAGCATTCCTTTGCATTTTGGGATAGAATGTATATTTATTTAAAGTGTGGTTACATAATATGCCAGATACTATGCATTATCACTTCTGTGTGTTCTGTGGCCCCAAGGAAAAAGATCCAGAATGTTCTATCAATTTCATTAAGTGCAAATTACTAACTGGTATCTGAACCAAAGCAATTCTCAGCTCTGTCAGTAGACTGTGCTTAGCAACAAGAGATATTTAATGCTTTCAGTGAAATTCCTTTCTAGTTTACACTAAGCAGATAATGCTAGATGAAAACAACACTGAGGGTTTTTAAAAATAAAGTGTGCAATATATGTAATAGTTTTTATGGATTCTGAAGAGGAAGCCTCTCTCTCTCTCATCCCCATTTATTAGCTATAAGATGCAGTTCATTCCTTGGCCTCATCCCCACTTACAAATAAATCAGTTTGCAATTCAAATTGATGGATTGGTTTGACAGTGGAGCATGGTTCAAACTACATTTGCCCCGATTGCATTTTCTTGTTGTAAAATAACCCACTTGTTGTTCACATTGACTAATGAATCAATTCAAAATGGACCCTCTTCAGCGGGTTGCTGATCGCTGATCATGTCATAGGAAATCAGTTTCAATCTGCATCTTGTTCACACTTGCACTGAATCAATTTATTGCAAAAGACATGGAAAAAATGAGCATCAAAAAGATGTGTGTTAAATGGGTCTAGCGCAGGGCGATTCAGCTCAAGTGCAACAAGGGTCATTTAAACCACTTCAAACTGGTTAGCAAACCAGCTTATAACATAGTGGCAATAAGGCCCTTATTCAACTTATAAACACATAGCAAGAGTTTTAAAAGCTCCTGTTCATATCTTAACATGAAAAGACTTCAGAGTATAAATGGATTCCTAGCTCATCATAAAAGATGCTCCAAATCTCCCTTTCTGCCATCTAGTTATGATTTATTCCCATAACCCCATACAATGCAACGAAGAACCCAACTTGATGTTTGAAAAGTTAATTTTAAAAATGAATTAGTTACCATCAGAATCCCAAGGCCTGAGAGAGTAATTAGTATTATTACTGTAGTTTTAGAAAAGTGATACTTTTTTGTTTCTCCAAAGTATGTAAGATACTTGCTTGTAAATTACTGGTACTCAAAAATAGCCATCTGATAGCTACAAGCCCTTAGCCTATGGCATAAAAACACTCTCCCCCCTCTACCTTCTTGTTTCCTGAAGCAGCAGCATGAAGCACAACACAAGCCAGCACATGCATCATATGACACTCCATCTTGTTTATTTGTAGAGGTCACACCAATACCTATAAGAAGAACTAAAAAGTCACATTTCCACTGCAAAATATTACTCATTACAGTCTAGTTACTATAATAATATAATGCAGTTATAGATCATTTATTGGAAAAAATAAGTGATTACAAGCAACTAGTTATCTGCAACCAGCTACTTCTAGGCTCAGTCAGAACCTGTATGAAGATTCCATTGTATCATGTTTCCAGTGACCACATTAGAACTTGAGTATCATTAATTTACTGAATTTTCACTAATCTGTCCTTGTTATATAAAATCCCAATCTCTTCTTGTTATTTATTTTCATCTTTCAGAATTATGGAAGAGAATATTTGTTTGTTCTTTTAGTAAGTAGATTCTGCCATAATTTTGCTTCTGTGCAGAAATATTTTTGCAGGTCTGAGGGAAGAAAAGGATTATTAAGTGAATGAAGCCTCTTGACATGATAAAATGCTTTAATAGTCAATAGTAAATTGTCACTGTGCCTAGGAATGTGCAAATCTGGAAGCAAATTTCCATTGATTTCTTCCTTATTCCATCTCTACATCTTGTCCATAGCTTTTTTCCCTCTTCGTTTTCACACCTTCTCTCCTTCCTTCCCTCCATTCTCCCCCTCCCCCCCAAGTCCTGAAGTATGTAGTTTTATGAATACAAATCTTACAGAACCCACTTCTCACACATCTCTATCTATGACATAACCTATAACCTACTCCTCCATGGTATCCTTCTAGTGGTAGACAAAGATTTGTTTTTACAGACTTTTGGGAACTAATTGCCTTTGGGGAAAGGGTTTTTAAGAATATGCTGAATTGTCTGTACTTGTTATTTGTCAATAGATATACACTGGGCTCTTGGTATCTGCTGGGATTTGGCACTCCCTACAGATATCAAAATCCATGGATGTTCCAGTCCCAATTAATACAATAGTGTAGTGAAATGGTGTCCCTTATCTAAAATAGCAAAATCAAGGTTTGTTTTTTGGAATTTATATGTTTTTGGAATATTTTAAAACTTTGTATGCAGTGATGTTACTAAGGACGTTATCACACGTGGGCCAGAAAGCGATAATAAAGTGGA
>CM034703.1:73295770-73309184 GCA_020142125.1 Phrynosoma platyrhinos
AAAAAAACCCTTATATCAAAAACATTTTGGAATGCTCCCAAATACATTTGCAAAACAAAGTAGTTACTCTGGAGTAGTATTAACATGAAATGCAGTGTGTTGCAAGTATTATTTTCAGGAGCATCAACTATAGAAGAAAATAGTCAGTAGCGCACAGAAAGGCCATTTTAAAAAAGTTTCTTTTTGTGAGACTCTTGAGTTGTTTCTGACTTATGGCGACCATAAGCTGAACTCATCTGGGGGTTTGCTTGGCAAGATTTGTTCAGAGGGTGTTTGAAATAACCTTCCTCCAAGGCTGAGAGAGAGTGATTTGCTTAAGGTCACCCAGTGGGTTTCATTGGCCAAACATGGATTCACACCCTGGTCTCCCAGAATCCTAGTCCAACATTCAAACCACTATACCTTACTGGCTCGCTTTTAAACGTTACAGCTATCATAAATATATTCAGTGTACACATCTTCTTTGCCTGGATATTAAGGAGGCACAAAGCCTCTCCCTTTCTTTTTCCTCCTTTATCTAAAAGATATTTTCCAAAATAGCTTCCATTTACTTACCCCAAAAGAATAACAACTAATACTTTACAGTACTGAGCTTTTTTACAAGGCAAATGAGTAATTGTTCTGAAGTTTGGCTGCATCACACATTTTCAAGTTTAGCTATGTTCTTCTTAACAACATTTGTTCAACATGGATACATACACTATACAATTGAGCTGCCAAAAGCCTCCTCATTATATTATTATATTGATGTTGTTGTTGTTATATTACTATAATATTATTATTGTTTGCTGTGTTGACATTCTCTTAGCAACTTTGCCTGCCCCTTTTCTTTGGATGCCTAAACTGTGTTTCTAAATGCTCAACTGAAATTTCAAGTTTTAAGTTAGTGTAATGCTAGAAATGGACTGCAGGAAAATTTCATTGGCAGAATTCTCATTGAGGAGCAATGCTCCACCTATAACAACATGATCCCTACATATGAGAAATACTATACAAGTAGTTACTAATGCAGGAGGCGTAAATTCTTTGGGAGCTAATTTGTTTAAAAAATTATCATGGATAGCTGATTTCCTTTGACATAAGTACATAAGAAGGGCTGTACCAGATCACCCCAAGCCAAGTACTCTTTCTCACAGTGGCTAGTCACATGTTTAGAAGAAGCCTGAGTGCAATGTATCTGGAATTCAACATGCATTGAGACTAGGGCCCTTTATATAGTACACCATTATAACATTCCATTTTAGTGTCATGTTTACATCCTATGGAATCTTGGCTTTGATTGTTGTATGAGGCTCTAAATCCCTTTGGTAGAGAATACCCCTCCCTAAACTCCCTAACAAGGATGTTATCTTGTCAGTTGTAATGGTATAATATATTAAAATTGGATAGTAAGAAAGGGCCCTGAGGCTTAGCTGATTTGAATTAACTCATTTTCTTCCATTTGCTGTCTCTCACTTGTTCCTAATTAACCAGCTGGCAGATTTTAATATCATTTGGACTATTTTTAAACTGGACACAAATGGTAAGCTTCGCTTTTATATAGCATCCCCTCCTGGGTAGGACAGAAGAGTGGATGTCCCTTCCTCTTTAAGGGGACACCTGCTGGGAAATGTTGCACGAAACATCTGAAAGCAAAGGAAGTTGTATTTCCCTTGCCTACATCATGATTGTATAGTCACAGTGCTCTTTACAATGATGTGGAAGTTTAAACACGGTAAGGTTGCCAGGTCTCAGGATGCTGGAAGAAGTCTCTGGGGACTGTTGTACTTTTCCAGGTTTCCAAGCAAGCAGAAAAAGAACAAGTGGCATGAAAGAATGACAAAGTACATTTTTTCTCAGCACACTGCAGAATTAAAGCAGTTTGACACCACTTTAACTTCCATGACTCTATCTTAGAGAATCCTGGAATTTGTAGTTTGGTGAGGTATTCAACCTGGTCTGTCAGAGAACTCTGGTGCCCCACCAAACTTGCAAGTGGTTAAGTAAGTGATTACTTACTTAAAGCCAACTACTGAACATTAGGGGGTTGTGTTATGGTAGTTAACTACTGAAGGCTAGTGTTATGGTCCAGTAGTGTCACTAGGAGGTGTAAGGTGCGCAGACCACACCAGGTGACACCCTAGAGGAGGGGTGACACCAGGTCAGGCCTTCCTCCTGCTATGGGCTGTTTGTGCACTACTGCTGCCCCTGCCCCTTCTTCTCAGCTGCCTGTCTCTCTCTGTGAGGAGGAGGCCAGGGCACTGGAGGGGGCACATGAGTCCCTTCCATCCTTTCCTGTTGCCTTACTTGCTTGTCTGCCGCCCACCCCAACAGCCCTGGGCAGACAATGTGCAGGCAACTGAATGAGGCAATGAGTACAAGGTGTTGGTTATGGCCTTTAAAGCCCTACATGGCTTGGGTCCAACCTATCCAATCTATCTCCGGGACAGCCTCTTTCCGTATGATCCACCCCATGCACTCCGGTCCTCTGGGAGGAATCTGCTATAACCTATGAAAATCAGGCTATCGTGACCTCACAGAGGGCCTTTTCTGCCACTGCTCCCAGACTATGGAACGGTCTGCCAGACTAGATCCGTCTTATCTTACCACCTTAGACAGCTTCAAAATGGCTGTCAAGATGGATCTCTTCCAGTAGAATAATTATCCCAGCCCAAAGAGTCAGCTAATCTTTCTCCCTTCCATGCTGCTGCTGATTGCTCTGTATTGTTGTGATGCTGTGTTCTATAACTGACTTTAATATTTTTTTTAAGGGGTGGGCAGGGTTTTGGGGATTGGATGTATTTTATTGATGTCTAATTGTTGTAAGCCGCCCTGATTGCACAGCAGAGGGGCTGGATAGAAATTATTATTATTATTATTATTATTATTATTATTATTATTAATTTTATGAGATGGGGGAGAGAGGGCAGGGTAGGCCACCAGCAGCCCTTTCTGCTGGGTGGCAAGTGGCCTGGGAAGGGAAGAGGCAGGGAAGAGAAGAAGTGAGAGAGGCAAGCACACTCCTCATGGTTTCACCGCTACCCCAGCTCTCTCCCCAGTGAGGGAACTGAGGTGGCAGCAGTGGCAGTGGTGGTGGGGCAAGCGTGCCCCTCTTGGCTTTGCTGCCACCCTAGTGCTCTGAGTTGGTGGCAGTGAACAGGCAAGCAAGGCCAGACAAGCAAGCAAGTGGGGCAGGCAGGGGAATTTGGCACCGCTGCCACCCAGCCCCTCTTTCCAGGTCTGGCTGGGCAGGGGATGCAGGCCACTGCCACTTCCCAACATACACCCTGCACCAGTGACACCAAGCCTGGTGACGCCACTGTTATAGTCATATATAAAATCACTCTAGAGACAAATGTAGTTGGTTCATTAAAGCTTCAGAGAATCCATCTATTTCAAATGTTACAGGTTGTATCAGTCATGCTATTGTTTTAGGGCACTTTCACAGTACACAGTTATAGTCTATGATTCCACTTTAATTGTTGTGTGTACATCATATGGACTCCTTGGGTTTTAGTTTGGTGAGGCACCACAGCTCTCTGGAAGAGAAATCTAAATACCCCTCCCAAAATGACAGATCCCAGGATTCTATAGGATGTTACCTTGGTAGTTAAAGTGGAATACAGTATAGTGCTATGATTGTGTCATGTGGAAGGGTGCTTAATGATGTTTATAGCTCTGGCTCAGGAAGCTATTTTTTAGGTTGTCTGAATTAGATTTTGTGTATTGCTGGCTTTTTCTATTTTATAAAAAAAATCACTTTTTATTTATTATACTATTTTATACTTTTATTTTATTCACTTTCTCAAGTTGTTTTGACCCTCCAAGGCAGCCAATCAGTAACTAAAAATAAATAAAAATATAAATAAATCCCTTTATAATGGATGGAGGAATTTCAGAAGGAGAGGGGTAACTTGTTCTTGGTATGAAAGAAGCTGTGATGAATTTTACATGCTGTGGCATGATGAAAACAATGTCATCTCATCACAGTCCAGAAAAGGTTCTTCAAGAAATCTGTGCTACCAAATCAAAGGCAAGCAAGGCTAAACCCCACCCCAGCACATGGCACAAAATGTCCTTCCCATTGCTGTCATAACTACTGGATATAAAGCAAGGTCATTTTTTCTTATGTTGTTGCTGTGCTAAGCTGGTTCTCTGACAGTTGTTGCATATCGGTAAAATTAAATCATGCTTGTGGCAGAAATAAAGGGTGAGCTTTAAAAAAATTCAGGTAGAAACATGGGATTGTAGTTATTTTCCAAATGAAACAGCCTTTTCTGCGGGATAACATCCAACCTCTGTTATACCAGATGACATTCAAAGTCATTGCTTGAATTCCTCTGCATTAGTACTACACAGAAAGGGAGAGGGAGAGATTAGAGTACTACCCTGTCATTTGTCTTTTGAAAATTCCTGACAGCTTATTATGGATGGATGTTGCTAATTTGGAACAGGCTGACAGATACAGGATTAATGTGCCTGTGCAATTGCTAATTCGTTGGAGAAATGTGGCCTGGTATTCTTCTGTTAAAAGGCTTTCTTGCAGAGATATGTGGGTTTGTAATTTATGTAATTGGGATTCCTTTGTGAATTAAGTAGTTTCACTGTTTCAGTGTATGACATAAAAAGTCATTTTCCAAAGCACGTGATTCAAATAAACATGCTACATGGGAGGCAAGTAGGTGGTGTCTGTGGGTGTGCCTTCAAGTCATCTCTCAACTTATGGCAACCCCATGAATTTCATAGGATTTCCTTAGGCAAGGAATACTCAAGAGGTGGTTTTGCTAGTGCCTTCCTCTGAAATATAGCCTACAGCACCTGGTATTCATTGGTGGTCTTCCATCCAAGTATTACTTGAGCTGACCCTGCTTAGCTTCCAAGATCAGATGAGATCTGGTGCCTTTAGGGTATACTCTATTACTTAGATACCAACACTTAACACAGCAAGAGAACTCCACTGCAAATATAAACTGTCATAAATTTAAATGTACCTAATCTGTATTTCCGAGTCGAAGTGTGTGACATTTTGTGCAAGAAAACAGAGGCAAGAGATGAGCTCATGAACTTTCTCTACTTCCAGAAATGATCTGTTGTGTGGCAAACTGACGGCATAGGTCAGTTTGCAAAGTACAAGTTAGTTTTGCTTTTAATCACCCCCTTTCCATTCCAGAATGTATGGTATTTGGAACATGTCTGGCCTACCTAGCTCTGCATGTGATAATATGTTGTTTGATGACATTCATAGATGTATTAACAGAAGGCTAAGTGGTAGGAAGAAATAGCCCCTTTCCCATAATCACACTACAACTTGTATAATGAGAACCAATCCTGCTGTCCTTAGACAGCTTTAGTTCAAATGTAAACATAACTTTTTTGAACAAAGTACTCAGCCATCTGCAGGAGGGATCCTTATCTATTTGTACTTTATTACTAAGGCATTACTAAGATCTCCTCACCATCTGCCCAACTATAAAAATTTGCCATTAAGTGCCATTTCCAGTTTATTAATGAAGCATAAGGTTATCTTTATACCACTTCCCCAACTATAGAGATGAGGCTAGTCTCTAGAAGCCATTCATCTCTTTATCAAGCCTGCTTCTCCTTGAACTATGCTTCTTTACAGAGTACATATTACATCACAAATCCTATAAACTCTCTAGTTGTTAGAGAGCAGAACTTGGAAGGAACTAATTATACACAATTTCTTACATATTATCAATTTTCTCCAAAATCTATTGTATCATTATTTTATAATTACTTAACTTAATAAGGGATAGCTTCAGTCATTATGCAGCATAACTGTAACTATTGCTTTTAGAGCTACAGGGTGTAGCATGACGAAACAGAGGAAAAATATCATCTGGTTCAATTGTGAGTTTTAGCATCCTTGGCCTTTCTCTCAGTTTCCCTACCACCACAAATATGTTTGGTGAGGATGTTTAGCTCTGTTGTTGTTGTTGTTGTTGTTGTTGTTGTTGTTGTTGTTGTTATTATTATTATTATTATTATTATTATTATTATTATTATTATTAAAGTGTTGGGGGCATATAACCATCATCATGGCTTCACTGAGTTTTTTTATGTGCAGACAGCCTGTGGGCATTATTGTCATAAATGTCCCTGATTGCTGGGCACTGGGGGTGCTTATGAGGATGCTGGGGCTATGGGCCTTTGCAGACTGCCAGAAATAGTGCACACTAAATTGAGGCACTGCCCTGGCTCAGTGCTAGGGAATCATGGGAACTGTAATTTATTGTGGCACCAGAGCTCTCTGGCAGAGAAGGCTCAATGTCTCAGAAAAAAAATACAATTCCCATAACTCTCTAGCACTAAGCCAGGGCAGTGCCTCAGTTTAATGTACACTATTTCTGGCAGTCTGCAAAGGCCCCAAGTCTCCCATTTTTACACCATTTTTGGATTTTCTGTGCTGCATGTTTCCCATCCCCTCCTAGACTCAATGTATACTAGATATGGTGCACATTTTAGGGGCATAGCAGCAGCATATCTACAGTCCCAGTGTAAGCAAAGTATAGGAGGGTTCTGCTAATTTGCCATAAGAATCAATTTGAAGTTCTTTTAAAAATCCACACATGCTGTTCCATAACGACTCACAACATTGTGTTATTTAAGTCACATTGAAAAAATATTGTATAATCTTTTGGCCACAAGTGTTCATTTTTAATAATGACAAGTATTGGAACCACAGATAAAAAGCTACATATCAGCAGCCACAGTGCCACATGGGAAATATTTGATATATGTTCTCAAATAACACTGTGACATTTAAACAGCACTTACAAGAACGGGAATGGGAATGGAATGGAATGGAGCAAAAGGTAGGATCAGGGCCACGGCGTGGGGTTGCCATGGCCCTGATTTGCCACTTCCCAGGGCGGCCCAGAGCCACCCGTCTGCAGAGGCCTTATGTTAGTACTCACTAGAAACCAGGGGCATCACTAGGGCTGTACTGGACAGGAGAATGTCACCGATGCTGCCAGGAGTCCCCAAGGCATCCCCCAGCTGTTCCTGGCAGCTGATTTTTGAAGGAAGATTTTGAACCATCCTTCAAAAATCGGCTACCAGGAATGGCTGGGGAACGCCTTGGGGACTCCCGGTAGCATTGGTAGCATTCTCCTGTCCAGTAAAAAGCGTTTTTGCTCCATTCTGTTCCGTTCCCATTCTTGTAAGTGCTGTGCAATAAGCTTACTTTTTAAAAATCCTTGAAAGCAACCTTTTCTTTTGATTTTCTCCACTCTCTCCCCCTGATTTCCCATCTGCCGAGAGAAAGAGAAAGATCCTACCGTGATGTAAAGCCATAATAAGAAGTGCATCATTTGTTTCAAGTCTATTTTTAGCATTGTAGGTTTTAGCACAGAATGAGTAGCTGACTAACAAATGGCAGTCTGGACATATGCCAATAACTGAATGGATCTAGAGCACTTCTGTGCATCGATGTTTTGTATATTGATCAGTTATTTGTTGGGGTTGTGTGTATGTTTGAGGTGATAAGCCACATTCTTTGGAAGGATGTTAAGACAGGAAACTAGGAAATGACTCAGAAAATCTCAGCCAAACTTCTTCTTGACATTCAAGGCATTGTCCCAGATTTTTAAAAAACCATTCTAGGCAGACAAAGAAACAGGAAATATGTCAGTGGGAGGTGTAAGGCACCAAAAATTCTTTCTTCATATAGTAATTCTTTCTGGCATTCTCTATAAGTGGTGCCAGGTATTACAGGGGGGAAAGACAAAGAAGGTCCTTGAAATGGATTGACCTGTGAGGGGAGGAGTTGCTTGGATCCAGTTTTTCTTGATGCAGTAAAGTTTCTAAGCATCAAATACCCAGCTTGCTGCATGCCAGAAATCCTTGGAGAAAAACATAAACTGAGAACTGTACTCTGAAACAAGGGCTGGTTAAAAATAGTATCACTGACTGGCTCCTTGAAGACAATATAAGACTTAAGAGTAACACTACTTTTGTATACTAAAGACAAAGAACAGGGAAAGTAATAGGATTCTTCCCTGTGACAAAGCTGGGGTAGCAGGACTGTGTTTACCTAAAGACACCCCTCCCTGAGCCTTAATGGCCTCTGCAGACCAGCTCAAAGGGCCAGCCTGGAGGTAGAGTTGGGGTGGGGCAGCTGCACGCCGGCCGGTCCAACCACACGCCGACGCCATCTTGACACTGTGCACCATTACGCCCTCCCAGCACAGCGTTCTGACATGCTGCGCCAAAAAGGGCAAGGAAGAGCCATGCACTAGCTCTTAGGATGGCCTTTTGCCACCCCTGAAAGGAGAGGCATTTAACCGCTTTTCGGGGCGGCAAAAGGTAGGATCAGGGCCACGGCATGGGGTTACCATGGCCCTGATTTGCCACTTCCCGAGGAGGCCCAGAGCCGCCCATCTGCAGAGGCCCTATGTTAGTACTCACTAGAAACCAGGGGCATCACTAGAGTTGTATGGGCTGCACCTGTGGTTCCAATACTTGTCATTATTAAAAATGAACACTTGTGGCCAAAAGATTATACAATATTTTTTCAATGTGACTTAAATAACACAATGTTGTGTGAACTTCCAGTGGGGTGGTCGCTTTCATCTGTTCCAAGAACCCCCTGCCCCCTCTGCTAGCCAGGGCTTCTCTGCCATCTATCCACTGCAGATGCTGGCCCCATCCTAACAGTGGCCCCTTGTCCATAGTGTACATTATACATCAAAACAGTCAAGTGTTGTGGCACATCTGTTTCTTTTAGAACAATGCATAGCTTTTCATTGTCTGTGCAATACTAATAAGTGTCAGCTAAAGCATCTCTGCTGTTTTTTCTAAGATATCCTTTGACAATGTCACCTCCTGCTACTACTGCTGCCTAACAGCTTTCTTTCTGGAGCTTCTCTGATGCCCTCACCACTGAAACTGTTCTTTTCCACTGATGTAGCCATTACCTCCTAAAGAAAAAGGATGCATCTGATGTCTCCACTTTAAGCATTTCATCTTGGGTGAATTTACTAGGAGTTTAGGTTCTTCATAGTCTAGCCCCCTGACAGTATTATTGCCCTCAACTTCTCTGACACACTCTACCCTGCACTTCAACATCCATGAGAGACTACCAATTTATAGTTCATCAAGAGGTTCCAATCTCTTCTCCAGAAATCTGAAGCAGAATAGTGTCTTCTTATCACACTTAATGTGATACTTTTGTTGCCTAGATATATACATTATCAGTGTACTAAACCCAGTGTGAGAGGTCAGATAGGCCATGGTTACCAAGAGCATAGGAGACAATGCAGTCAAGTATCTAGCTGGGACTGTTAAAATGGGCAGTTGGAGAAATGGGGAGATGGACATAAACACTTTAAGCACTGAGGTCAGTGGTTGTAATTGTTCAGCCCTCCAGATGCTGCTGAACTGTAATTCCTATCAGCCCTATCCCATGATGAAGAATGGTGGGCGTTAAATCAAACAACATCTGTAGGGCTGCATGATTCCCAACCTGACTTAAATTATTTATGTATTTACTATATACTGGGTTCATATATCTGCTATTCACCATAAATGTTTTCATTTAATAACTTGTAATATAACACATGTGGGTGGCATTTTGTTCAGTATTTACAATGTCATAAGCCAGACTTAGGACAACATACATGTTTCAATTCACATTTATGGCCATGGCATCATTACAATGGCTGCAATGGCTCCCCCAAACCCACATCAGAACCCAGGCAGCTAGACCAGCTGAAGGAATTCCAAGGTGCTAGAGAGTGGGATGCTGAATGAGGATTTGGGCACCCACAGGGGTCCCTGCTGCTGTTTTTGATTCCATGCATTGCTGGCAGGAGGTTGCTGGAAATGTCACCATTCAGGACTCCACTCTCCAGTCCCTTAAACTCCTGTAGTTGGTACAAGTGCTTGGCTTTAAAGGTGGTTTTGGTAGATTTAATCAAGCTCATTCAAAGTAGCTGCATCTGACAATGCAGGATCTTGGTTCTGTATCTGCTTTTGAAAGAAATCACAGCACTGCCTCCCTGCCCCCTCCCCCCCCCACAACATAATCCATGTGGATAGGTTTTGAACACTTAGTAAAGATGTATTTTAAATTTACATCTTCACAAATGTTGTGAATTATCTGTCAATAATGCAATTATCACTGTCAGTGCAACCTGCATTTAATCTCCCTCTGATTTCAATGTCTACAGTCCCATCCCATAAACAAGAACACAGTATATATACCTGAAATACCCCATGCACATGATGAAGTGGGCTATAGTCCTTGAAAACTCACACTATAATAAATTAGTTAATCATGGAGGTATCACAATAGTATTTGTTGTTTTTCTATATATGTTTTCCCTTAAATATCAGAGAATATAGGAATATGGACAGAATTCTCAGCCTCTAAAACAGGGGTAGGCAACCTTTTTGAGCCAGGGGCCGGGTTGCTGTCCCTCAGACAATTGGGGGGCTGAAGCACCAAAAATAAATAAATAAATACATATAAAAATAATTTTTTAAAAAATTAATTTTTTTAAAAAAAATATGCATGCACACTCTCTCAGCCCCAAAAAAGCCATGGCAAAACCCCTGTGGAGATTTTGCCAAGAAAACCCCAAGAACAAGTAATAACAACAATAATCAATATCATCATGGCGGGCGGCGGGGGCAATGGCGGCGGTGGCAGGACCAGCCTGGGGCCGGTCCAAAGGCCTTGGGGGGCACATCCAGCCCCTGGACCTTAGGTTGCCTACCCCTGCTCTAAAACATAAATAGACATTTTAAAATTCAGTAAACTTAATTTATCAATGCTCTCTTTCATCTTCACTTTCCAGTCTGTATAAACGCAGCACCATGCAAAATGATTGACAGTCATATTTAAAAATACTTTAAAAGTTCTTGGCGAAGGAGGAAAAATAGATCAATAAATTAAAATATATTTGTTCATAGAAAGTCTGTCTGCTCCTGTTGTCAGAGGGATTGTGATCAAGAGATGGCCTGTACTGGAGCATATCCACAAATCTGATTTTGTGAAGTTTGGACTCTTTCTTAATTTCATTAAAGTTGCAAGGTATAGGACCAAAAAAAAGGAGAGGAAATCCTCTTTTCAGTCCTTGAAATAAATAAACATTGAATATTTCAAATCAAAGACTATTTCAGAGGCCAGTTTCTACAAGATATGTGTCTGAGAGGGAACAAGGGAGAGAGAAAGGTGTGGTCATAGAAAGGGTCAATTAAAATCCTGCATTTCCTGCTTTTCAACTTTTTGTTTAAACCTTTGAAATATACACACACCCACTTGATCTTAAAGCCTGCCTTGGCATGGCATGCACTCTGAAAAATTAACTGTTCTTCTGAAATATAATACCACTCAAGAGAGATGGGGGCATTGGCTAGATAGGATGGGAACTTTTAGTTGCATAATTATTTATACTGAATGACAAATTATGGTCTTACAGTCTACACCAGAGGTAGGCAACCTTTCCCCTTTAAGGGCTGAGGGACTTCAGCTCCCAGAAGCCTCAGCCATGTTGGCCAATAGTCCCATATTGGCCAATAGCTCCTGGGATTCTGGGAGCTGAAGTCCCTCGGCCCTTAAAGGGGAAAGGTTGCCTACCCCTGGTCTACACGGTTGTGACATTTTCATGTTTGGAGAGCCTGTTCTATCCCTTTACCCTTCGAAGTCAAGTTAATTGTATTTCTACAGCGCACACATGTCAGCAGCCTAAGCGGCGGCACAAAGAGCATTCCCTAGCAAAGAAAACAATGTATTTATCTACACTAGACCAACAGTACTATAAGAGTGCCCAAATAAGACACCTGGTGATGGAGACAACTCTGTACTTTAACCTTTTGTACTATCATTTTATGAGTCCCTATTCTTGAGTGACAAAATCAGGAGCAGCACAGTCACATACATACGTAAGTATTCCTTGCTTAGATACATTATTGCTGAGTTGCTTTATAGTCCAGCACATTTTCCCCTTTGAAGGATGCCATGGGCTTAGTGGATGAGGAAAACAAAAATTAGCTATGACACTAATGGTCTTCCCTGAAGTGTCTATTAATTCTTTAGTTTTTATGCCTTTATCCTAAAACTCACTACGATTTCTCTGAGAAAACTACTAAGGGTCAGCTCCCCCATAAAGTATAACATGGTTATAGGCTACAATCCAACCCAAATTAGACACTCTTCATATATACTGGACTGTGGCCATAAGAGCACTCCAGAGGAGCATTTTTGTTTTCAAAATTTAACACTGTCAAGCACTTAAAAGATTTTATTTTAGTTGATAAATTCTCTCTTAACTAATGAACAAATCTGCATGACTTACTGTAAAGTTGGTCAGTGATTCACATCTTCTTAATAAAAGTAGGATAGACTTTTACTGCATTTAACATCTAACATGCTGGCAGCACACCCTATACATGTTTGCTCAGAAAGAAGTTCCACTATGTTCCTTGGAAATGAAGTTCCACTGTGTTCCTTGCAGAAATGATTTTCTGTACAGAAATTACTATTTTTTACACAAAAGAGAAATTTTGCACATAATAAGTTCTAAACTGTGAATGCTCTTCAAGACCTTTGCTGTTTTAGTTGCAGTGCAAAGAAATAAGGTAAAATTACTCCTTGTTTCAGCCAAGAATGAAATGAGTGAAAAAGTATGTCCCTAGCACCTTTGCATTGGCACTTGCTGCCATTCTTCTGAAGAAGTGAGTTTGTATCCATGAAAGCTCATTCTAAAATAAAAACCAGTTTATAAAATAAAAACCAGCACCAATAGTGTTGCCACATTCCTTTTTTTTCTCCTCCACCAATCCTCCTTTTTATGCTGTAAGGGAATAATATGATTACTTTGAAAAATATTTCTTCTAAGGCATTCTAAATCCCTCATGAACAAATAGACAAACAGTGAGTTCCAGTTGAACCCTCTGCTGGATTTCCAAATATGGCCCTGGTTGCTTCCCTTGAGAGCCAAACAAGACAGAGGAATCTGCTGTTGAACAGGATGGCCCTTCAAGCCACTCACAATCAATTACTACACATGTTTCTTTAAATCCTTTGTACACCTGAAACACTTACAGGAAAGACTGAAAGGAAGGAATTATCTGCATCTACTTAGACAGCATGTTGTTTCCTTTTGTATGTGAGTGGACAGCCAAGGAGACAAACAAATGGGTTCTTGAATAGATCAGACCAGGGCTCTCCTTGTAATAATAATAATAATAATAATAATAATAATAATAATGTTTATTTATACCTCGTCCCTCTGAGAACAATCAAGGCGGCTAACAATATTAAAATACAAAATACAATCCATCCCCATACCCCCCTTTAAAAAGTATGAAATCAATTAAAAATTACAATCATACAATTTAAAACTGACATTGACAACAATTTTTTTGATAAAATTACTAGCTTGGTAGATGAAGGGAATGCTGTGGA
>CM034703.1:73314101-73329390 GCA_020142125.1 Phrynosoma platyrhinos
TATGTTTGAATAGTATATGTTAATAAAATATAAATTAAAAAAAAAGAAGAAAGCAGTCAAGACGGAGCTTTTCCGGCAGGTCTTCCCAGAATAACTTTCTATAGGGATATGTATATTGGAGCCACTTATCCCTGGTCTCTCTACCGAGGGAGGCATCTTGTTGTTGTTCTTTTAATATTTTATATTTGTTATACGTAGATTTTAATCTTATCAGGTTTAATACTGTTTTAAGGGGGAGGGTAGTGGGTGGAGGGAATAAGAATTTGGATTTTAATTGTTGTATTTTATCTTGCTGTACGCCACCCCGATTGCACTGCAGAGGGGCGGGTTACAAATAAAATTTATTATTATTATTATTATTATTATTATTATTATTATTATTATTATTATTATTATTAATTCAGTTATTCCTTAGCTTTAAGTGTGGACAGTGATGTTCCAGTACAATTTCTTTTAATCCTTTTGAATGCATTTTGTGTTTCATAGCAGTGAATTAAAGTGTTTTGAAAGTCTATTAGAAACTCTTAACCCCTTTCTTACTCTTTGCAGGATGATTTTTTGCAAGATCATTTCATTCAGTTCCATATTACAACATAGCAACATCAAAGCAAGCTGTGTAAAAACTGTACATGATGGAGCAAATCTGAGGTCATTTTTTAATTTAAAACACCAAATTCCTATAAAACTAGCATACATTTTTTAAAAGTTTTTATGACCCTCAGTTTTGCAGGCTTGTGAAATTGGATCCATAGCTGTGAGGAAAATCTTCAAACCCATTCCTGGAGAGGTCCATTTTCGCAAATGTTATCTAGGGCAGGACTTCAATTCCCCAGTGGTTCAGGTTTCTTGAAAAAGAAAATGTTTAAAACTGAGTAGGAACATTCTCTCTTTAGAATTTTCATCTGAGCTCTAGCTGTGATGTCAAATATAGCACTTCTAAATGAATATATGAGAATTCAGTAAGGTTGATATGATAGGTTTATCTACTTTTAGGATGTCAGCATGTAGGAGATCAGAGACAAGTTTAGCTCAGAAGTTCTATATTATATTATATTATATTATACTATATTATAATATAGTATATTATAATGTTGTATTTTATTGCATTATATTTGAGCATGGCCTCTGGCATGTTTAGATTCTTTATGCCATTTCTTTTCAAGGCATAAGCCTATGATTTTCTGACAGCATGGCAGGAATACCTTTGTTGTCTGTTTTTGTGTGCCTTCAAGTCATGTTTGACTTATGGTAACCCTAAGGTGAACCTACCACAGGGTTTTCTTGGCAAGATTTGTTCTTGCCTTCTTGAGAGAATGTGACTTGCCCAAGGTCACCCAGTGAGTTTCCATGGGTGAGCTGGGTTTTAAACCCTGGTCCAACACTCAAACCACCACACCACATTGGATTAGTATACTACATATTTTACTAACAGCCTCATGCATCATGCTTTGCTCGACCATCTTCTCATCCTGAGAAAATAGACAGGCGGCATTATTCATTTCAAATTAAGATGGACTTAACTTAAAAGAAAAAGTGCTTCATTCCTCTCGACCTCCCACAAAGCAAGTTGTTGATTCAGTGCTTCTATGGTGAGATTAACGTGCTCTAAATTAGCAGAGCAAATCTTTTGGGGGAGTGGAGGTCATCCCCTGCTAGAGAATAACAAGAAGACATGCTTCCTGACTCCAAAGATTCTTGAGTTGCATTAATTAATTCATGAATGTTTGAAAAAATGTGTCCTGTTAATTTACTTCTTGGATGAGAATCAATGGCTTCACTATTCTGCCATATCAACTTTCTAAATATCAGCACTATGATTTTATTACAGAGCACACAATAGACTGTATGTTGTGGAGTGAAATACAACCTGGCAGCTATTCACTCAGAATAAATACACACACTACTTGGGCAAGGGAGAGGGGGAGCTTTCATCTCAGGTCTGATGAATAAAACACAACACAGAGAAATACACAGCAGAGGCCTTGACTTTTAACTAAACCTACACCTGAAAATTCTTAATGGTAATCTTGGAAATAATAATAATAATAATAATAATAATAATAATAATAATAATAATAACTTATTTATACCCCGCCCCTCTGTCAACAATCAGAGCAGCTAACAATTAAAATTCCATACAATATTTACTCCAGCAACCCCAAAACCCACCCACCCCTTAAAAAAGTAGATGAAACAAGGACTGATTACAAAAGAAATCAGAATGTAGGCAATGTACTCCTAAAAGGATACAAATAAAAGACAATAAAGCATGTCACTGTATGATAGGGCTGGTTGCCTGTCCTGCAGGCTTCTTCCTTTTGTTTTTTCCCCTATTCTTCAGTATGCAGCTATTTAAACAAAAGTGCAGCTTTATGGCAAAAAAGCAATATTTCAGGAACTCCATAACTCTCCAAGATGCAATTGGTTTTGTGTTGGATAAAGACCCCAGGAGATGAAGGTTCAGATCTCCATTTGGTCATGGAAACCCCCTTACTGACGTTTAGCAAGTCACACTCCCTCAGCCTCAGAGGATGACAATGGCCAACACCCTCTGAAAAAAATCTTGCTCAGAAAATCCCAGGCTAGGTATACATTAGGGTCGACATAAGTCGGAAATGACCTGAAGGCACACAACAATAATGACTCCCTAAAATATCAGCAGACCTTGTCAAGGTGCTGTTGACTTGTAATAAAAATAAACATCATGCATTTTTTTTTCTTGGTGGTGATAATAAGAGGAGAAAATGAGGCATGGTAGTGTTGCTCTGTCATTATATGAGAAACCCTTCTATTTTTCTCACTGCCACTGCCACTGCCACTGCCTGATGGTAGAGCTGGTCCTCATATAACCAGTGCAGTTGGCTAAAGTGAAAGCCTGACAACCCCCCCCCCCCATCTGTACTCAAAGACTAATGAGAAAGCCCTGTTTTGGCATCATATAGGTATCACTTCCCAAGAAGAAATATTGTAGCCAAATTTTAGGACAAGGGGCAACATCTATTTATTTGCACAGAACCATAATTTTTAGTGGTTCAGAAGCAGAGACCACCTATTTTAAAAACCTAAATATGATGTAAACAACAACAAAAAATCTTCAAAATGTTCAGTTGCAAGGGTTCAGAGAACACTGGATAACTGAAAAACTGTTTTGCTTGTTCCAATTATCATTCACATTTATGTCACTTGAGTTGTCACCAGCTTGCCGAAGCCAAACAAGGGCTGAATCATCTTGGCAATTCTTCAGATTCTCCCAGACACCGCTTGGAAAATGATCCCCTTTTGTAGAATGCAAGTATACAGCAACCTCCTTCTACCTCTCCTTGTCTCAAGAATGTTTGTATGACCTGGATCCTTTGATTTTAGTTTGCATTAGCCATATAATCTAACATTATTCTGGTTTTTGCTATCCCACATTCTTCTGGCTTTTGCTATCCCATGTTTTAATGCTTACAAAAATATAAATATGGCTTTGGTATCAGTTTACTATAGTATTTATATGGGATATTTACAAATTTCATTGGTATTCTGTTTTGGCCTTCATCATAGTGGATCATCTCTTTACGGGCTGCTTAGAACATGATGCACTTTGGGAACCTTTGTTTGTTCAGAGGAAATTTGCCATTGACAAGTAGCCATTCTCAAAGGCACCAGTGAGCTATGCCCTAGTCTCATCCAAGCAACCGCTAGCAGCAGTAATGGAGGTGCAGAGAAAACTGATTGGGCTGCATCAAGTATGTTGCTTTCTCTGGAGGTACAGAGAAAACATGGGAATTCATTGTGCATTTCTGCTAGAAAAAAAATCAGCCTTGCAATCAGTACATGTAAGGAAAATTTGTTCACAAATGAAAAACAATGCAAAATAAGATAGATCCTGGTATAATTACATAAGGTGGACATTAAAAAAAATTAATCAGAGTTAATGTATGCTCACTTGTTGCAGTGTCTAGTTCCTTCTGTACTTTTGTATCTTTCTCCACCAAGTTAATGATACAAACCAGTACATATATACAATGATGAAACATGGCATAAAAAGGAAAGAAGGAGTAGAACACAGAGAAGAACAAGCCCTCAGAATGGAATGTAAATGGGAAGAAACAAATGAAACTTTTGTTCGTATATGTAATTTCTTTAAGGACTGGATTGCAACATTTCTATGCCTACTTTGTGGGAGGAAGCAGGCAATTAAGTAGGGATGAGTAGTCTAAGAACAACTGAATCCATACCAGAAGAAGTTGATCAGACTGAGGACTCAGCTTAAAATAAGAGGCTTCATAGGGCCAGATTGAATCGTAGTTGCAAGATTAGTAATAATCCCATTTGCTGACATTTCAGTACCAAAACCTGAGACTGGGGGGCAGACACCTATGATGTAACTCCATGGCAGCGAAAGGGGAGAACGTGTCCACCTGATTGTGGACAACAAGGGGAATTGCATAAAATGGGCACAAGGGGAATATGAGTAAAGCCTATCTAACCCATAATATAGCAACCCGTATTTGTGATACTAGCACTCCCCTTCTTGCCTTCTTCCAAATGGCATGATGGACCCAAGCTGTTGCTCCCATCAGCTCACTTACCAGTTCCTCCTCAAATGCACACAAACATGTTTGTGCAAACACAAATGCACACAAACATGTTCAAGCTAAGCCAGTGAGCCCTGGTACCAGCAGGGAAATGGATGCCCAAGCTTTAAAGTTGCCTCACACAAAAAAAAAAGCCAGACCTCCTCTCTCTCCTGTATTGCCTTCCCTGAAGATTTGTCCCTCTGCCATGAGACCTGGGGAAATACAGCAATTTCCTGACACAGTCACTGTCCTAAGACCTGAAAACCCTAAGTAGTATTCTATTGTTCTCTTTTGTCACCTGAGCAGTGCTAAGCTGTAAGTGTTTTAGGTTCCTGCTGTACACATTGAGCTCAGTCTATGAAAGCTCATGCTACTAACATCTTTCTTTTAGTTTGCCTCAAAGGTGCTTCAAGATCCCTTTGCATATTGATTTACTATCTTTTGTTATTGAAATATTACCTTTCCTATATGCTCTCTTCTCCCCCAATACTGTATTTGTTCTCTTAACAAGTAACAGGAACAAGCACCTATAGGATGAACAAGGCAGTGCTGTGTTTGCCAGCTTGCAATGCCACATTTGACATAGTGTGGATCTGGGAGCTAGCCAACAAGATGATCTACATCAGGACCTGCCAGTTCCTTCTGGATTGACTTTGGAAAAAAAATCACAAATTTTTCTCATGGATTTGAACTTTGGGAAATCGACACAGTTGTACAATGTGCCCAAGATGATCTGAATGTGAAAAACCTACACAAGACAGAGCATTTTCAAGAAAAATTCTAAAAAGCAATCATTTTGTAAAGATGGAGAAAAAGCTTATAAATAACAGTGGAGAAAGGAAATGCTGTATGGTTTTGGTTCTACAACATGACCTAACACTTAAAGTGATGAGTCCTTTTTGAAGATAATATTTCTAACAATTTTATAGACCTGTTGTGGTGGTGGTGGTGATGTGCCTTCAAGTCATTTCTGACTATGGAGACCCTATCACAGGGTTTTCTAGGGAAGAGTTGTTCAGAGGGGATTTGCCATTGCCTTCATCTGAGCCTGAGAGAGTGTAACTTGTCCAAGATCACCCAGTGGGTTTCAAGGCCAAGCGAGGATTTGTATTCTGGTCTCCAGGATCATAGTCCAACACTCAAACAACGACACCATACTGGCCCATAGTGTGTGAGTGCGTGTGTGTTCAAAGAGCCTCGTATGTTATTCTTCTTTTGAGCAAAATCTGTTTCCTTGATTTATCACCTCCAGCCCACGTCTCTGTATTCTGCATTTCTCTACCCTAAAGTTTAGATTTGACAGGGAAGCATCACATTGGGATAAGATTAGGAACTGCATTCTTACAGTGATTATACTGGCAGGTGTTTAAGTGTGGGAAGTGTGCCTTTTCATTAAATGGTTGGCAAGCAAGTTTCTAAAATCTCATAATCTTTTTTAATTACTGTGTATTTATTGGATTTCCTCATAGCATTGCAAAGCAGCACCCCTCACTACTCTGGAAATCTCCAAAGATTTTACCCAAAATTACCTGCTTTAAGCAGTCAATTGAATATTTTAAGATAGGGCGAAAATAATATCTGAGAGCTGAATTTCCCATAACTACTCTGGGCTCTTCTTCTTTAGGACAACTATGCAGGGTGTATTGTAGGACACTGTACATCAAAGATGGGAATGTGTGGCCCTCTAGATATTGTTTAACTTTTGCTCTTACATCCCTCACCATTGGCTATACTGGCTAGAGCTGGTGGGAGCTGCAGTTCAGTATCACACACTCAAATATTTCACAGATGAAAACAGGGAAATATGTGCCCAAGCAACATCACAATGTGGTCAAGATGTCAAATATTGCTAACAAAGAAAAATGCAGAATCTAAGGGAAGCTGCAGTAGTTCGCTTTTGCCTGAGCCTCCGGGGAAGGACAAGATTGCATCCTCTCCTCTCCTCTCCTCTCCTCTCCTCTCCTCTCCTCTCCTCTCCTCTCCTCTCCTCTCCTCTCCTCTCCTCTCCTCTCCTCTCCTCGGGCTTTGAATGCAAACTTCTTTTGCACTTTGAACTTAACTTGCAGCAAATGAAGTAAGCTGAGGACAAAGAAGAGAGGTGTGAGAAGGAGAAAGGCTTGCACATTTTAAAAGCAGCTGAAAAAGTACAATGACAGAGACCGAACATGGAAAGCAGCACTGAAAGTATCACATTAGAAGCACCACTGTTGCTGTACCTCTTTCCAAATGACCCCCAAAATAGATATAATTTCGTTCTCCACAGACTTCAGGTAATATGAAACCAGATTTTACAGAGGGATCCACTTAGTATGATGTTCATGTTGCCTACTATATTTTCTACAAAATGGAAACTCAAAGGACAATAATCCTTTGGACAACATTAGATGATGCAGAATATTGTAGTTCCTATACATGACAACATTGCTGTAAGTAAACCATTGATGATATTTTATCAGTGTGGCTTAAAACTGGCTGTTGTCATTACCAAAGGCCCGAAACAGACAGGCAGGAAAGTGCAGCTTCCAGCTGCTCTTAGAGGCTGGAAGTCATATGGACAGAGCACCCAGCCAGGAAAAGCCAGCACAAGAAGGAGCAGGGAAAGTCTGCTCTTTGCCGCTGTCCCATTTGGGACCATGGTGACCCAGATCAGGACCGGGTCATGCACAGATCAGGACTGGGTCGGAGGCAACTAGCAGCTAAACAGGCCCTCTGAAGGTCACACCACCACCTCCTCAGGTGCGTCTGCTTGTGAAGTGGCACCTTCAGGGTCCAGCATGGCTGCAGCTGCACCAAACTCTGGAAGCTTTTCAGGGTGACTGCATTCTGGATCCAGCGTGGCTGCAGCTGCACGGGACCCTGAAGGCATGTGAGGGGGCTGTCTCAGCAGTGGCCTGGGTGGCCAGGGGGGAAGGGAAGGCAGTCCACCCATATGCACACACTGGGTGACACCAATATCAGTGACACCACTGGATTCAGGCAAAGTGGAAGCAGGGGAATGACAGCAAAAACATCCTTGTCAGGAGATAAGGCTGCTCTGCAAGTTCCTAAGCAGCTCAGTAGCTGGTAGGCCAGATTCATCTCCTGACAGGGATGGCTTTTGCTTTCATACCCCCTTGTTCAACCACCGTCACATTTCCTCAGTTGCTTCACTTTGCCACTGGCCCTACCACGGGTGTGCTTACACCAGTAAACAAGAGCTTAACCTATGCCTCCTAACTGGAATTACCTGGAACAATTTATAAGCTTCAGCTTTGAGTATTGTTTTAAAATATGGATTCTTCAGCCTGTTGCACACACAAGCAGTGTACTATTGAGAGCTGGGCTGTAAGGGTTAAAAATAAATGTTCACAGATTTATGTTCAGTATCTAGTCTCCAGGAAGGATAAGTACACTACCGGGTGCCAAAACTCCTAAGCTGTCCAGACATTAAATGTCATTACAGGAAAAATGCCAGTATTGCATAACAAAGTAGAAGACAAATGATTAAAATCATTCCTGTATTTGATTTATTTGTACCCTGGCATTCAATGAATGAATGAGAGAGAGAGAGAGAGAGAGAGAGAGAGAGAGATTGATTCTCTTTCACTTCTTAAACATCTAAATAAAATGTGTCTTATTATGGGATTACTGTTTTGCTCCAATGCTCCATTGTTTCTTTATGTAACGTTATGTAGCAGGACTGTTTGTTTAAACATTTATTTATTTTTTATTATCTATAGTATTCCAAGGTTTGGGGGCAGATTAATAAAATGATTCTTACCTGAGAAGAATCCTTTTTTTAAGGGATCCAGCTCATATCAAGGTTTAGTGAAGTTAAGTACCAGTTCAGTTGTGTGTTTTTAAACATTACCTATCTGCAGGCTAGGACAATACTTTTTTAATTTTTGAAATATATTTATCTGAAGGACAGGACAAAATTTCTGTTTTATGACCTGGCTTTAGTCAGAAAAGAAATATATATATAAAAGCATAATATCTGTGTAGCCAAGGAAAGCTTGTGAGAACAAATGTATGCCATTCCTTTTATATGTTAATAGGTGAAGAGAATACTGGGAAATCTTTTCTTAACAGCTGTATGCAGATGAACTCTAAAAGCAGAGTATGGCAGAAGGGGGGGGGGTTAAAATACAGACATGTGCCAGCTACATTTTTCATGGTTTTAGGATTGGCACTTAGAAGGTATTGTACAGTCATCTTATCTAGCTTGAATATTCAGCAAGGGTCAATACAACCTTGAATGTGAACAACATATTTCTTTTGTACTGATCTTTCTCTCAGGCACTGAAGTGAAAATCTCTTGGCAAGTCCAGGGATAGAGGAAGACAAGAGGGGAGGATTTAACAAGATTGGACAAAGGAAGGGCCATGACAATTTCACCAAATTAGCCATTCCAAACATTGTAGTACATCTCTTCACTTGTATGGAATTCAGATCTTGTTTGTCTAGGATGTGTGAAAGAGATCAAGCCCTCCTGCAGTAAATGTGCTGCGGTTGTTGTTGTTGATGTTATGTGCCTTCAAGTTGTTTCTGACTTATGGCAACCCTATCATGATGTTTTCTTGGCAAGATTCCCAGAGGGCTATTTCAGCAGGAAGTCTATGTTAGTCTATTACAGGGGTGGCTAACTGTAGAAAGCTGGCAAGTTGCATTAGACCCCCAGGCACCCTTGGAAGGCTGTATCCCCACCACCACACCCACTCCCTAAAAAAAGAATCATTTTTGATCCCCAAAATTCTCTAGAGGGTATGGAAGGATTCTCATCTTCTTCGGGGCTTGCCTGGGCATTTGGGGACATTTTGAGGCAAAACTGTTTCTTTACATTCCCCCCTCCACACACACAATTTTTTTCTGTCCCTCTGACATTATTTTCTGTAGATAAATATTGCAAGATAAAATATAGTATTTTTAGACATGGAATACTTAACATATTTTTAAAGTAATTTTAATTAAACTTAGTGTTAACCTCTGAGAATTAGTCTTAAACTTATCAGTCATAAATGTATATGTTTTATTAGCAATAGCTCTGAGTGTGTGTGAGAGAGAGAGAGAGGAGGAGGAGTGGTTTGAGTGTAGGACTTGGGCCTTATTCCCACTTACAAATAAATCAGTTTGCTATCTGAATTGATGGATCGGTTTGACAGCGGAGCATGGTTCACATTACTTTGCCCCAATCACATTTTCTAGCTAATCAATACAAAATGGACCCTCTTCAGTGGGGCGCTGACCAATCACGTCATAGGAAATTGATTCTGATCCACATCTCATTCTCATTTCTGGTAAATTGATTTATTGCAAAAGACATGGAAAAAATGAGCATCAAAAAGATGTGCATTAAATGGGCCTAGCGTAGAGGCCCCCCCCCTTGCCAAACTGCTCCAGCGATTCGGCTCATGTGTGAACTAGGGTCATTTAAACCACTTCAAACTGGTTAGCAAACCAGTTTATAATGTAGTGGGAATGAGGCCTTGGTCAGGGTTTGATTGTCCTCTCAGCAACAAAAGGAAGGAAGGAAGGAAGGATCATACTATTTAAAATCTAAATATACAATATGAACAGATCTATTGGTGTCATCTATGAAATACCGAATTTTCAGAAATTGTATAGCTATAGTGTTTTAATATTAATGCATTATATTAATTTTATAACATTGCAAAGTAGGTATGAATTTAAGGGACATTGTTTCCTTTGCTTTCATCTCTGAGCTACATAAGCATATGAAGCAGGATTTTCAAAAAATGAAGAGTTGAAAACTAGTCTTCCAAATCCATGTTTATGCAGCTGGACAAATAAACTGAGATTAGAAGAAATGAACCTTCAACAATGCCAATTGAAAGTCTTGTGACTCTTGCCATTTGTTGTTTCTAGAGCAAGATATTTTGCTGGTAGGGTAAAGCAAATGGCACCCTCCCCATGCAGTCAAGGCAGAAAAGTCCACAAGCACTTCTCCTCATCCCTGGCTGTAAAAATACAATAGAAACAAATTAAAGAATAAACAAATGGTTGCCTGTCCATGATACCCCAATTCTATGAGCTGAGGTAGTTGGCTCAGTCTGCCTAATGGTAGAGCTTACAATACACTGTGGTTGCATTTGCAGAGAGCATTAAACCAGGATTTTGACAAATTGAGGCTTTTCATGAATGAACTGTGCAGTAAAGCACATAGGCTCAGCCCTTTTGTTCTCACGTGGGTTCTTCCACTAGCACATGCTGCTAAGCAAAGCAGAAATTGTCTGAATAAAGTATTCCTATTCGGGAATCTTGGTACCATAATTGCTCACAAGAACAAACCCTGGTCAGATTTTGGAAGACATTTTTAGTGGTAATTATTTGCAGTCCCAAGTCCAAAAAGTAGTTTCTGTTATAATTCTGTTATAAAATCAAGGTATTTGTTAAAATTAACTAGTTATTTGCCTTTGTTAAAATTAACTAGTTATCTTTAATTACTTTTAAAACATTGGAATGAAGTGTGATGACCTATAGTGCTAAATGAGTACATCTAAATAAGTAGGCAGGGAATGGGAAAGCTACGTTTTTGGTCTACATCTTCAAGAATCCCAGCATAGCTGGTGGCCTGGATTTCTGGAAGTTGTAATAAATATTAAAACAAAAAGCAACTTTTTAAAGCTTGCTAAAGAGGCCATACACCTCTATAACTATACAACTGAATAAAATTACTTTGGCTACACCACAAAATGAGTGAAATTATCCTTTAGTATATTGTAAGTATAATTAACTTAATAATGTCTTGGAAAAAGGAATTTATTACAAGTAACATTGTTTTGTTTTGATCCTGATTTATATTCTTATTTTATTATCCACATCATTAATATTATTGCTTAAGTATTTGTATCTGTTGCATTGGTGCACTATCTGGGTAGTGCTAGGAACCCCCAAATACAGACTTTCCTTTCCAATTTGGTCAGTCATAGGACAGGCCTGAGGGAAAGCTGTCTAAATAGATTCTGAAGTTTAAACATTATTATTCTTATTACTAGCATACATTTTTCTTAGATTATAGGAACATGAAAACTGGAATTTATGGAATTATTTCAATTAGAATCTGTAAGATTTCCTTTGCCAGTTATCTTGCAAATTTGGCATACATTCTAAGAAAGGTTGAAATACAAGCCATGTAAAGATGAGGGATGACTAACCATTTAAAATCTCAGCCTGACTTGTTTGAATCTGCCTACCTTTTGCATGATCTGGTCTGACTTTGCAAAGATGAGTGATTACATGAAACTGGAAATTACATCTGCATGGATGGAGTGAAGCAATTTGGTGTGACAGGCTTGTGAAGCTTGCAATCAAGATCTGAAATATTTGAGATTTTACAGTAAATCGGTTTTTCTTTTAAATCCTCTCCAAAATTACTTTAAATAGAATTCTAAGGTGTAGAGAATATATATATATATCCCAGTCAGAGGCAATTTGTACCTGTAATTAACTTAGGTAGGCTAAGAATGTTACTTCTTTAAATGTTAAGGCAGCTGAAAGAATGTTCTTCTAGCAATTAAGTTATCTTTTTTATTAGTGCAGAGCCAGCATAGTGTAGTAGTTTGAGTGTTGATACCATATGAAAAAGTGAAATTTTAACAGCATAAAAGTATTTTTGGCTGTACTTATCAGATGATGTTGTATCCACCCTGCCCTGCATAAACATTGATTTGGAAGACTAGTTGCCCTGTTACTGTAGTGCACCTTTTCATTGACAGGCAAAACCCACCAATGAGCTCTCAATCTCACTATTATAGCACAGTTGTTATAGTGCACAAAGCTTCTTCACTTCAGTTCTGACATTACAACAGTCATGAGGCACGATGGGGCCTGATTCTTCTTTTTCTCTCTCCCTCCCACTTGCTGTTCCAAAGCAGCTAACTCCATGCATGTTGTTTTTTTAATTATCATTTTTATCTTTGCTGTGCTTGCATATGTATGGCAAAATAATATAATAAAAATAAAATATTTTAAATAATTTTTGCCACAATTGTACAAACACAGCAAAATTAAAAATAAATAAACCAACAGCCAAAGAATTAGCCTGCTTTGGAATAACAGATAGGAGGGAGAGATAGGAGGAAGGAGGAGAATTAGGCCTCCTCATGGCACCTCATGGCTGTAATTCCAGAACTGAAGTGAAGAGTGTTATCACACTGGGGATGGGAGGTTCCAAGCAGTGCAGTTGTGTGAAAGAAGAGATGTATGATAGGAAATATTTTCAAAGCAGTATTTTCCTGCTTCCTTTCATGACATGATTGCCACAAGACACAAGGCTGGTGTGATAATGTTCTAGGACACTGGGAGATCCAGAGTTCAAATCCCTACCACACCATGGACTAGGTGACCTTGGGTAAATCATAATGAAAACAGTACTGAAAAGCACATTGAAAAACAGAAAACAGTGAAGAGATAAGCTCCACATGTTCTAGAATGGTCAACTGTTTATTCAGCATTTAAAAAGCCCAATGCATATTGGCCACAATGAGAAAAGGTCTTCTTCAGGGGATGGAAACAAATACAAACACACATATATTATAAAGACAGGACAACACTCAATGAACTACAGCCAGACCTCTGTATCTTCAGGGGATCTGTTCTGGGCCACCACCCCCATCCCCCCATGGATATCAATATCCATGCATGCTCAATTCCCATTAAAATTAATGGCCCACGTGCATGCACTGCCATTAAGCAAAATGGAGGCTTGCTGTCCATAGATGGACGTGGATGGTTAAATCTGCAGATGGTAGGTCTGCCAATAAGGAAGGCGGACTGTACAGCATAAAAATAGCCATATATTTTTATTTAAATTTAAATATTTATTTACTGTTTTCTGCCTGAGTAAATCATAATCAGCCTCAAAGGAAGGCAAGGCAAAACCACTGCTGAACAAATTCTGCCAAGAAAACCCAGTGATAGGGTTGCCTTAGGGTTGCCTTAAGTCAGAAATGACTTGAAGGCACGCAACAACTTACTAGCATTTTAATAACTGACAGTAGAATTTTAGATACTGGCAATGTGACAGTATCATATAGTGGGCCTCTATACTACAAGGCAGCAGAATAGCATGTGGAATGCAAAGCATGTTTCCCACACTCCTCAAACATCTTGTCACTAGTCTTCGTCCCTCAGCATTTGGACAGCTCTGGTATCTAGCAATGGGTACTGTATTCACTGGCATCTGAACTCAGAGGGAGGACTGGCCCCAAACATTTTGTTTTTTATGGTGCCCCCCAACCTAGTCATTCCACATGTATAAGCTGACTGGATGGGCTGTTCAGCTGTTTTTCAACACTTAATGATTGGGACTGTCCTCCATCACAGCAAACAGCAGAAGGCTAATTTAGCGCTGTACAGAGCAGTCAGTCAGGTTCAGACACTTCTATCCTCCAGTTTGTGGTTGTGTGCCCTCAAGTCATTTCTGATTTATGGCAACCCTAAATTTTCTGGAGCTGGGAGGGTATGACTCACCCAGTGTCACCCAGCAGTTTCCATGGCTGAGTGGGGACTCCAATCCTGATCTCCAGGGTCCTAGTCCTACACTCAAACCACGACACCATGCTGGCTTTCTACCCTCCAGTAAAAGGTAAAGGTATTCCCCATTGACAAGATTGTTAAGTGATGTCAGACCATAGGGGGTGGTGCTCATCTCCGTTACTAAGCCGAAGAGCCAATGTTGTCAGAAACTACTCTGTGATCATGTGGCCAGCATAATTGCACATAATGCTGTTTACCTTCCCACCGAAGTGGTACCTATTTATCTACTTGCATTTGCATGCTTTTGAACTGCTAGGTTGGCAGAAGCTGGGATATTGATGGGAGCTCACCTGGGCCTCAAACTGCCAACCTGCTGATCTTGCAATCAACAGAGTCAGTGTCTTAACCACTTGAGCCACCACGTCCCTCCAGTACTATTCATCATGCCCCAGCATTTGCTACCTTGCACTGTCTAATGGTAGTACTGGGTCCACCTGGAGGCTCTATGCAGCCATCATGACTACCAACCATTCAATATTTTTCCATTAATTTGTTTAATCCCTTTTAGAACCACCTAAAGCTAGTGGGTATTTTCCTTTGTCAATGAATTCTATGAGCTTGCTATGTATTTTAGCACTAATTGCTCCTAGACTAGCACAAAGGAGAAGGCTGTAGAAATCCTCTCTCTCTCTCCCTCTCTCTCCCTCCCCCTTTTCTCTTTCTCTCTGAAGGCTTTCTCTTTGTTTCTTTTTATGAGTCAAACTAGAAATATTTCAGAGGTGGGCAAAAGGCATTCCGCTCCCAAGGCTATTTTGACAGTCTTTAATGCCGCCAAACTTCCTGAACCACTCTTGTGGACAAAAAAAGGAGTGACCTGCCTCTGAAAGACATCAGGAGTAGCCATCTCTGTCTGTCTGTCTGTCTGTCTGTCTGTATATATGTATGTTTGTTTGTAGGACCTATTGTGAGGTAGTGGTTGAGCATTGGGCTCCAACTGGTGAACAGGTTACAAATTCCCACTCAGCTATGGAAGCCCAGTGGATGATCTTGAACAAGTCACACTCTCTCAGTCTCAGAAGAAGACAAAACTGAATGTCCTCTGAACAAACCTTGTTAAGAAAACTCTGTGATAGGTTCACCTTAGGGAATAAATAAGTCAGGAACAGCTTGAAAGCATACAACAAATGTATGTACGCATGTATACAGCAGGAGGCCTTGGAAGGAGGACTTTGGAGGACAGGAGCCGG
>CM034703.1:73331976-73342934 GCA_020142125.1 Phrynosoma platyrhinos
CGTCTTATATGCCGGAGCGTCTTATATGCCGAAAAATACGGTAAATGATCCTTATCAAGTGAACATATATACTAAATGTTCATCCACTTTCAGTTACATTTCTCCCAGAAAGCAGTGATGCTTTTATTCAGGTAGACCTTGGGCATATATGTAATCTGCTGCTTAAGGAAGTCTAAGGAGTTTTTCACACAGCTAAAAAAAACCCAGTTTACCTTTCCCGGTGTGAATTCTCTTCTGGGAAGCAGTCGGGTATTATCACACCAAGAGTTGCTGCTGATTCCACCTGGGAAAGGTAAGCCCGTTTTTTTAGCTGTGCAAAAACTCCTAAGAGCTTGGGTGCTGGCTATATTTCATTATGTTTTTAACTATGTTTAAGGTATTTATATCATTTTATGCTTTAATAGAGATTATAACAATAAATAAGATTTTATTATTGCTAGCTGTGTTGTGAGCTTTTTTGTAACACAAAGGTGCATACATAAGAATAAATAAATCATATAAAATGGCATTTCACCATTAGGTTAATGGGGCACATGAATGCATACATTATTATTATTATTATTATTATTATTATTATTATTATTATTATTATTATTGTATTTATACCCCAATTTTTAGAAATGCTCTCAGAGTGGCCTACAAAATTGTTAATTATCCAGTCCGTATTATTGTTCTGTATTTCTGGTGCTTGGTGACCCTAAAACAAACCTTTCATGGGGTTTTTTTTGGCAAGAGTTGTGCAGAGGAGGCTTACCTTTGCTTTCTTCCAAGGCTGATTTGCCCAAGGTTAACCAGTGAGTTTACATGGCTCAGTGGGGGATTCAAACCATGGTCTCTAGAGTCATAGTCCTGTGTTGAAACCAATACACCATGCTGGCTCTCTCTACTTTGATATGAAAGTTTTGAAAGTTAGAATTTCTGTACAGATAGATAAGGCTTGCTTGGCAGACTGTATTGGCATCTGTAAGAACTAAATGAAACCTGATCACTGACTCTTATCTAATGCATGATTCTATAGGAAAAGATGCCACTAAGTTCAGTGCATCTTATTTCCAAGAAAACATTTTAGGATTACTGTATATACTCATGTATAAGTCTAGAAATTTTAGTCAAACTATTGAACCAAAAACACTGGGTTGACTGTGAAGTCGTAGGCTTTCATGGCGGGCATCCATAGTTTTTGTGGGTTTTTCGGGCTGTGTGGCCATGTTCCAGAAGAGTTTCTTTCTGATGTTTCGCCAGCATCTGTGGCTGGCATCTTCAGAGAATGAAGATGCCAGCCACAGATGCTGCCGAAATGTCAGAAAGAAACACTTCTAGAACATGGCCACACAGCCCGAAAAACCCACAAAAACCACTGGGTTGACTTATTAATGGATCAAAAAACAGAACCCCCTTTCTCTGAGTAGAGAAGGTGGCAAAAGGTGAGAGCTTAGTCCATCTCAGGAGCACCTAAAAGAAGTGCCGGCCCCCTCTACTCTACCCACTTCTGACCTTTTTTAATGCCTAGGTTAGAAAAGCACAGTTATGCCTGCCAGAATTTTGTAAACTCTTTTGCAATGAATTCCTTAGCTTCTTCCTTTACATCGTTTGTTACATGTCTGTAAGTTTTACACTTGACTTATCCATGGGTCAGATCAAAATCCATAATTTTGGCCCCAAAACCTGCCCTCAACGTATACATGAGGTCATCTTACAGTTGAGTATATAGAGTAGGTCTACAGGGTGAAACCACAAATGGACACATACTTATAGTTGCAAATGCTGCAGCAAATTTTCTATTCACCTTGCTTCCTATTAAATAGAAGAATAGCAGGAAGAGGGGATGGGAGATGGAGGAGAGGAACTGTGGAGACAGTTGGCTGGCTGAGTGGGCCAGCAAATAATGAGGATCCAGTGAGAGGAACAAGAAGATGATGTTGCTGTTGTGGAGTGGAGGGCTGTATGCACACACTTCTCTCATGGTTAACAAGAAATTAGCCAGAAATGCCCAAAACATGGCCAGGAGAATGAGAGTAGATGGGACTTTACTAATGAAGACAGTACATAGGAAAGAAACACAAGGAGTGAGGAATCATGACAAGGCAAAATACACATCCTAAATATGTGACTGTAATCAGAAAAAAATATCTGTAATTTGTATTGCACAAAAGAAAAGAAGGTGTGAGATCACAGGAAAAATTGTGGAATGATTTCAGATGTTTGAACTGATGTCGTGTGAGCAGAGAATTTAAATGTGGGAACACCAGTATGATATCAGGAGCAATGAGCGTAATGTCAGACCACAGCATAATGTGAGACAGATTTCTTGCTGAAAGAGCCAGTTTGTACAGGAGTATGTTAAAATTGGGACTCACAACAGAGATTCAGCAAAGCACTTAAAAGAATGTGATATCTGAAACCACCCTTAACATCTGGTTTCCCTTCCAATTCTAGGTTCTGTGAAGATAGGAAGATTTCACATTCATGCCAAAAAGAAGGTTGTACAAGAGACCAAGAAACTATCATTGCTTTGTTTCATTTTGTGGAACTGTCAGCACAGCCACAGTCTAATGAAACCATACTTATATTAAATCTCCTCCTCTAGAACAAAACCCAAGTGTTGAAATCACAGAATTGCAAAGCTCGCTTGCTATTCTATGCATATGGCTTCATACAGGCATCTTGGTTTTTTTGTTTTGTTTTGTTTTTTTTTTGTTTGCTGGAAGACTACCTACAAATATCTTTCTCAAACAGAACTGTCAGCCTCTGCTGCACTTGCTTGCTCTTTACATTAAAACTTACCATGCTGGTTTTTGTACAAGTGACAAAATATAAATACTTTGGAATTTAATGTTTAGATGCTATTTATTTATTTGGAAATTTACTGTCTTGCTCTGAAGAATCAAATAATATACAAGATGGTTCCTGTGGAATTCTTGTGGCTTCTTGCTTTGCTCCCTATTATTAGCAAGTGGTGAATTTAGTGGATTTGACTATTTGAAAGTTGTCATTCTGGTCCTCTTTTGCTTGGAAAGGGTATAAAATGGTGATTTCTGGGAAATGTATGTGCCTGGTGAATTTGATGGGCATGCCTCCCTGAACATTGGTGTTCCAAAGCATTTTCTAGAACACAGATGCTTTCCCTGGAAAGGGTACAAGGAGATGGCCATGATGTAAATTTGAGTCAATTGACTTGGGCTCAGATTACTTCATTGACTCGACTTAGATTCAACTGAGAAATAAATAATGTGCTGACTCAATTTGACTTGTGACTTGCATATTTTTAGTAGAAAATGGTAAAGAGACATGTTCCACATGCTCTGAGATGGTCCACTGTTTATTTGTTTTAAAAGCCCAATGCGTTTTGGCCTCAGTGAAAAAGGCCTTCTTCAGGGGCTAGAAAGAAACACAAATACACACATATTATATTTAAAAAGACAGTACAACACTAAATTAACTATATCCTATAAAATAACCTGGGATTAGATTATAAACATATCCTTCTACTGAATTCACTGGAGCTGAGAACACTGTCCAAAACACAAGAACACTGGATATGAAAAGGATAGATTCTACAGGTGTTGTTATATATAAATAGTCCTTGAAAGGAATGGCCAAAATGATGTGTGTTGGAATCAGTCCCAGGGACATCTGATTCAATCTATCCAGGTAGTCACTTAGCCATTCATGGCATTATATTTCAATCATGTACATTCATGACATATATTACAATCATTGTCTAGTGTATTTAGATTAAAAATTGTAGATCCGGATCTTCAATCAGACCTAAAGGCACCAGTGATTTTAATTTTAGGATTTATTCTACCTCTTTTTTTCTTCAAAATATATTCTTTGTTATTGTAAATACTTTCTATTATGGAAAGTGGAAATCTGATATAGAATGCAGCATTCCATAAAAGATCTTGTACCCACAAGATCTGCAGAGGCATAACATGTCCCTGGGACTGATTCCAACACACATCATTGACTATTCCTTTTAAGGACAATATGAAATAAGTATATATAACAAAAATTGTAGAAACTGTTCTTTTTGTACTAAGTGGCCCTATGTTTTGGTGGAGAGTGTTCTAAATGCCAGTGAATTCCACTGAAGGGTATGTTTATAATATAATCCTATGTGATTTAAAGGGATATAGGGGTTAAGCAGACCAGCAGCCTGGTGACTAGGACCAGCAGCCCTAGTCACTCCCCATTCAGCATGGGAGCATGGCCATCAGACACCGCAGTCCTGAGGCCGGCCACCACCATGGTCCTGAATGGACTGCCACGAAGAGTGCTTTTTTTGCACTCCTTCTGCCGGTGGCCCCAGGACATTTTTCATGTTAAAGATATTCTGTCTTGAACAGCAAGATGATGATTAGGATGATTATCAGGATGATGATTAGGATGATAATCAGGATGATGATGATGATGATTTACCACACCAGGAATATACATGCACACTTTATATAATTAATATATTTTATTTATCACAACAACAACCCTGAAAGGCAGACTAGATGATGGCCCAAGATCACATGTAAATTCCATGACCAAATAGGAATTTGAAATTTGGGTTTCTCTGTTCCAAGTCCAGCACTCTTAACATTAATCTGTTACTTCTTTCAGAAGAGTAGTTACTAAAAAAGTGGTATAAAGACTGACACATAATGGTATGTGCAAAAGATACAGTATTAATGTAATGTGTTGAATTTGTGTACCAAAGAATGCAATTTAGCTACCTGGATTTGAGATGGTGGAACATGGCAATACCTGCTGAAGGCTAACCCTTAGGCCTCATACACATAAAGCAGCTGTTGCACAACTACAGTTAAAGGCAAATGGGAAAATACATGTGTATGTTGGAAGAACAGATTTTACTCCAAACATCTGAAAGTGTAGTTGCTATTATTAAGTTCCTTGAAACATTTGCTTTGCTACAGCATCTAAGAACACTGGTAAGGGTTTCCCATTAAGCCTTCAAGGAAGTGTGGGCGGATTATTATTTGCATGTGCCAACCTTGCAAAACATCCTGGTAATTCACAGAAAGTACCATGAGCCTAACTGGTCTGCTTCCCCCCCTAAGAAGATCAAGATTCAATTGAAGAAATTTAGAATGAAAGGACATTAGAGTTAGGAATAACAAACCCATATAATCTGATACATGCTTATCTGAACTATCTGCATCTCCTAAAATTAAAAGATTAGGCTCCAAACAACATAAGATAAACATTTATTGCAAAATGTTTACTAGGGAACAATCTAGTCAGCCTTCAACACTTTTAAGACCCACTTATACAAATGGGAGAGTCAAGTGCAATGTTTAAATGCTTCTTTCTTTAGTAGCAGCATTCTAGGTGTGCCCTGGCACAGAGAGGAAAGAAGGTGGAATGGGATACTGCTGGAAAAGAAGAGCAAGAGGTCTATCCTACTAAATACTTTTTCATGCTTCTTCTGTCATACTAGGACAAACAGCACTTGGTCTAGTAACTCAGAAAGAGCCTTTTCATTTTAAAATTGATATCAAAAACTCTTTGGTTGGGCAAGAGGAATAATTGTGCCTAATAATAATCTTGATACTTCTTTTCTAAATAAACTGGCACTTGAATCCTGATTCTATACACAACATCACTACTGTACTGTTCATCAATCAAACCTTTTTAACAAATACACTATGATTTTATTCAGTCACTAATGGAGTTAGTGGAAGTTAATTCATCCTCAGTTATGCAGAGACATTAGCAAATGGGGGGGGGGGGAATCCAGCCTTTTATTGTCTTGATTGTAAATATGATAAGCAGCTAAAATGTTTTCTAAGTAACTAATCTACATGAAATAAATTTCAATGTGCATCCAGGGTGTTTTCTGGAATCACCTCTTCAGTTCCATAAGTAATTAAACAATGATACTTCTACTTTGAAGGGAATGTTGCTGTTTTTCTGCTATCATTGTAGTGCCATCTGTAATTACCTTTCTATTTCATCCTTTCCCAATACATTGGACTACAACCACCTAATCCCAGCCAGGCCTAGCATTGGTCATGTTGTAGGTGGATGATGTGAGATGTCACTTCATAGGTTAAGGAAGGCTCTTCTAGACTGGTAGTGCAGTGGTTAAATGCCTGTACTGCAGACACTTACTCACAAACCACAAGGTTGTGAGTTCAATACCAGCCAGGGGCTCAGGTTTGACTCAGGCTTGCATCTTTCCGAGGTCCATTGTTGGGGGCAATTGGCTTACACATTGTAAACCGCTTAGGGAGTGTTTAAGTGCACTGATAAGTGGTATAGAAATGTACTTGCTATTGCTATATGGGTTCAAACTGGAAGCACTCTTTGAGGTTGAGCAAACTGGCACTTTAGGCCAGCCTGGGAGTGGAGTGGGTCATGGTGACCATACAGCAGCCTCCCCAACTCTGCCCTGATGCCAGTTTCATGCCATGCTTCCCACCGCATAGCAGGTGCTCTCTTGGTGCAGCATTCACACAGACTGTGCCAAAGGAGTGCCGAAAAGCCACCGCCATAGTGCCAAGGGCAACTTTTTGCTGCTCTAAAAAGGATCAGCATTTGCCAGCTCTTTTTAGAGTGGCAAAGCACTGGATCGGGGCTGTGGCGTGCAGATGCCATGGCCCCAATCTGGCAAGCAAAGAGGCCATCTGTACAGCCCCTTAGTTGCTCAAGACTGGAAATTCATGAAACAGAATTCTAATTTCCTTTGAACATAGTAATGTTGTTGTTGTTGTTGTTGTTGTTGTTGTTTGCCTTCAAAGTATTTTCCAACTTATGGCAACATTAAGGCAAACCTATCACAGAGGGGGGTTGCCATTGCCATCCTCTGAGGCTGGGACACTGTCACTTGCCCAGGGTCAACCCAGTGGGTTTCATGGCCAAGCAGGGATTCAAACCTTGTTCTCCAGAGTTGTAGTCCAATGCTCAAGCCACTACACCACACTGGCTCCAGTCTAGTAATTAGCCTATGCTAATTCTGTGAGAGAGAGCCAGTTGGAAATGACTTGAAGGCACACAACACACAAACGTTCACACAGTTCTATGAAAATAGTTGGCATTTGTTTTAGCAGATTACAGTGGGCTAGTGTAGACTTTATGTCTATAAAGCAGGAGTTTCCAGCATATTCTGGAAACTCTTAATTAGGTTAAAATAAAATAAACTTATTTTTATTCAGGAAACCTATCTGCTGAATAGAAGAGGAAAGGCTCCTATTTACAGACACTCTTAATATTTGTTTCCATACCTAGGGGGTATGCTAGTAGCCTTAATAGAGGAAATTTCTCTTGGAAAAAAAGGAGAACTACATTGACCTCTAAGAAAGAGGAGAAAGGAAGTAAAGCATAGCAATTGACATATGAACTAGTGCAGGGGTAGGCAACCTTTTTGAGCTGGGAACCGGATTGCTGTCCCTCAGACAATTGGGGGGCTGAAGCACCAAAAATAAATAAATAAATAAATATGAAAATAAATATGAAAATAAAATAATACAAAAATTAAAAATATGCATGCACACTCTCTCAGCCCCAGAAAAGCCATGGCAAAACTCCTGTGGAGATTTTGCCAAGAAAACCCCAAGAACAAGTAATAACAACAATAATCAATATCATCATGGCGGGCAGTGGCGGTGGCGGGGGGCGGCGGCGGCGGCAGGACTGGCCTGGGGCTGGTCCAAAGGCCTCAGAGGGGCGCATCTGGCCCCCATGCCTTAGGTTGCCTATCCCTGAACTAGTGGTTAGAAAAAACAAGAGAGAAAATGATGTCTAACCCCATCTGGCCAACTATCTATCTATTGTACCCCACTGGTTTAGATTAATGGTACATGCACTGATTCTTTAACTTCCAACAGACCTACTTCACAATTGATCACTCTTAGGGATAGGTACACTACTGTCTATCATTTATGGCAAAACTTGTATTAGAATTACAGAGTTGTCAGTACCTGGGGTGTCTCCACTTCTGGATTTTGCAGATTGTGAGCTGGCTCCTGGATTTTGACCTTTAGAATTTGCCTTTGATTTCCAAACTGATGCCACATCATTAAATACAATGCCAGTTACAATCTGAATAAGATAAATGCAATCCAGTTGACATGGGCCTTCAAGTCATTTCTCACATGGTGACCCTAAGGCAAACCTATAACGGGGTTTTCTTGATAGAATTTCTTCAGAGGTGGTTTGCTCTTGCCTTCCTCTGAGGCTGAGAGTGTGACTTCACCAACGTCATTCAATGGGTTTCTATGGTTAAGTGGGGATTTGAACCATGGTCACCAGTGTCCTAGTCCAACACTCAAAGTACTACATCATGATGGCTCCAGTTATGACTTACCTTCAAAGTAAATTACTAACCTTGTTTATACCTGAGAAATATGAGGATAATGTGTACTCAACAATTGTATGCAAAATAAATGGCAAAGCAGCATTAACAGAACAATTTATAATCTGTGCCCTAAGCTTTTGTTTATTAGGATAAGAGCTGCATTTAGATGTAACAGTAAATAGTAGCTTAATGTTATGTGTACTTTGGACTTTGAGGTCTTGAGGTTTTCTCTTCTGACATGGACAGGAGGTCAAAAAATTTCACTTCCATTTTCTGCTAACCATGGTTTGTCACTATGCATTTAGAAAAAAACTGATTTGAGGAAACAAGCTAGTTTCAATGTGTAGTTTCTGATCATGTTTCCTTATCTTAAACTAGAGGTGAGTAACTATGGCAAAACATTGCAACGATTGCAGGCCCCCAAATGGGAAAAATAATTACCTTCCACCAAAGAAACCCTAGAAGTGATCAGTTATGCAGTTCTGGATTTTATTTTTATTTTCCATTTTTGGTGAACGTTTGAGGTGGGCAGGCCTTATCAACTCAAATCTGACATTCCTAGAAATCTCCAGAAGCAGGAAAATAATTTGGGTGGAGCAAAAATTGGCTTAAATATCCTAAAGGGACTGATCCTGTCTGATCTTGGAAGCTAATCCAAGTCAGCCCTGGTTAGTACTTGAGTGGAAGACTACCAATGAATACCAGATGTTATAGACTGTATTTTAGAGGAAGGAACTGGCAAAACCACCTCTGAGTATACCTTGTCTGAGAAAACCCTATGAAATTCATGGGTTTGCCATAAATAAACAGGCAGCTTGAAGGCACATGAACACAATGGGTGGGGAATTTGCAAAAAATGTCTAGGAATGCCACATACAGCCTAAATGGCCGTTAACATTAACTGGATTGTTTGGTTTGATTTATCTTTTTCACAATAGAGGACCCAATGTGGCTCTCACATAATAACAAACCATCATTAGTTAAAAATGCAAGCAAAAGCCTCCAATCTCTGCCTTGCAGCCTCGCAAGACTGGAACAGAGGGGAAACACAAGAACACATGTGTTGTATATATACTTCTAAATTATGAGTCAGGACTGGTAAACCTGTGGCCTTCCAGATATTTCTGGATTCTCAACTCCCAGCTCCCATTCACCATAACCAGCCTGGCTAATGGTGAGGCATGATGGTAAATGAAGATCAACAACATCTGGAGAACCATAGGTTTCCCACTGCTAATTCAGCATTCTGTCCAAACCAGTAGAGAAAATTTTACTGCTAGCCTGAGGATGTGATAAAAACAATTAGCCACAGAATTCAGCACTCAGGTCAGTAAATTGGTAGCACGGAAAAGCAAGATTCATTCTCACTACTTCACTAGGAAATGCTTTCTCAAAGTGGCTGATCCTGTTCCTCAAGAACATCCTTGAAAAATATGTACTGAGTGCAAAGGTAAACATTTACATAATATGTCCTGTTTATTAATGCAGTACAGATAAAAATGAAATGTTCCATTAAAATATATTGCGCACAGCTTCAAGTTTGATAAAATAGGGGGATTAATCAAAACAAAACAAAACATGGCTGGCTAACACATTTTGCTGCCTACAGCAAAGGACAAGATGACTCTTCTTTCAGAATTTTAGGTACAAGACCAAAGGAAGCAGTTGAATCAAAAGAGGAAATAGGATAGTGTTCTCCATTATCTCTGAAGCCTGAAGTTACTTTACCCTGCCATCCAATGAAGACGAATTACTAGAATGTGACCACAGAATTGTTCTGGAGGACCTAATCCTGTGCAGAAATTATCAGAACTCAGCATTTTACCAATTTTATCATTAAAGGATATTAAAGAATGAATGCCTGGAGACTGTTTTCTCATTATTGTACTTTTCTTCATATCCAAAGTATGACTGGATTAATAAACACAATCCAAAAACGTGACTCAACACCAAGCCAAAAAGCAAAACAAAAAGTGATGAAGGCAAGACAACTGCCACAAGTATTCACAACTGTGTCTGACATGTTTAATAAACAACCTGAAATTTAGCAGATTTTTTTGAACGACAAACCACATTATAATTCTATTGAATATTATATAAACATAGGTATTACCAGCATTAACATTTTAAAGATTTTTTTTTAAAAAAAATATATTTTTATTGTCTATCATTTGAATCTGTATACCTTGCAGCAAATTATAAAATGTAAAGCATAGTGGGAAGGAAAGAACTTGCACAAAAAAATATAAGGAATGGATGTTATGTCTGCTTTGAAAAACAGACAAAATATGTATGAGAGACCCTTTTGCGCTCTGAGGAAACCTTTGTGTTTATACCTGCTTTATAAGAGTCTCTGTATTTAAGTTATAGCATTTCAGTGTAGAGTCGAATCAGGAAAGGGTTTTTATTGTTGATGGCCTTTTCTACAATGGTATCTCTAGATTATGTTTTTGCCTTTACTGCTTTATTTACCCCCATTGGATTGAAAGGTGACCCTTCACTTCTCAGGAGGAAAGCACAGGTTTAAAGGTAGAATGGAGCCATTAAAGGTTTTGTCCCATTTCCCAGAAGTTTCAGTGACCTCGGGGCTAAGCAGCAGGGTGGCCATGGGCCGCCCTGGGAAGCTGCACCACGGGACCGAGGCATCCCC
>CM034703.1:73347217-73357903 GCA_020142125.1 Phrynosoma platyrhinos
CACTTTATTATCTCTTTAACAACGAAACTGGCCCATGTGTGATAACATTCTTAGAAAGCATTGCTCTAAATAAGAATCCTGTCCCACCAAATGAAATTTTCCTTCAGTCCCCACTGAAACACTGAAAATTGTTCACACCAAGAACTCTTATGTTTGCTTTTTTTGCATTGCCTTCTTGACTTTGCCTGTTCTTTTGGGAGACCACTAAACTGTATTTCTAAATGCTCACCTGATGTTTTCAGTTACTTTGTTGTTATTGTTAGCTGCCCTCGAGTTGTTTCTTACTCATGGTGACCCTGTGGATGAGACATCTTCAAGAACCCCTATCTTCCACTGCCTTGCCCGAATTCTGCAAGCCCTTGCCCATACCCCCTCCCCCCCCACGGACTGAGTCTATCTGGTTTGTGGTCTTCCTCTCTTTCTTTTACCCTCTACCCTTCCTGGCATTATTGTTTTTTCTAGTGATCTGTGCTTTCTCATTATGTGGCCAAAGTATGATAGTCTCAACTTGATCATCTTTACTTCCAAGGAGAGCCCTGGTCTGATCTGTTCAAGAACCCATTTGTTTGTCTTCTTGGCTGTCCATGGTATCAAAGGTACTCTTCTCCAGCATCACATTTTGAATGAGTTGATTTTCTTTCTGTCTGCTTCCTTTACTGTCCAGCTCTCGCATCTGTACATAGTAATTAGAAATACAATGGCCTGAACAATTCTGACTTTAGTGCTCAGTTGTATGTCTTTGCTCTTCAGTATTTTTTCCAGTTCTTTCATAGATGTCTTTCCCATTCCTAGTCTCCTTTTTATTTCTTGACTGAAGTCTCCATTCGGGTCAATGTTTGATCCTAGATATGGGAATTTTTTAACTATTTCAATTTCCTTGTTATCTAGATTGATTTGTGTATTTCTTCTGTGGTCATTATTTTTGTTTTCTTTATGTTCAGCATCAGACCTGCCTTTGCATTTTCATCTTTGACCTTCCTTATCAACTGTTCCAATTCCTGAATGTCTTCTGCTGATATTATGGTGTCATCTGCATATCTTAGGTGGTTAATGTTGCTTCCTCCCATCCTAGCTTCTTTTTCTGTTTCTAATTCTGCTTTTCAGCATTCTCCTCCCTCAATGTTCAGCAAGTTAAACAAATAGGGTGATAAGATGCAGTCTTGGCTGACCCCTTTGCCTATTGGGAACTACTCTGTTCCCTGAATCCTGTTCTAATGGTGACCTTTTGTCCTTGGTACAGATTCCTCATCAGGAGTATCAGATGTAATGGCACCCTCATATGAGTGCATTCCATAGCTTTTCATGATCTATACAATCAAATGCTTTGTTGCAGTCTATGAAACACATGCTGATTCTTTTTTGGAATTCTTTGGGTGTGCTCCATTAACCATCGCATATTTGCAATGTGGTCCCTAGTGCCCCTTCCTTTTCTGAATCCTGTTCGCACCTCTGAAATTTCTTTTTTTATGTATGGTTGGAGTTTATGCTGCAGAATTTTGAACATCATTTTGCTTGCATGTGAGATTAGTGCTATTGTCCTATAGTTGCTGCAGTCTTTTGTATCTCCTTTCTTGTGGAGTGGTATGTATATTGAGCATTTCCAGTTAATACATGCTATAAATTTAAGTTACTACATGCTATAAATTTGTGGACTGAAGGGAAAAAATATTGAGGGAGGAGAATTGTGTGAGGGAGTGTCCTCATTTTCCCTTATCCCAGCTAAACCACTGAGTGGGGCCTTTCAGCTGCTATTAAATTGCAGCTCCCAGCTTTCTTCAACACTGGCTATACTGCTTAGAGCTGCTGGGATTTTCTGTCCAACATCTGGAGGACTACAAAATGCCCACTGCTGGTGTGTTTCATCCACCTCATCCACCTCCATGTCCAACATGTCCACACATGAATGGAATGTGTCAATAGCTCTGCCTTCACACATAAAATGCAGTGTATAAGGACTCAGACTACACGGTTGGTTTCCAGTTTTTATTAGAACAGTGAGGATGGGGAGGCAAAGACTGTGGTAGGAAGGGCCAGTGTGCATTTCCTCTCCTGCCTGTCATGACCCAAATTGAGAGAACAGTATCATCCATCTGGTTGCTCGTCCTTGTGTTTTCAGGCTGATAGATATAGTACAGTATGTCTGTGCGGCAGGATGATATATTACTTAGATTATTCAGAAAAGTCCCATGCTTACCTATTTTCCTTATTAATCATTTTGTGTCACAAGGGTTGATGTATCTGTCAAATAACTAAAATACCACCTGAGTATAACCTTAAGCTGTAATGTAAGGTATTTTTATTTAAAAATATCAGTCATCTCCTTCTGTCCTGAAAAACACACATGTTGGACATGTATAATAGTCTTAACTGCAATGATTACCTTTATAGAGCAGTGGTTACCAAAACGTTTTTGGATACTGTTCCCTTTCCCCTTGCCCTATAATCCTAGTGCCTGCCCCCATGCTTATTTCTCAATATTAGGTCTATTGTTTGTACACCAGCCAGCCAACCAGCCAGCGGCATCAACCTCAGCCATGTCCAGCTCACCACTGCCTCCTCCTCTTTCTCTCATGTATGAATCCAGCAACAACAGTGGCCCAGGCCTTTTCTTCCTTCTCACCCATGCCAGTCTTACAGCAAAAGGAGGGCTGGCTGGCTGGCTAGCTGCTCAGTTGCTGCTCCCAGTGTGACTGGGTACAGAGAGCAGTGACCAAGCAGCTGGTAGAGCAGCTACCAAGAAGGCTCTCATCCACACTGACCTTGCAGCTTCTTGGGTGCTGCTTGACCAGCTGATCGGTTGCTGCTCCCAAGATCACCCAGTGCAAAGGGAAAAGCTTCTCCCCAATGAGGAAGGATTCTCAATCTTTTGTCACTAGAGTGGAGAGGGGCACAGCTGGCTTCCCACTTTTCTCTCTGGTGAGGAAGGACTCTCAGTCCAAGACATACACAGACATTGTTTCTTCTGTTATCTCTGTTACTTCTCTCAGGTGGTCCAATGAAAGAAAGCAGGAACAGCAGAGCAGCTCAAGCTTGCCAGCCAAGTCTGAGCAAAGCTCATAAAGGTTAAGCAGGATCCCAAATGTGAAAGCTCCTTTTTGCCACTGCTTCTTCCCTACTGCCACGTGCTCTAATGCCTCATCCCCAGTGTGGTCCTAAAGGCTGCTCATTCTCCTTGTCCTTCTTGCACACCAATACTTTGACAGAAGCCCCCCTCCCACCATCCCTTTTTCCCTTACTGAATCCCTGGATCTTTCCATTACCCCTAGGGTGGAGATACCACCCACTCTGGGAATCACTGACTTAGAGTAACATAACTAGATATTGTACCACTGTTGCCACAGCAGTGACATCAACATCACCATAAACACCAACAGAAGAAGTGGAAGTTGCAAGAAGGGCAGTTCCACAATTTACTTAGTAACTGTGTCACATTCCGGTCCATCAATCACAATACAGCTCCAATAATGTCACCAGCAAGGCTAGACAAATCTGTCAATGATGGCTTCCTGCATGTTCAGATTTGGGTATGAAGAAATCTGCAAATTTTGGAAAGGGAATCAAATTTATCAAAAGGGAACCAAGCAAAATTGTCAACCCATCTTAACTGGCTAAATGCAATAGCTGTACCTACTTCCAATTTAGAAATGATTGTGTGGTTCCTGTTAGCCATCAAGCTGTTAAAGATGAGGTCTCTGTGAGGGAAAAAAAATGAAATGAAAAGATGGTAGTTCAACATTTAAAAGCTAGCCCTCTGTTGGGATGAGGAAATGTCACACTTATTCATTCACTTTTTTAAAGTACCAAGTCCTTTCCAATGAATTCATTAAGCAATTTGTGAATTTTGGAAAGTTCTAATGAAATATTAACCACATAAAATTATTACACACCCCAAGCCACCATTTAAGCCCTACATGAAACTACAGCTCTGTCAGTCAGTCTCAACAGAAAAGGCTCCAGGTTCAGTTCCTGGCCATGGCATGTCACTAAACAACATATGCCTAAGCAGTGCATTTCTGCAATTGAGAAAAGAGACTGCACTAAGAAACCCAAATTCAATAGGAATCTTTTACCTAAACTACCTCTTTCTCAGACATATGCTTTGTCAATGCAGGGAGGAAGGACTTACCTCTATGTCAAGCATAGGATTTTAATTAAGATCTACTTCTTACTTGTTCAAACTGAAACCTCACCCATGTTTTGCCCCTTGTACTGTGGCCACTTTCTCAGGAGCTGTAGTCATACTGATGTAATCTATTGTTGGCACAATGGTAGATCTATGTCAGCATATATTTGACCTTCACTAGCATATTGGCATTTGGTAGCAAATCCTATCTCCGTCCTATGGGTATAATGTGTATAGGATTAATATAAGATGGAAAACTTCACCACAAACGACAATATTCAGCCTTGTTCAAGCCTGGTAGAAGGCTGTGGCATTAGTGGGGGTGGTCTGATATGATATAGGATACAGTAGCATCTGACTCATCCTCAGTACTAGTTACAGATTAGATCAAGGTTGTTTGTGTTGTTGTTTGGATGACAGTTCTCACAATTGCCCAGTCAGTAATTCAGAAAGTAACTTTCTGGAGCTCTGGTTCCAACCATGACTGTCCCCTACTTTGGCTGTATCTTTCCTGCAGAATGGCTGTGCCATATTAGATATCTTCCAGGCAACAGGCTTATCTTTTGCTCTGTGTTCTGATGGCCTATTACCAAATTCATTAGCAATTCAACAAGCAATTCATTAATATAGGATTGTACCCTTAAGTTAAAGAAAAACAGAACTGGAAAGTGATCTACCATTTAACATTACCAGACTAAGGTTTGTTTGTTTGTTTTTAAAAGCCAGGGATAATTTTACAGAAAATTCATATTGTGGTTATTACAAAATCCAGTGTCCTTTCTGAAATAGGAAAGCCTTATTGTTGGGAAAGGCACTTGACCCAAAGTTACATGCAACAATGCCTCTTTGTGGCAGGACAGGACAGCTCTAGCAACTTTATCTGAACTCTGTATTGGTGTAACAGTTCACCCTGAAAGACCCATTCTTGGGTTACACAGCTACACTATCGATGTTATTTTTCCACTTGTAACTCCACTTTGTAATATTTCTTATTCCATCTTTCCAATCAAGGTGCATATGATACTATATCAATAAAGAAAACATATTTATTTAAAAGAAAATAGGTTATCTGCCAAGGAAAAAGCAAATGAAGTATGCTTCCTTCTCTCTCAAATATGTGACACTTCAGGCCTTTTCACACGACACATTATAGCAGGGGTAGGCAACCTTTCCCCTTTAAGGGCCAAGGGACTTCAGCTCCCAGAATCCCAGGATCTATTGGCCAACATGGGACTATTGGCCAACATGGCTGAGGCTTCTGGGAGCTGAAGTCCCTCGGCCCTTAAAGGGGGAAGGTTGCCTACCCCTGCATTATAGCATTATGAATCCACTTTAACTGCCATGACAACATCCTATGGAATCCTGGGACTTGCAGATTAGGGAAATATTTAAAATTCTCAGCATGAGAGTTCTAGTGCCTCATCAAACTACAGACCCCAGGATTCCACTAGATGCAGCCAAGGCAGTTAGTGGACTCACAATGCTATAATTGTGTAATGTGAAAAAGAACAACCTTAATTTCATTTTGGAAAATATATTTAGTAGAACCTTCTACAAAAAGATGAAACAAAATATTATACCAAATTTGAAAAACAGTTTAACATAAATCAATTTTTTTAAGAAGGCTGAAAGACAACGATCAGAACCTAGGCAGAGCATTAGGAGGGAAAAGTACAGACATATAGACATTTTTGTGGACACAGATGGAAGATGGCCATTCCATTGTTGCAGCGTATTAAAGCATATTGGATACTCAGTTCAAAGACATTCTGTGGTTAAACAAATCTAAAAAGAATGTAGACTTCAAAGAAAAAATATTTTCACATTTGGTTTTATTAACAATAGGTGTTATATTTATTCAGACATCTCTAACACCTATCATTAATAAAACCAAGTATGAAAAAAATTCTTCTTTGGAGACAGAAAAAAACCTCAGAGGTCTAGTAGAGACACATGTTAAAATAACAAAGAAGGGGGAAAGGCTAAGCAGTGTGGGTCCTCCTTCAGAAAGACTGCGGAGATCACTAAAATAATAATAATAATAATAATAATAATAATAATAAAGTTTATTTATACCCCGCCCCTCTGCATTGCAATCGGGGTGGCTTCCAACATAAAAATACAATACAATACAAAACATCACTTGAAGAACTTCCTTCCATTACCTTCTACCTTCAAATATACGAACATAAATGAGAGGTTGCTATGGCTGCTGTTGCCTTTAAAATAACAACATGAAAGCTGAATTTGTCCTTGCTGTGTTGATTTTAGAGTCCAGATGGAGGGCTCCAAGCAGTACCAGTTAAAATATATTCTGCAGCTATTCTGTCTCTTTCTTTGTAATTAATGTGCGTGCATCTGTGGAAAGAGTGGGGAGGAATAATCAGTTAAAAAACATGAGGAGAATACAAGTGGAAGTCTACTTTGTCTGTATTCCCTGTAAAATTCTAAATAAAGTAGAATGATTGCATGATAGAAGCCTTGTTGGAAAACATCCTAAGGATTAAGTTATTTAACAGTATAACCCTTTGCATATCTATGCAAAAGTATGTTCCACTGACTTCAGTGGAGCTTATTCCTATAATCTTATTCTTTTTTTAAAGCTTACAGCTTCATAAAATTTTGTATAAAGTCAGCCAAGCCAACATAAAGCACTGAAAACAAAATTGATAAAAAGTAATCCCATCATTGATAACAAACTTCTATATGTTACTTTCCCTCCCAAAATATCAATATCTGACTACATATTAGTTAACAGAGTATTGCTTTCCTAATTTTCTTAGGTCTTCTGCCTTTCTCTTCCGTCCAAAGTTTTCCATTGTCTTAGCTGAATCATATATCTACCTCCTGTTGGTCTCATAAACCTACTGTCCCATTCTATCCAGAGCTCAAAAATCTTTACTTCCATGCTATCAATGGATTTGTCAGTGAGCAAAATGAGTACTTCATCAGTGAGTACTTCATTTTCAAATAAATTAGTTAGCTTCATTAATAAAAAACCATTCATCATTAAATTAAAAGCCATTCATCATTAAATTAAAAACTAAAATGGCTAGGCCCCTGATTCATCCCCCCAGTAACATGTTAAAACAATCTCAATAATTAATTCTTACTTTAAGTCTTTAAAACAGAGTTGGCATAATCAGGATTGTCCGAAGATGACTCTGGTGGTCATGTGTCCAACATGACTGCACCGAATGCTGTTACCTTCCCACCAAAGTGGTACCTATTTATCTACTTGCATTTGCATGCTTTCAAACTGCTAGGGTTGGCAGAAGCTGGGACTAGTGACAGGAGCTCACCCCATCATGCAGCACCTGGGCCTTGAACTGCCGACCTTCCTATCATCAGAACTGGTATCTTAACCATTGAGCCACCACATTCCATCTGGTGCATATCATCTGGTGCATATCATATAGGAAATTGTGCGAGTTATTATTTCTGAACTCTGTGAACTATAAATGGGGCCTTCCACTATGGAGAACAACTATTTGGTGTTCCAGCCAGTCACACCCTCTTTGGGAATAGTCCATTCCATTCCAGAGTCATTTCCCTTGTTTCTGACCCTTTCAACAGTCAGAAAGCATTCCCTGGCCAGTGAGCCATATTTAGCCTTCATTAAGCCAGTTTGCTAATACCTTTCTTGTGCATGGATGTTGCAATTGTACACCATCCACAACAATTCACACTCAAAGGATGTTTGCTAATTGTATGTAGGGTAAGTAGGGGGGCTGATCTGTAGTGTGAAAGGGCCCTTGCATATAAGATTCATTTACTCATCACACTCAATCACAAAGCATGTGCCAAGGACCCTTTCACACTACCCAGTTATAGTACTATAATTCCAGTTTAATTCCCATGACAACATCCTATGGAATCTTTGGGTTTATGGTTTGGTGAGACACTAGAGCTTTCTGCCAGAGAATTCTAAACACCCTCCCTAAGTTGCAAATCCCAGAATTCCATGGGATGTGTCCATGGTAGTTAAAATGAAATCAGAGTGTTATAACTGTGTAGTGTGAAAGACCTCCAGGTTGCATTTTGCTACTACATGCAAGCAGGGGATCAGTCCATTGTGACAGATGACTTTTTGCTGCTTTTGTGATAGTTTTATAGCAAGGATGGGAATTTGTGGCCCTCTAGATATTGTCAGACTTTAACTTCCAGCAGTCCCAGACAGCTTAGTTTCTGACTATGAATGCTGGGAATCGCAGTTGAGCAACATTTTGAGGGCTACTCAGTTCCTATCCCAGCTCTACTCCGTGACCCACATTCTGTTCAAAGGCAGCTATAAAAAGAAACAGATCTATTGGATCATTGATATCACAATCGCATATTATCTTGCATTATATTTATTTTATTAAAATTCTTATATCCCTTCCTGTATCATACAATCTCAGGACAGTATACAATAAAATAAGTTTAAATGATAATAGAAAAACAGTAGGAACAGACAAAAATCATATTAAACATTTTGACGTTAAAACAGAATAATTTAAAAACAGTTTAAAACAACTTAAATCCATTAAGGGTGAGTAGATTTGGATAAAATTAATTACAGTCAGCCCTCCATATCCACAATTTTTTTTTACCTGTGGATTCAAGCATCCACGGCTTGAAAATATTAAAAAAAAAACACATATATATTCCAAAAACCAAACTTGGATTTGGCCATTTTAAATAAGGGATATCATTTTACTTAATGGTACTTAAGCATTTTGGTATCCATGGGGGCTCCTGGAACCAAACCCCAGCACATAGTTCCTTCTAAAACAGATGCATATATTATTTTATTACAGCTGAACTTAGTTATTTGACAGTTTTTGCTCACACTCTACTTCTATGCAACCCAGCAAAGAAAAGCAGAATCGAGCTAAAAGAATCCATGCAACTCAGAAGCCACACTATACAACAGAGATGGCATGGTTCTCATACCAACAACGGCTAGAAAGAGATTCCACACATTCACTGAATCAGTGGCTAAGAACTTGAAGCAGGACATAAATGGATTTGACAAGACTAATTCCATAACTGAAGTCTAAGACAACAATAGCACAGATAACACTGAAGAGGAAGAGCATATCAGGATGGATATAAATACTGATGTGAAGAATTTTGGTATGCCTTTCTTCAGGGTCAGTGAACAGAGCAGTACCATCCATGTGTCAGGACTGGGAATCTTAACAGCAGCTGCAATTTATATTTGTTCAGCACCCAATCTAGACTGTATTTTGCACTGGGTGGAACTACACAGACAGAGAGGCAGGTTATGATTCATCTTTGTTTAGCAGATACTTGGGAGGCTGTCTTGAATATGTTTGGCTGCTTCCTGATGTAGATATTGTTAAACCATATTGTCTTGGGAATTGCTGGAATACTTTACCACCTTCTTGTCTGAGACTGCCTTACTGAAAACCAACAGCAGCTTTTGGCTTTAGCTTTCTTAGCTTTCTCAGCTCGTCCTAAGGACAGACAACTACCCTAAAGCAGAGTGGCAGGCAGTGAGCCCCTCAGCAACAGGTAGCCCAGACCAAAATAATACAACATTTTGCATCCGTCAATAGGATGGAGTTGTAACATACATCCAAGGATGAAATAGGATGTATTTGGAGAAGAGCCTGGAAAGGTTTCTTATTTTTTACTATAAGTCCTAGAATTTCTCACTTGCATATCCCTGCTAGCTGGGAGATATATAAATAAGTTTGGACAAATGCTTGGGAGATATAGATAGAATAGAATACAATAGAATGGAATGGAATAGAATAGAATAGAATAGATAGACAGATAGACAGATGAAATTTCCCAAGCATATGTCCAAACTTATTGGATGCATGTTACTTGATTCTCATAGGACAGGAGAATTCTAGAGTGCTATGAATTCCAGCTTGATACACAAATCATATCCTAGCCAGAGGCAGCACAGGTAGCAGGGAACCAGCACCTGTCTCTGTTCATTGGGATTCCTGGTTCAAGACCTTCAGTGTCTGATAAATTTAGAGGTCTACTTCATGGATTCATTTAAGAGAGGAGTATGAATCATGAGGGCCTCCAGATGTTCATTGTGCAGCTTCCAACATTCCTCAGCACTGGCTATGTTGGCTAATACTGGGAGTTCCAGTCCAAGAATATCTGGAGGGCTGTATGATTTTCACAGTTGATTTAAAAATATACCACTAAGCTTTCACACGACACAAGATAATGGTGAAAGTATCAGCTATGAATACATGAAACAAAGAGCCATATGAAGATGAACCCCAAATCCTAAAGAGTGAGATGGAAACTGTAATAAGAGAAATAGCGAAAAACAAATCACCAGGAACAGATGATATTCCAATTGAACTGCTGCAATCCACACTGACAGAGTCAACTCTAGAACTAACCAGCATAGGTCAACAGATATGGAAAACAAAACAATGGCTAACAGATTAGAAGCGATCAACATACATCCCCATCCACAAAAAAGGGAGACCCAAGAGACTGCAGCTGCTATAGAACCATAGCATTGACCTCCTACACAAACAAAATCATGCTCAAAATTCTGCAACATGGACTCCAACCATACA
>CM034703.1:73383798-73394415 GCA_020142125.1 Phrynosoma platyrhinos
ATCAAACCCAGGTCTCCAGAGTGGTAGTCCAACACTCAGACCACTGCAAGTACTTCCCATGTACTACCTATGAAACAATTACAGACTTTTTTGTTGTTCTTGTGTGTCTTCAAGTCCTTTCCGACTTATGGCGACCCTAAGGCAACCTTATCATGGGGTTTTCTTGGCATGTTTCTTCAAATGGAGGTTGCCATTACCATGCTCTGAGGCTGAGAGTGTGTGACATGCCCAGGGTCACTTACTTGGCCACAAATTGTACATACCCCAGAATGCATCACCAAGTATATGGGCAGTCCTTCCCTCCAATACTTTCTCATTTTCCCCCCAACCATCTCATAGCTGGGAGATGGAAATAATTTTTAAAGCAGCTTTTAAATATGGACTATTTTTAAAAAAGTAAAGTCCAAAACACACTGCAGAAATAAATGCTAGGGAACATGGGAGCTGTAGTTTGTTGTGGCACCAGAGTTCTCTGACAGGGAAGGCTAAATGTCTCACTGTTTTATGTTTACATGTTTGATGACAAACAGCCTTATGCTTATAAGGGACAGTTTTCCTGCTAAGTACCTGAATGTCATAAGCATTTGAATTAAAAATTACCATATTGAAATCAAATCTGATGGTTTTTAAATTTTTATTTGGTGTGCATTGGAAGAGGGGTAGTTTTATATGGCGAGTATATCTCAAACTCTGTATCAGGGGTAGGCAGCCTTTTTGAGCCGGGGGCCGGGTTGCTGTCCTTCAGACAATTTGGGGGCTGAGGTACCAAAAATAAATAAATAAATAAATAAATAAATAAATAAATAAATAAATAAAATTGGAAATAAAAATAAAAATAATTTAAAAATTTAAAAAATATGCATGCACACTCTCTCTGCCCCAGAAAAACCATGGCAAACCCCCTGTGGAGATTTTGCCAAAAAAAAAAAAAAACCCAGAACAAGTAATAACAACAATAATCATGGCGGGCGACGGCGACAGCGGGGGGCAGCAGCGGCAGGACCAGCCTGGGGCCGGTCCAAAGGCTTTAGGGGACCGCATCCATCCCCCAGGCCTTAGGGTGCCTACCTCTGCTCTATATTTTAACTGGAAAAGTTGTCTTATATGCTGGAAAATACAGTATATTCATAGAAATATTATAGAAACAATGCATAAGAAAATACCTTTGAGACCCGAATTCTTTTTGTTGAGTATTACATGATAAATTAAACCAGAATGAAACCAGTTCAGTGCTATATATGATAACAGCTTGAATGATTTACGCAAAGTATTGGAAAGAAAAAGTAGTGCTGACAATAAAAGAATAGACTCTAAAGCTAAGTCATCTAGCTTTAATGGATAGACTTACAATCTATACAAATGGGAAAATAATTCAGCAATATGAGAAGAAATGGGGAGAAATAAGAAAATTATGGGAGGTATCGAAAAAATCAAAGATAGTGATAAGACTAATGACAAATGTAAAAGAAACAAGGAAGAGACAAGGAGGAAAAGAATAAAGATGAAACGAATAAGGTGTTGTGGGGAAAGAACTCAATGAAGTGACTCAAACTGGGTAAGCTTGAGGAAGAATAACCAACGTATTGTATTATTAGGAAGTCAGTGTGTATGTAGAATGATTGTAGAAGCAAGGGAGGGGGAGGGATGGGAAGCAAGAATGAAGATTATATGTGAATGTTTTCGCTTTTAATTTGGATCAAAATTTAATAAAAAATTGAAAAAATAAGAAATTTTAACTAATGTGAGCCTCGATGATTTATTTTTGAGTGTGACTAAATCTTGATCCAACTCATTAGCTGCAAGTTAACTGGCAAGTTAATGCAGTATAAACCAATAAGTGGTACCCTTTTGTTGTTGTTGTTGTTGTTGTTGTTGTTGTTAACTGCCACTATCCAGTCAATTTCGACTTATGGCAGCTCTGTGGATGAGACATCTCCATGACCCTCTGTCCTCCACTACTCTGCTTAATTCCTGCAACCCCTCAATACCCGTGGCCTCCTTCCATCCATCTAGCATGTGGCCTTCCTCTCTTCCTACATCCCTTCACTTTCCCCAGCATTATTGTTTTTTCCAAAGAGCCCTCTCTTCTCATGATGTGTCCGAAGTATTACAGCTTTAGTTTGGTCATCCAGGGAGGTTTCCGGCTTGATTTGCTTTAGGACTCACTTGTTTTTCTTTTTGGCTGTCCATGGGATCCTCAGCACTCTTCTCCAGCACCACATCTCAAATGCTTTGATTTTCTTCCTATCATCTTTCTTAACTGTTCAGCTCTCACATCCATACATGGTAATAGGGAATACAGTGGCTTGTACGATTCTAACTTTTGTGCTGAGTTGTATATCTTTGCATTTTAGAATCTTTTCTAGTTCTTTCATAGCCACCCTCCCTATTAGTCTTTTCCTGACTGCAGTCCCCATTTCTATCAATGTTTGTTCTCAAGTGTGGGAATTCTTTTACTGTTTCTATTTCTTCATTGTCTAGGTTGAACTTGTGAAGGTCCTCGGTGGTTATTATTTTTGTTTTCTTTATGTTCAACATTAAGCCTGCCTTAGCATTTTCTTCTTTGATCTTCCTTAGTAGGTGTTCCAGGTTTGTGAGGTTTTGTGCTAGTACTATGGCATCATCTGCTTATCTGAGATTGTTGATATTCTTTCCTGCTATTTTCACTCCTCCTTCTTCTCTGTGCAAGCCTTTTTTTTCTTATAATATGTTCTGCATACAAGTTGAACAGATAGGGTGAAAGGATGCAGCCTTATCTGACTCCTTAGCCAATTGGGAACCATTCTGTTTCTCTGTGTTCTGTTGTGATAGTAGCCCCTTGTCCTGAGTACAGATTCCTCATCAGGACTATCAAATATGTTGCCACTCCCATGTCTTTAGGGCATTCCATAGCCTTTCATGCAGTCAAAGGTTTTGCTATAGTCTATAAAGCACATGCTGATTTTCTTTTAGAATTCCCTGGTGTGCTCCATTAGCCATCGAATGTTTGCAATGTGTTCCCTAGTGCCTCTTCCTTTCCTGAACCCCTCTTGGACCTCGGATTTCTGTGCTATGCCATTTATAATATGATTCCAGTTTACAGTACTGAAATAAACTTGATTGAATCTAAAAGCACTGAAACAAATTTGGTTCTATCAATATCCCCCACCCCCATTTCAATCACTTTTCCATTTTGGAGTCTGAGAGTTTAACTTGTTTATCAAAGTGGTGATCTTTCACATTATCACTGCTGTGGCTGCCAGTGCTCTTCATGCTGTTGTTGGTGGGTGAAAACATTGCTTAATGAGGAGAGAAGGGCATATTACAAGATTTAGATGGGCTTTTGTGATGTGTATTAGAGAAAAAAGTGTGTATGTGCCTTTGGGTCACCTGTCGACTTATGGCAAGCCCACGAATTTCATAGGGTTTTCTTAGGCAAGGAATACTCAAGTGTACTTTTGCCAGTTCCTTCATATGAAATCTAGCCTATAACATCTGGCATTTGTTAACCGTCTTCCATCCAGGTAATAACTAGAGCTGACCCTGCTTATCTTACAAGATCAGATGGGATTTGGTGTCTTTAATGAGAGCCAGCATGACATAGTGGTTTGAGTGTTGGTCCACAACTCTGCAGACCAGAGATCAAATCCCTGCTCGGCAGTGGAAACCCTCGCAAGTGTCCTTGGGCAAGTCACACACTCTTGGCTCAGAGGAGGGCAGTGGCAAGCCACCTTTGAACAAATCTTGCCAAGAAAATCCTATGATAGGTTTGCCTTAGGGTCTCCATAAGTTGGAAATAGCTTGAAGGCACACAACAACAATTGACTAAATGTGAGTAACTGAACACTGTGGGTCTTTATAAGAGGACATCTTTCTGTAGCTACCTTGCTTTATTCATAGTTAAGAGAGGACAACCTACAGTTTTCACAAGTTTTGGGTTAGCACTTGTAACTAAAACGTGGTGGGGGAGGGTAGTCATTTTGTAAAGGGATTGGTACTTTAAAAGCAAGGGCAACCGCTGCCTTTATGTTCAGTAATTGTGTACTTGAATAATCCCATTATCTGCTATAATACATAATGTCAATAATTTGTAAAAAGTTGTATAATCTTTGTGGAATTTGTCACACTCACAAAAAGTGCTTCAGTTTTTTCATTTGTTGGGAAGCACCCACTTTGTACCTGCTCCAGTAACTTTTTCAAATATAAATTGATTGACAAATTTCTGATAAGATAGCTGATAAATTTCTTGATTATGCACACACATTTTAATAAACAATCCAAATACGTAAAACAGAACAATATGCTAAATTGCTTAGTAGGCATAATAGTAAAAGTTTTTAATAGTGAAGCTTCATGACGGTGACCTCTTTAAGCCATCCTCATTTTATGGGACCCAGACCATCCCCCCAATGCTAAGTTATAGATGATTTCAGTAAAGGCTTTATATTAATTTTTATTAAGAGTATCTTACAGGGTTTGTTCAGCACATCAAGAATTAAGTTACAGTGATGTTTACATGTCTATATGTGTTACATGTCTACACAGCAGTAAACTACTAAATTCACTTGAACTTCTGGATAGTTTTGTACAGTATTGCAGCTAAAATAAACTTCATGCCTGCAAAAATTACAGTATATGTGTGAGAGAGTCCAAAGAAACCAGACATCTAGTCCTCAAACTCTACCCAAAATGTCTTTCACTGGAAAGATAGTGGGCCTTTGGTGTCTGATGTGGTTTGGTTCCAGGACCATTATGGATATCAAAATCCCTGCCTGGATGCTCAAGTCCCACTATATATATGGATAGTAAAATGGTGTCTCTTATATCAAATGGCAAAATCAAAGGTTTGCATTTTGGATATATATAGAGAGACAGAGACAGAGAGAGCAAGCATGAGAAATAGAATATTTTCAAGGAGTGGATGATGAATCTGGATGGAGAATCCGTAGATACGCAAAATTGACTGTATGTAAAAGGATGTTATGAAACTTTGTTCCAAATTTATCCCTTCCCCCAGTGTATAATCTGTTCTGCTTTATCCTTCCCTGTAAAGTAGTAGTAAACATTTTTGGTGCTTCTGGCAATAGATCCCTATAGATTATTAATATTACAGGTTTATCTGGGATTAGTGATTATTCTAAAATAAGTTACACTGTAGACATTATTGAACTGGTGGTACACCTAAGAAACTTTTGAAGAAAAAGATAATAATCCAAAACGGAAATTCAGGTCCAGAAATGTGACAAGCATATGTAACAACAGCTGAATCTTCTCTCTAAGCAATCCTCTCTGTAAGGGACAGGGAAATAAGAATAATTTGCTTTGTCTTTGTAGTAAACCATTAATAAGGGAAAATCTAAAGCTTGTTCTAGGCTGACAGAGATAAAATGCAAGTAAGCATAATGTTCAGTGACTTTAAAATTTGGCACACATCATAAAGATACAATTTTTGCCTTGCACTGGGTTGTGTTAATTTGTACAAACCCTTGTTAACAATAGTGTAAAGATTTTTTGCTGCTTTTTGGAATAATAAAACCTATTATTAATTTTTGACTCCCTTTGTGTCCAAGCGTGTCAGTCTAGGACCAGTGCCCATGAATGCACTTATGGAACGCAGTCTATTATGTGGGAAATTAGCCATTTGAACTTCATGGCTGTCCTCAGTGTTATTGAAGTAACTTTCCATACTGGACAGACATGTAAGACATGTTGAATTTTTTTTAAAAAAAAAATAATGTATTCATTTGTTTTAAGCTATATATGTTACTAAATTTTGCTAACCTAACTTTAAATTTAAGTATGTAGGTCAGGGGTAGGCAACCTTTCCCCTTTAAGGGCTGAGGGACTTCAGCTCCCAGAATCCCAGGAGCTGTTGGCCAACATGGGACTATTGGCCAACATGGCTGAGGCTTCTGGGAGCTGAAGTCCCTCGGCCCTTAAAGGGGAAAGGTTGCCTACCCCTGATGTAGGTGATGGTGGAGCAACCAAGGTTTATTTATTTATTTACCTATTGTACTTATATACTGCCTTTCTCCCAAAATGGGATCCAAGGCAGCTTATAATAGTTTAAAAAACAATAATTGCAAAAATTAAAATAGAGAATTAAATAACAGTATTACTGTTTAAAACACTGAAACATATTTACAGTATAATTTCATTTAAAGATTTAAAAAATACAGTGTGCCACATTACACACCCATTATAATTTAATAATTAAAATTCATTTGTTAAAAAGGTGGTGCTGTTTTCTCAGAGAGCCTCTGTTAGTATCCAAAGTGATCTTTGGAAAGAGGACATTGCTTCTGGCTTATTTCACTCCTGTCTTCATGTTGAATGTTTACTTCTTCAAATCTAGACTATGGTAAACTGCAAGAAGAGCTGGCTTTCTGTAGGCACCTGAAAAGTTTTCTGCCATGAATCAACTCAATTAATTCATTGTCTCTATATTTTAATGGCAGGCTAACTTGACTAATCTCATTGCTTTCGCTAGGGTGGGCAATGAAAATAATATTAATGGTTCAGTTCCTTCAGCTTACATGGAATGCTGAAATACAGACACTGTTAACATCAGTGGGAATGTATAGTAAGTTTACTTTGCTTGCAACTTTAAGCAGACAGTCTCAGTCTCTCTCTCTCTCTCTCTCTCTCTCTCTCTCTTCCATTCCCCACTCCTTTCCACTTTGATTGTTAGGAGCCATTTGAGGATGGATTTGCAAATGGAGAAGAAGGAACTCCCACTGGAGAAGCTACTGCCACTTATACTGCTGATAGTAAAGGAATTGTCAAATTTGGTTGGATTAAAGGTGTATTGGTGAGTATAAATTTGGTAAATATTTGCTATTCCATATAAATCTGCATTTCTCTTCCTCTGGTTTGTCTTCTGAGCAGAAGTGTTAAACATATGGAAGCAAAAGGTAATAATAATAATAATAATAATAATAATAATAATAATAATAATAATTTATACCCCATCTTTAGCCAAGGCTATCAAGGTGGCTTAAAATAAAAAGGCTGCTTCTAATACTACACTGAGCATTGTTTTTGAAAAATAAACTTGTTTTTAAAATACTGATCTATAGAAAAGCAAAATCAAGGCCTGTTCTCATTTGCATCTTGCATGTTTAAACTGCTAAACTATGGTTTAAAGTGTGGAAAAGCAACTGTGACAGGTCTGGAGCCAATTTTCTGCACCTGGCCAAAAGAAAAGAAAAAAAAAATGGTGGCCAGAAGTGTACTTGTTTTTTTGTTTTTGTTTTTGTTTTTTAAAAAAAAAAGTTTGGGGAGCACAATCTAATTAAAACATGAACTGCTGATTCTACGGGCTTCCAAAAGCAGAGTTTTGCTATCTTTTTTTTGGTCCAGAAAAACTGAAGTTGAGGATGTCAGGAGGGAGCTGCAAGAACCAGAAAAACTGCCATGACGGACTGCTTACTGGTGTTTGAAGCACTGCATACAAACCAGTTTTCTCATTTTGATATTAGAAGAGATCATTGTTTAATAACAAAAACAAAAAATTTCCATGAAGTTTGGCCATGTAAGAGGAGGAGGAAACATACAAACATAGGGTTTGAATTCCGTCCAGTAAATCATGACATTGAGGCAAAATCTTGAATGAACTGACTTGATTCCATGTAGGTACAATAACCTGAGTAGTTTAGAATTTTAATTAGAAATTCTAATTAAATTTATATAAAATAATTTAGCAAATTAACTTAAAGCAAACTAATTTGCTTTTGAGTGCCTTGGGAGAGCAATGTCTTGGCCCAAGTGGATTATATGGAGTAAGTCTAATGTTTTCTTGAGACAAGCTGGTTTTCTTGCAAAATTGATGCTTCATGAAAAACTGATCACTATATGTCACTTTTTCAACCAATGGGGTGGGTGGGGGGGAGAAAGATTTTACTATCACGTTCTAGAATTTTAACAATATTATTGCTTTTTTAGGGACAGGGAAGGTCAGTGACTTACCTAAACTGGACTCTTGCTTTTGATCAGTCAAAACAAGTAATAAGATTTGACTCCTTCTTGTAGGGAGAAAACACAATGGAATACTTTTATTTGGTTATTACGGGTTTTTAGAAGTACAGTTGTCCCTCCGATTTCGTGGACTTGAAGTCCGTGACCCTCGCTTATCTGTGAGGGACAAACAGAAGAACACAAAATGGGGTGTGTGCCCACAGCGCATGCCTGCTTGCCCCCGCTGACACGTGCTCCATTCAAGCCATTAGGGCTTGAATATTTGCATTTTTCCTTTTTCACGGGGGGGTCTGGAACAGATCCCCGTGAAAAAGGAGGGGCAACTGTAGTTGGTTTTTGGCTTCGTTCTTTCAATTAGCACAGTTTAAAATTTTCATTAGTACGCCTACAAAAAATTCTGTCTCATATGGATGAATAAAAGATTGAAAGTCCAGTTTATATGATGAAAAGGAACCTGTCTCTAGAAGGTTATTGACATCAATGTATTTAATTACCAGGTTATGGGAAAATAGTGGGGGCATTCTTAAATAATTAGAGTCTTCTTTTTGTGTATGTTTTTTTTTTTTTTACCCAAGTATATTAACTAGCCTTTTCTGTGCAGAACAGAAACTCCTTATATCTTTGTATTTGTGATGACACTTTCTTTAGTTGAAAAGAAATAAGTCTGACTAGTAAGTGTGATTGGTTCTGTGTGATTATGAAAGAAAAGACTGGTACACTCGCTGTGGCTAGCTGAAAAACTGAAGGTTAGAATGAGTCAGACACGTCATAGCACATGTCTGATGCACTCTGTTTGACTTTGGTGGGTCACACATACAAACCTACTTGAAAAGTGTAGTTGAAAACGAGGTGTTTGGTTGTTCCCATGGCGAAATTCTGAAGTTGCCCCCATGAATTTGATTTTTAAAAAACTCTGGCCAAAAATCTGTTTTAGTCCTGATTAGATTTAGACCTGTTCAATTCATTGAATTTATTGATGTGTTGAATCACCATTCAATGAATGATTGAATGGGCTTACTTTAATTGGGACTGACCAGTAGGATGCCAGCCTCTGTTGTTAGTTCAACAGTAGTTGTTGTCTTAGACTTACTGTGACCCTAACCTTTTAAAGCAAATTTTATTTAGAGGAATTTTGTGTTGCCTTCTTAAGCAGTGAGTTTCCATGGTGAGCAGAGATTTGAACCCTGATCTCCTGGAGTCACTCAGACCACTATACTGAGTTGGTTCCTACCAATTCATCAATTGGCAGGATTATTTTTAAAATTCTAGCTATACTAAATAATAGGATAGCATAGTATGAAAATTTGCTCTTATGGCATTACAGGTACGATGTATGTTGAATATCTGGGGTGTGATGCTCTTCATTCGACTGTCCTGGATTGTAGGACATGCTGGCATAGGTAAGTGTGCCTCCAATAAAACATCTTGGTATGCTTCTTTACTTCCGAGAACTGCTGTCAACCTGTGCCTTCTGGTTTGTTACAATTGAGGAGAATCTGAATAATAAAAGATGAGTTGTTGAGTACCCAAGACATTTTGAACAAGTCTTAAAGCCTGTCATTTCCACTAAGAAGCTCAGTGCGTGCCTTTCTTTCTTGTCTTTATTTTAGTAGTGGAGTGTGGGAAGGTAGTACTCTCTTGAAAAGTGGGTCCTCAGAGCATTAGGTCAGCAACTAGCAATTATTTTTCTTTCTTTGTTAGAAATGAAAATCTGGTCTAGTCTCCACAAAAACTGAGGTATCCACTTTATTCAGGATTGGTTTTTGAATGTATTCACTTTCAATACCAAAATAATGCTTTTTGTACTTATATTTGGTGTATTGTGAAATAAGCTTGTGCATGCCTTAAGCTTAAGACATTATTGTTTGGCTATATTGAAACCAGTTATTAAACAGCATCATGTCTTAAGGAAATTATAGTTCTATAAGCAATTATTGGAACAATCTTCTTCTTACAGGACTTGCAGTTTTGGTCATTGCCATGGCTACTGTTGTAACTACCATCACAGGCTTGTCTACATCAGCAATAGCTACCAATGGCTTTGTGAGAGGAGGTAAGCTGACTTAATAAATAAGTCTCTGTTTGCTAGTCTTCAAATGTAATTACTTAGCATTTGTAATATATTTTGCAATATTATTGTGGATATGCAGAATATATAGCATGGTATTATTTTTGAAAAATGTTGGTTGTCAGCCCCAGTTACCTTTGGAAATAATGCAGTAGTTGTAGGTAAATTGATCAGATTAGAAGTGGAAAGTAGAATTTGTCATATATTGTGTGGGGGAAACAATGGAAGCCTTATGTCTTACACCAGGGGAAGGCAACCTTTCCCCTTTAAGGGCCGAGGGACTTCAGCTCCCAGAATCCCAGGAGCTATTGGCCAACATGGGACTATTGGCCAACATGGCTGAGGCTTCTGGGAGCTGAAGTCCCTCGGCCCTTAAAGGGGAAAGGTTGCCTACCCCTGTCTTACACAAAGTGATTTATATTCATAGAATTGGTTACAGAGGAGTGCCATGTATATATCAATAGTAGAGCCTCCCTAGAGCTTCCAAAGCCATTACTGATTAAGAGGCAGACAGTGCCACCTTAATTATGTTTACTGAGAAGAAAATGTTGATTTATGGTTAGAAAGTGTGCAAAGTGTATGCAGGACTGCCT
>CM034703.1:73415906-73446881 GCA_020142125.1 Phrynosoma platyrhinos
CAGAGAATGGAGTCCTGTTAGCCTTCTGTTTTGACTAAATCGCACCTGAGACTGAAACTGTGAATCTAGCTCTCAGAAAAACAACTTTTCACAGCATAGAAAAAATACAGACACACATGTTTTACATTTCAACATTTTAACATTGACTCTATATCCCATCTAAACCTAACAAACTGAACCTAAAATCAGCTTTCATCCGAAGTTGATTACCTCATTTTCTTAATTCACTTCAAATCAAGTCTACTAGAAGTATTTATCAGTAACTACTGTAAAAAAAAGTAATGTGTGCTTTCACTCAGGGCTGTAAGAAAGAGAGATGATTCATTCAGATGTAGTGATGCCAGACCTCATTTAGACACTGAAATTTGTATAAAACCACAAATTTGGCAATGATTGCAGAATGGAAAAATGCCAAATCAGATATTCAACATTTTTAAAGCAAAGAGGTAGGCTTTTTCTCAAACCTGCCTACTATGTACAGAACAATAGTACTAGTGTTAAGTTAACACTGTCTTGAAAATAGTTTCATATATTTAGTAGTTTTTAAAAATATCATCCAGGATAGCTACAAGGGAAGTCAGAAAAATTCTCAGGTTCTGGGTATTTTGTTCATAGTCTGCTAAGCATGACACCTATGCAACTGTCCTGCCTTCCAGTACTTTATGTGAAACTCTTCCAGAAACAATGTTAAAAATAAAAGTTGCTTTTAAAAAACTTAATTAAACTGGAAGCGCTTGTATGATCATTTACTACATAGGCACTTTTTTTGCAAGATCTCATAACTAAACCTATAGAATGGTTTATATTTGAATAAAGATTTCTTTAGAGCATTTTATATGTTGCACTCAGTAGTTATGAGAAGTGGCAATCATAGAGCTGCCAAAGTCAAGAAATCAAAGGAAGTACTTATTTATATATTACCGTAAATACTTGACTATCAGTGGACCTCATGTATAAGTCGAGGGCAGGTTTTGGGGCCAAAATTATGGATTTTGATATGGCCCATGGATAAATCGAGGGTAATATTTTGGGCATGTAACAAAGCAAAGCTTCCAACAGAAAAGGAAAGGAAAACAATGCCAAAGAATTTAACAAAATTTCAGCAGGCATAAGTGTTTGTGCTTATACTAAAGACAGGATGGATCAAAGAATAGAGGGGCAGTCAGTGATTCAAAGACAGATTACCAGGGAATTTTTTTTTTTTTTTTTTTTTTTTGGTAAGAGTTAAGGTACAATATTTACATTGACCTATGGATAAGCTGACTCAGGGTTTTTTTGGGTCAATTTTTTGACAAAAATTTCTAGACTCCTACATGAGTATATACATTATTATTTATAAAACACCTGACATTTTCTATGATACAAATATCCAAAGATTTTTTAAAAAAAACATGTTCTCTGGCCACATACCTTCAGTCTAGTAGACACAGTGTCCAGAATCCCATTGGGTAGTTATGAATGCGTAACCTATAGTTGTACACTTGTGACTGTTTTGTATTCACAATTCTTCTGTATTCCCTAGATTAGGGATACATCGGGACTGTGAACGTTCTCCAGTCAGGCAGCAGCCGCTTTGGTCAATAGATCTCTCCCATGTTGATTGGAAAGTGGTTTCACCCCACCCTTTAGACAGGGTTTTTTGTGTAAAGGGGAAATGCAACAGGTCCTGGTTCTGCCATTCATACCAAAAGGAGTGGGAACATTAGACCTCTCCATTGGTGGCAACAGCTTATGCCCAGTAGGTGAGGATGGGGGTGGGTGGGTGTCAGGACACAATTCACTCTGTGACACCATAATGATTTTGCTTCTGTATCTGTGACTCCCCAACAAGATTTTTGCCAATATAGGAAGGACAAAATAGATGGGGAGAGAACAACAACAAACTCACCCCCACCCCCACAGACATATTCAGGCACTAATTCTTCATGAAGTAGTACAATTCTTTCTCTGTGTGTTTTAATAGCTCTTATAGCACGTAATGGAAATTTAGGCAAAGGAGTTAGTGTTAATATGATTTTTCACCACAGCTGTTAAATCTGTCCTTGTTAAAATATGTTGTGTTTCCAGGTGATGAGTATGGTATCAGGATTTGGACCTCTGATATCAGCTGGCATATTTTCTGCTACCCTTTCTTCAGCATTAGCATCCCTTGTCAGTGCACCTAAAATCTTCCAGGTAAGAAACTTGAGTTGTTAGTAGGAAGCTTAACTCAGCTATGAAAATGAAAACAGTTGTTTTTCTTTTTTCTTTCTTTTTTCTTTTTGTGTGTGTGTGGGGGGGTTGACAGAGTTTTTCTCAATCTTAGTACATAAGTTTGTAGTTTGTCAGAATCCCTATGATTTGCTCATTTTGTGAACTGCAACATGAAAATTGTGCTCCCAGTCCCTTTTCTGAGGTATTAACCATAGTAATAGTTAATGGTCCTTTCAAACATATTGAAAATAGTTTTCCAGCTAGACTACAAGATGTAAATCATTTCTATAGCAAGATCATTTGTTTGTTTGTTTGTTTGTTTAGGCAAACTAACATAATAGTATAGTCTTTACTTAGCCAACTTCTGCACTTTTCCCACAGTGTTTAAGACTACATTGATCTTTGTAGTCATTGACATATTAAATTCTTCAGATAGCCTGTATATCTTGAGTCTTACATTCTTAAGATTTAACTTCTTGATTGTATCTCTATATAGCTACAGTTTAATTTTCTATATGTTAATTATCTCTAGGCTTTGTGTAAAGACAATATTTATCCTGGTTTCCTAATATTTGCTAAAGGCTATGGGAAGAATAATGAACCTTTGCGAGGATATCTTCTGACATTCATGATTGCGCTTGGATTCATATTAATTGGTTAGTAAATTAATTAATATATTGTTGAGCTTTGGGTGTTGTTTTTTTTTTTTTTTGTTTTGTTTTGTTTTAGAAAGAAGCTCTGAACTATATTTAAGATGTAAAGTTCCTCTATCTATAGTATCTGTGTATGCTGATTCTGTTGAAAAAGGAACTTTTGGTTACACACAAATAAAATCTCTCCCCCAAAAACACACACTTTGAAGTGACAGGTGAGTTTGCCAGGCCTGTTAACAGGATGCTTACTATGATCGAATAGTTACTCTGTGCTCAGAAACCATCTGACTTTGATATTTGACTACAGTAGCCATTTCATACAAGCTGATTTGATAATACAATTGTCACGTGAGAGGTGTTTGCCTATTTGCAGCTGTCTCTTAACAGCAAGCCTGGATATTTCAGAATTGGACATAGAAATGGTGACTGCATGTCCACATACCTCTTGCCTACTGTGTTCTGTAAGCCAATAGATCATGAGCTCAAGATATTGCCTGAGGTGAACAGATGTTATTGTAGGAGGTAGCAAATAGTTGCACTTTTTTTGAGAGAGAGAGAGCAAGAGCAGGAAGATGAATGCCTTTATTTTCTATTTTGTTATTGAGTTATATCCTGCTTTTTCTTTAGTGAGTTCAAGAGAGCATGAGAGGGCTGCACCCTGCAATCCCTGATGAACCCACGTTTCCCCCCAAAATAAATTGCTTCTGAGGGACATAGGGGTGTTTCCATTGTGTTTCACAGTCTTCCTGATCAATTTTAGGCCCCCACACTGTGATTTCAAAGTGAAATTTCACTTACAGGTACTATGTTGAGACTTCTCCCCCAACCCACCCCCCCCCACCCCCGCTAACTGTTCTCCACCCCACCTGGCCAGGATCAGACAATATAAAATCTATAATAAAGACAGGGTTGTTTTTTTAATCTGTACTCTGTGGTTATTTTCTGCAGTTGTGCGTCCCTCCCACTACTGTCTTCTCAGTAGGACACTGTCCAGAGATGATTACTGTGGATTAGGAGCTGGCTGCTCATGCTTTTTCTAAATGCAGTTCGATGGAAAGACATTTGAGCTACTGTCTCACACACTGCCTGTAGTACTTTTGCACGTGGTTGTAGCTCTATTGACATGAGAAGTTTGCATCTTCTATCAATATTTGAGTGGGGAACTCTCCAGCCTTTCCCCACTTTCCACCCTGGTTTCATTGTGTGAGTGATGAGTCTGAATCAGAGATTCTCTGCTATCAGTAGAGATCCACCACATGAGTCAGAACTTTGTTTTTTTTCCAGAGTCCCAACTCGCATGGAATGCAAACATGGTTTTTCCCTCAGACTGGATGCTATCCACAGAGTGCTTATCTACAGGAGAGTGGCAAAACCATGGATGGAAGGGTGGGGCAAGGGAACATTCTTTTCTCATATGGTGACTGAACATGTAAAAATAACATGTGAATAAGACTAAGGTGAAGTAGAATTTACCCAGATATTTCATACAAGCCCTTACCCACATGTGGGACTACAAAGAATGCACATTCAAAAAACAACAAACTATAAGTAACTGACTGGTTTACCATGCTTTTTATTTTAACAATAAAAAATGAAATGTGTGTTCCTGTCTTTACAGCTGAACTGAATGTAATTGCTCCAATTATCTCCAACTTCTTCTTGGCTTCCTATGCCTTAATTAACTTCTCTGTATTCCATGCTTCACTTGCAAAATCTCCAGGTATGGATTTAATATTGCTGCTTTTACAAATATGGAGTCAGTGGGGACAAATTTAAGTTCTTTTAATATTAAATGTCCAGCTAGCAAAATTGTAGCTGGAGTCTGCATCAAAGCATCAAATGAAACTTTAAAAGAAGTAATGCATATCATTCTGTGACTGTGTTCTAATGTGACTATAAGCCAGAATTACCAGGGAACCCTGACTTACACTTAGTACTAGTGGGTTAGTGTTAGCTGCTTGATTGCTTTTGCTGCAAGCAGAACTGACTGAACAAACCATGGACATTCTAGCTGTAGTTTGATCACCGCAACATCTGACCTCAAACACTAACTTGTCTTTCTCCTTACAAGCTAGAGAATTAAACACATAACAAGCAATAAGTTATTTCTCTGCCTTCTCCGGGGGGGGGGGGGGGGGGGGGGGGGGGGGGGGGGGTCAGGCATGCCAGCTTGCCAGGTTTGCATGTTGCAACAAACAAACATGGGTGCAAGAACAATTGGGTACACCCAATCTAGATACACCCAGTACCTTCTCCTTATTTTCATTAATGCAGAATTGCTTAGTCTCTCTTCATTGTTGTTGTTGGTATTTAAGCATTTTGTATAGCCAGAATGTTGGTAACATTTGTTTGTCCTATATAAATGCTACATGTGGGTTTCAGATACTCACTGAAAGGGAAGCTTTCTCTTCATGTACTTAATTTCTTTGTGCTTTTCAAATAGGCTGGCGTCCTGCTTTTAAGTACTACAACATGTGGGTGTCATTAGTTGGAGCAATACTTTGCTGTATAGTGATGTTTGTCATTAACTGGTGGGCAGCACTCCTCACATACGTCATCGTTCTAGGACTCTACATTTATGTAACTTATAAGAAGCCAGGTAAGTGTGTGTTTGGGAGACACTAGTCTTATGATGGGAAATATGATTTAATGTGGTATTTAATGCAGTTCATATGTATGTGAAGTCGTAGGCTTTCATGGCCGGCATCCATAGTTTTTGTGGGTTTTTCAGGCTGTGTGGCCATGTTCTAGAAGAGTTTCTTTCTGATGTTTCGCCAGCATCTGTGGCTAGCATCTTCAGAGGAAAAAAAAAGTTCATATGTATGCTTGTGGAGTATTGTTTCCTTTCTCAGGTGTTTTTCTACAGCAGGAAAATGTAGAAGGTCAGTTCACTTTTCCTTAGGAAACCCTATATGCTTGTTCAAGAGAACATGCTTTTGTTGTAAGAAACACTGTGACAGCCTAGAAAATGTAAAGGATTAGGAAACCTACTTTGCTAGTTTATTCTGTACAATAGTTCACTGCACACTGAGAGAAAGATTTCAGAACTTGCCATCATTCAAGGTCATTTGAACATGATAAGGGCAAGATAAGAGAATCATCTCTGGTATTTGTCACTTGGCATACATATCCCCTGCCCATTAAAGTATGGATCTCTATACTTCACCTCCCCCGAAGACTTCAAACCACATAGCATCAAGAATGTGGAATATGTGCTTTGGATATTATCAGAAAAATTAAGTAACAGGTACCAGCTTAGCTAAAATTAGCTCCAGAGGCATCAGTGGATTCTGGTAAGCTGCACAGGTTTGCTGAAACCTGAGTTCTTCATGGTTTCACCCACCATTCTGTTACTGCTATCCTCCTAATACAGAAGGTGAGGGAGGAAGGAATACTACACTGAGGTTGTATATGTTATTAAAAACCTCTTTGGGACTATTCAAATGTTACAGAGAGCAAAGGTTGCCATAATTACTAAGCTTAATTGAAGCAACCACACTGAGGGGAATCAATGCAGCTTTTCTGAGGCTGTATTGAAGTCCCAGCAACCACATTGCCAGTCCCAAGGACACTGCAAAGGGAGATGGAGCAACCGGATGGGCTGGCAGTGGCTACTTTAAAAAAATTTTGTTCTCAAACGCATGTGCAGGTGTGTAGGACCATCTCTGCGCATTTGTGCAGGAAAACATCCCTGTGCCCCTGCACAGGACCTGTTATAGTCTGTATACAGTCTGTCACTCTCTATGTACAAAGGTGACAAGTTCGGTATCACTGTGCACCTGCATAGGACCTGTTATAAGGTGGTATACAGGCTCTCACTCTCTGTGCACAAAGGTGACTGAAGTTTGGCATCCCTGTACACCTGCACAGGTTCTGTCATACACCCACATATCATGCAAGCATTCGCTGACATCCGCTTCCCCCCAAGGAGTGGATGCAGTAGACAGGTGTCACTGTCAGATTGTGCCACCCTTGGGGTGAAGGAACAGGTTTGTCAACTGAAAAGACACTCCCATCATCCTCCACAAAACATACCCCACACAGATCAGGGTGAAGGGAGAGGTACATGCAAGGGTGGTTTGTGTGGATAGACTTGATACATGCAGCTGGTGGTCATGCAAGGGACATGGTCAACAGGACACACAGAAAAACATTACTCCAGGAGCCCCCCCCCCCATCATACCAGGAAGTGGTGTGTAGGTCTTACGTACACCTGCACAGAAGAGGTCACAAAAGCCTTTTTCTGCAAACTGCTGTGCATGATGACAGCAAGCATACATCCAACAGAATGCATTCATCGTCATAACAGAGGACAGTTGCTAGGGCGCATGCATAGGGTTACAATTAGGGTTAGAGTTCTAATATTCAAGTATACCTGCACCAGTTCTCTGGATCAGCGAGTCAATTTCCACCGCACATGCGACAATGCATTTATATGGCTGTTTTCTGATGCATCAGTGTCGCTGCATACATGCACACATGCGAAGGTGCGCATCTTCACCAAAAGAGCAGAAAAAAGTGGCTCCTTTTTGTAGTGGCTTTTCTCGGCATACAACGACTAGAGGGTGCTTTCTTGGAGACTTTTAGGCATGTGTCATCTAAAGGCCACACCTATAAGTTACCCTCAAGGCAGCCCTTTTGCCCGTCTGCATAGCCCCTTAGTCTTTTAAAGTGAATTCTCTATCTTTGGAGGTCTTGGTTAGATGGGCATCATTCAGGAGTGCTTTAATTATCCATTCCTGCATGACAGGGGCTTGGACTACATGGACCTTGTAGTCCCTTCCAGCTCTATGATTCTTTGTCCATATGCAGTCACTGTATACTGCAAGTTCAGCCTTGCATAAACTATGATACAGAAATATATTTTGTTGCAGCGGACCCCAAAATATAACTCAGGATTTAGAACCCTAAAGTGCATCAGATACTCTACTTACTATACACCTTGAGTTGGGATGGTTGGGGTTGTCTTTGGCTCCATGTGTGTTCCAGCTGCAAGGGAAAGAGGGAGGGCAAGTGGGTTCCCCAGGGGAGCACAATAGTGGTGTCTGGCAGAATAGGGAGGGAGGGAGCTCCACTTCCTATTTTCTCAGGACACTCACTCAGGTTCCTTCCTTCCACTGTGCCCAACGCCTCCATGTGCACCCTGGCTGTGCAAGAAAGAGGCAGTGAGGGAGGATGTGCAGAGAAGGAGGCAGGAATAGCAAGTGAGCCCCTGTGTCTCTCTCCAGTGATCACATTGATGCCCCCTAGGGGTCCATAGACCACAGGCTGAGTACTGCTGATATAGATTCCTATTGGAATCTTCCTTACACAGTTTAATCACAACAAATGTTAAGTAGCCTACCTTGCTCCTAACATTTTTTGTGAATAAAGTTACAGAATCAGAATTGCCCCTTAATGTAATAGAAAAATCCAAACAACTTGTGCAACAACTTACCAGGTGCAAAATGCAGCGGATCAAATCTAGTATTAGCCCTAACTAGTTAATTGTGTTAAGAATTATTTGTGACCAAATGTCCCATTTATTTCAATAAGTCTGCTCTTAAGTAGGAGTACCTGAATTAGAATATGAAGAGGATTTTTTTCTTTGTTTTGGAGTAATTTAAGTTCCATCTTTTCAAAATTGGCAGATTTACTCATGTGTTATTTTGGAAGGTCATTTGTTGACATTACTTAACTTGACAAAGGGGGGGATGCAGACAGGTGGCCTGTGCCGCGCGGGAAGCGGAGGAAACCGGACTCCTCGACCCCAGTCCTCCCTTTTGTCACCCCAGAAAGAAGCAGCAAAATGCTATTCCTTTCAGAGCTGGCAAAAAGAGTGCCCTAAGAGCCAGCGCACAGCTCTTTAGCGCCCCTTCCGGCACAGCACATCAAAAGGCTGCACCAGAAGCTGATGTCATACGCCATGCGTAACAATGCCCCTCCCCTTCCCTGCTTCCAGGACGGCCCAAAGGGCCCATCTGTAGAAGCCCAAACTCAGTTTCATCTTTTAAAATTTACCTTTGATATTTTATAAATATGAGACCAAGAAGTGTTGTTGTTGTTGTTGTTATTGTTTAAAAAAACAACTACAAGAGTTACTAAAGGCCTAAGCAGACTGCCAGAAATAGTGCACATTAAATTGAGGCACTGCCCTGGCTTAGTGCTAGGGAGTCATGGGAATTGTATTTTTTTTCTGAGACATTGAGCCTTCTCTGTCAGAGAGCTCTGGTGCCACAATAAATTACAGTTCCCATGATTCCCTAGCACTGAGCCAGGGCAGTGCCTCAATTTAATGTGCACTATTTCTGGCAGTCTGCTTAGGCCCTAAGTTGGCCTCGTATAAATTGAGGGCAAGTTTTGGGGCTGAAGGCAAGGAGGACAATGCCAAAAACTTCCAGTAGGCATAACTGTGGTCAGGGTAAAGGCTGGATGGATGAGAGAATAGAGGGGGAACAGTGTCATGCCTTTCACCAGGGGATGGTTCCTTTTTAAAAAATAAGAATTAAAGTACAGTACCTACATTAACACACAAATAAGTCAACTAAAGTTTTTTGGGTCAATTTTTTGACTAAAACTTATGCATGAGTATATACAGTAACTAAGATCTCAGATACCAGGAGGAGTAAAGACTTATAGTTTTAGGAGTTAGCTGTATAGGGCTTATAAATACTCTTATAACTGGAGCCTTTGTACTTTTATAACTTGACAGATGTAGTTTATCATTAATGAAGACTCCTCTTTCTATCAGAAACAAGAGAAAAAAAATCACAGCCAGAACTATATACTTTTCCTTGTTTTCCATGCCTTTTCTCCAGGGTAGAGCATCACTACCAACTTACTTATGGAAAAAAAAAATCAAGAACTCTGCACATCTAAAGAGGAATTCATCCCTCTTGTTAATCCTTTTGGGTTTAACTAAACTTGTCTGATTGAATATTTTGAAGCTTGTCAAGTTTTCATAAGAAAACTATTTGATCCAAAAAATCATAGCATCAGTACATTCCTAGGGAAATCTCTTAGGGGGCTTTACCTACCCTCCCCCCTTTTAAAAGCAAATTTCCTGTTTCAGAATAATAAAATCAGTCTTTTTACAGATGTTAATTGGGGATCTTCAACTCAAGCCTTGACATACCTAAACGCATTGCAGCATGCTGTCCGCCTTACAGGTGTGGAAGACCATGTGAAAAACTTCAGGTGATGTAAAATAAAATACATTTACCCAGTATGGTTTAGTATTGCTTTATTGTTTCAACAAAGTTTGGCACAGGCAATGATGTAGACACACTTTACATCTTAGCAAATCTTGGAAGGGTCACTTTTTGGACCACAGCTAGAATCTGCTGGTCATACTGGCTGTGGGATTCTAGCAGTAGTAGTTGGTGTATCTTCTGTATATCCACCTCACAGCAATATGCCCACTGTAGCTCTTTAGAGTACCTCAAAATGGCTAAAAGTGAGTTGATAAAAGTGATAGCTTAAATGTATTGGGAAATGTGCATGGATCCCTTGCATCCCATGTTTTGTCTCCTTTTGCTCTCTGGTTTGGGATCAAGTGTTGCAAGTTGTAAAGTAAATGCAAGGTCCTCAGTTTGTAGTTTGTGTTCTCAGCCTGGGCTTTAAGATGAGCTGTAGTACAACAGAATGAAGAATGTTACCTGGGCACGCGGTATGAAGCAAGGAAAGTAACCCGTGGGGAGGGGTAACTGTCATACAAATTGAGTTTTTTTAACTGATGGTATAGGGCAGGGGTAGGCAACCTTTTTGAGCCGGGGGTCGGGTTGCTGTCCCTCAGACAATTGGGGGGGGGGGGGGGGGGGGGGGGGGGGGGCGAAGTATCAAAAATAAATAAATAAAAATTTAAAACATTAAAACATTAAAAAAATATGCATGCACACACTCTCAGCCCCAGAAAAGCCATGGCAAAACCCCTGTGGAGATTTTGCTAAGAAAACCCCAAGAACAAGTAATAACAATAATATCATGGCAGGTGGCGGCGGTGGCAGGACCGGCCTGGGGCTGGTCCAAAGGCCTCAGGGGGCAGCATCCAGCCCTCGGGCCTTAGGTTGCCTACCCCTGGTATAGGGTGTCATCCAAAATTCACAAGACAGTGATACCTTTATTGGGCCAACCAAAATGCACATTATATGTGTTGCAAACTTTTGAAGCTCCACAGGCTTCTTCATCAGGCAAAAGTGTTCAAAATGATAATGTTATTAGTAGGGTAACACAAAAATTAGAGACTTGCTGCTATTTGGCAAAGTAACTTCATGGCATTAGTCAGGTGTATGCTTGCCCGTGCTCCTGGAGGGTAAAGATCATAACATTTCAGGTTATAGTTGAAGCAGAAAACTCCTGTTTTCTGCTTCAACAGTCACCTTAGCCCTTATCTCTAAGATTTTTATAATGATTTTTACTTATATTGCCAGATTGGCAGCTTTAATATTACTATTACATAACAAATGTCCAAAGAGTAAGAATGCAGCGCGCAATAGAACAGGCCAAAATGAATTAATCTGTCTTCTTAAAAAATTCAACAGCAACCACATACATGTAGCTGCCACATATCTTCTAAAGTGTTAATATAGAAGGTTGGTGGTAGAAGTCCAGTTTTAGACCCACACTAGGCAATGTCCCTCTTGGAGAACAGACTTCATGGCAGCAGCTTAAAACCTTTGTTCCATAATGGTTTGCTTTTATGTATAGGTGTGTGTGTGTGTGTGTGTGTGTGTATGTGTATGTGTATGTGTGTATGCATGCTATGTTTCTATACTGCCCAAAAGTTAGACCTGTCTTCCTTTGGGTTGACATTACTGAGATTCAATATCATGGTTTCTTGATTATTACTTTTACTGACTCCTAGAAAGGGGAAGTGCTGGCTTTCTTCTGTTAATAACTATGCAGTGGATATACTAGCCACATGAAATATATGGAGTCAATGATTTGTGCAAAACTGCTAGTGAATTGAACAAACTGCTTTTTAAATAACCATTCAAATGCAATTGGCCTTTTGTATCCGTGGGGGTTCCGTTCCACCCCCACCCCCCACAGATGCCAAAAATCGTGGGAACTCAAGTCCCATTGTTTTTAATGGTCCTGTGCTTTCAGACACACTAGTGCTTCAGCCACGTGCGCTGCCATTGAGGAGAATGGGGTGGGGCCATCCACAGATGCTCCAATTTGTGGATGGCAAGCCTGCAGATACAAAGGGCCAACTATATTCCCAAGTGCTTATCAGGAATGTGCATATTAACTATTTTGGTTTCTTTTTTAAATCTACACCTAGGCCACAATGCCTTGTAATGAGTGGTGCTCCAAGCTCTCGTCCTGCTTTGCTTCATCTGGTCCATGCCTTTACCAAAAATGTAGGCCTGATGATCTGTGGTCATGTACATATGGTAAGTCTAAATAATTTTTATGATTGTTATACTATTTCCCAACCCACCTGTTCCCAGATTTCTCTGGGAAGTAACTTCGGGTGAAGCAAAAACAACAAAACAACTGTGGTGTTTTAAAGCTACATTGGTTTATTATAGCATAAGATTTTTTGGACCAGAGCTCGCTTCATCAGTTGTGTTGAAAGCCACCCTGAGTTGACAGATAAAAAAATAAACACAAGATAATGGGAAAAGAGGAAAAGTATTAAAGATGAATAAAATACAAGAAATACAGTGGTCAGTTGTAATTAAAGCTGCATATGTAAAATAGGTACAGTAACCATTCATAGAGCGATGCTGATGAACATCCTACATTTGTTAAATTAATAGCTGTAGTATGTATGGAAAGGGCCTCATGCTCTAGTCCAATCCTTTACTCAGTTCAGGATCTCCAGTTAAAGCACCCCAGCAGGTAGCTGTCCAGCCTCTTCTTTGAAAAAGTCTAGAGAAGACCCCACCACCTCTTAAGCCAGTTGGTTCCATTGTCAAACTGTTCTTACTGTGATGAAATTCCTTCTAATGTTTAATCAAAAACTACTCTCCTTAACTTAAAACCTTTAGACCTAGTCGTTCCTCTGGGGCAGCAGAGAACAGCCTAGCCTGCACACTTCTTTCTGAGGTAGCCCATGAGGTATTTAAAGAATGCAATCATGTCACCCCCCAGTCTTCTCTTTACCAAGCTGAATGTGTTCAGACCCTTCAACCTTTTCTCACAGGTTTTATTGTCCATATCTCTCATCATCCTTGTTGCCCTTCTCTGATTTTGCTGTAATGTGTCTATATGCTGCTTAAAATGAGGCCTCAGAACTGAACACAGTACTGCAGATGAGGCATGACCAGTACAGAATATAATGGGACTGCAATGTCCCTTGAATTGGAAATTGTGATTCTGTTAGCACAGGCTAAAATGGTAATAGTAAGACGGAGTTGACAGAACATAACTTATTGGTAAATTTTAATTCAGTAGTTTCATGCTTGATTCTCCCTTTGAAGTTTCTTGTTCAATGAACAATGGCTACCTTATGTCCTGGAACAGCATGCCTTTTGGTGTTTGTTTATTTAAACTTTATCCACCTTTCTTGAAAATCTGAAATTCAAGCTGCTCACAGTTTTTTTAAAAAAATGTACAGGTAATATTAAACATAGCATCATTGTTACAGCAGAACCAAATTGAAAGTAAGTTAGGAAGCATAATAAGAAATATTACATTAATCTGACCATTTAAAAACCTCCACATCAGCTAGTAATTTGCCAAAATTATAATTAGTTAAAAAAAATAAAGTCTGTTAATTTTATCCTTTTATTCTTCTGATATGGAAACCAAGAAGGCTCACAGTGCAAGTTAAAACAATGTATAATATAAAAATTAAAAATCAGTTAAATGGTTCTATTAAAAACATTATTAAACAGCATTTAAAACACAATTATGGTAATCAAAATGTAGCACACCGCAATTGAAAGAACTGCTGTAATAGTCATTTAACAGCCAAAATCCTAGATAAACAGAAATATATTTGCACACCAGCAGAAAGAAATCAGAAAAGAGGCTAGTCTGAATTTCTGTAGGAGGGAATTTTATAACCTAGGACAGGGGTAGGCAACCTTTTTGAGCCGGGGGCCGGGTTGCTGTCCCTCAGACAATTGTGGGGGAGGGGGGGTGTGGAGAGCACCATAAATAAATAAATAAATAAAAATTAAAAAATTAAAAAACAATTAAAAATTTAAAAAAAATATGCATGCACATTCTTTCAGCCCCAGAAAAACCATGGCAAAACCCCTGTGGAGATTTTGCCAAGAAAACCCCAAGAACAAGTAATAACAACAATAATCAATATCATCATGGCAGGTGGTGGCGGCGGCGGCAGGACCGGCTTGGGGCTGGTCCAAAAGCTTCGAGGGGCTGCATCTGGCTCCCAGGCCTTAGGTTGCCTACCCCTGGCCTAGGAGCATATCACAAGAAGACAATGTCTACCAAAGACTTGAACTGTTGAACCTTGCCAGTATTTTCTACAGTAAGGAAAACTGTTGTATACCTTCAGGTCATTTCCAACTTCTGAAAAACCTAAAGTGAACCTATAACAGGTTTTCTTGGTAGGATTTGTTCATAGGGGATTATTTTTGCCCTCCTCTTAGGCTAAGAGAATGGTGCTTGCCCAGGGTCAACCAGTGCATTTCCATGGCCAAGTGGGGATTCAAACCCTGATCTCCAGAGTCATAGTTCAGTGCTCTAACCACTATACCATGCTGGCTCCTAGTCTAATATTTACCATATGTTTTACTTGGGAGGAACTTTATAAGTGTTCCAATTGCTGTGGGGGGAAAACACTTGATAGCAGCATTAAAAAGTTTTAATGGTTTTCTAGTTTTATGATCAGAAAAGAGTAATAGTTATTTTGTATATGCATTCTACTGTCTTCTGGTTAAAGTGATACCATTAGCAATTCAGGGCATGGTATTTTTTACTTATTATATTTCTGAAGGAGCTAGTTGATGTACCTCAGTAATTAATTTTCAGTTATCTGTAATAAGTATGGTTTTCAATGTGTGTAAAATAATAATCCCTATCCTTTTCATTTAGGGCCCTCGTAGGCAGGCCTTGAAGGAATTGTCAACAGATACAGCAAGGTACCAGCGGTGGCTTATTAAAAACAAAATGAAAGCCTTTTATGCTCCAGTACATGCAGAAGACTTGAGAGATGGAGCACAATACTTAATGCAGGTATCTTGTCACTGTAAAAAAGAGAAGTATTTTGCTCTGTAATAATTTGCTCTCAGAAATGTATTTTCAAGTAGATCTCACCCTTTCCATTTCTAAATTGTGTTTTGGCTGTATATACACGTGTCCCTCCATATTTGCTGGGGTTAGTGGCACAGGACCCCTGTGAAAGTGGAAAAAACGCAAATAACAAAAACACTATATTTTTTACCTGAGAGAACACCTCTCTAGGAATCTCTAGATCCTCCAGTGCAACTCTGTGGTCAACATCTGCCAGACATTGACCATAAAATTGCGCTGGCAGAGCTACAAATGCCTAGTGGAATGTTCTATCTAGGAATCTCTAGGTCCTTCAATGTGACTTTTGGTTAAAGTTGACCATAGAATTGAGCTGGATGACTTAGATATTCCTAGAGAGAACATACTAATAAAATTTGTGAATAATCAAATCCACAAAAGTCAAAGCTGCAGATGTTGAGGGACAGATGTATATGAAATTGTTGCCCACTGTACTAATAGTTGCAAAGCAGCCTTTCTTTAACTTGGGGTGTTGACTGGTTATGTTCAACTATAGTTTCCATCAACCCCAGCCAGGCTGGTTCATAACCATGCCGGCTCCAGATGATGGGATGTGAATGGGATATCTGAAATGCACTATTTTACAGAAAGGCTATTTTACAAAAATACAGATATATACCAGTTAACAAAGTAGATGTGTTCCTGGGCATTACTTGTGTAACAGAAAATTTGGTACTAGGGGCAGAAATATGGAAAGACTAGAGGTGGATTCCTACACTACAAAAAAACTAGACATGTTTCAGCAAACATTTTATTCAAAACTAAAAATATACACATGGGAAATGAAACAACAAGCTAAGGTAAGCTTATAAGTAACTAAAAACATTCTGAAACATATGGAGACCACTTGAAGGCTTCTTCTAAAAGGGATTTTTCTTTCTTTCACCCAATTCCACTTGGAGGGGTGTGTAGCACATGAGACAAGTTTATCTGCTTCCAATTTTCTCTCTCTTTTGCTGTTTATGCATGATCAGTAAGGGATTTTGGAGGCAGCTTCTGTTGGCCTTTCCTGTTGTAGGCGGGCACACAGTGCTACAGTCTGATCAGCTATATTAAAATGCTATTTTTTCTGAGCTCGAGGTTCATTTATTGCATTATTTACAGCAGACACACTGCTGGAACTCAAATGCTTTGTTTGTCCTGTCCTCTTTCACCACCCTCTTAGTGCAGAAGCTGCTTTAAAAAAACCTTCCAGCTAGACAGAGCATGAGGAGGAAAAGAGACAGGTTAGACAAACATAAAAAAGAAGCTTTCCTTTCAGGGGAACATACCTTTGTTAATGAGTTATATCTGTAATTTTTGTTACCCAAATGCCAGAGGCCCTGGGAGAATTTTATTAGCTCAATTGAAAGCAACAAAAGGGCTCGGACAACTTAAAGTGGGGATCTATCCTGTATAAACTAGCTCTGAAAAATAGAATTCCAGAGTGTCAGGTTGAAATCAGTTTGACTTATTGAGCAGAAGGAAGTCACTGTCCACACAAAGTCACTCTCTGACGCACACATCCTAGAACTAATGATATGGAAGGCAGTAGCAAACGGAATTAAGAATGTGCAGAGGGCAATACTATACCAGTTTCAGAAGCAGGGCTCTGATTGGGGGACATTGAGAAGTGAAGTGGCTCAGCAGACTTCCTGGGGATCAGAGCATGGCCAGCAAGCTGAGAAGTCAAGCAAAAAGCAAACAAAAAGGGGTTGTCTGGTCTCAACAAGACCAGATGGGTGGTGCCTAAGCAGGCACATTTATGGAGCAAATCCTATCCTAGGACAGAATTTAGGATTAGAGTGGGTTTTCCAGGAGAGAGGAATGAGAAAGGAAGTTGGAAATGGCTGGACAATCAATGCAAATGTCCAACGATGAAGGAATATTGCCCCCAGAGGGAGATATTCTTGGGTTACTATTTACTTGTAAACACAAGATATAGCACCCACAATCTCTCCCATCGGCAAAGGGATTTAGCAGATTCCAGTCTTGATAGACCTCTCCACGGCTACATACTCTTACACTTTCCAATGCTGAGCCTTCTGGATCCCCAAATATGGTCCCAGATCCCCTTATATGATATGGCTGTTTCCTTGTGCTGGCGCGCCTTCATGGCTGCATGCTTCAGACAATCCCTTGATAGCAACTTAAATTCAGAAAAGGGCAAGGAGTGAAAGGAGGCTAGCTCTTGAGGTAATATTTTTACCCAGTGAATTAGATATATAATATCTTAGAAGGTTAGTTTTTTCGTCTTGTCCTGAAGAACTTCAGTGCCTGTTTGACACCTTCATCAAAATTAGAGCCGAGTTGTCAAATACCTGGTCTCTTACAAAACCACAAATTGAATAGGTGAAGAAAATTCCACTTTTTATGTAGTTGAAGCCTTTTTAAAAATGTTTTGTATGTTTTGGTATAACCTCACAAAAATTTTAAGTATTCTTAATTTTTTAAAATAATTTTTCTTTTTTTCTGTTTTGTTAGGCTGCAGGCTTGGGTAGAATGAGACCAAACACACTTGTGGTTGGATTTAAGAAAGACTGGCAGTCAGCTGATATGAATGAAGTTGAGACCTACATCAACTTACTACAGTGAGTAGAGAAGCCTGTTTGCCAGTTGTGAAGATGCAGTTCTGATAGTTTTAGTATGCGCATTTATTGTATGACTTTATCTCAAAATAGCTGCTGAATTAATTACTCTCAGAAAATTATAAGCAGCTTTTTCCATTAGTTGAATGTGAACAATAATATTTTTCTAGTACTTTGGGTGCCTTTTTTTAAACTTTACTTAAATGACAACTGTATAAAAAATAAATTTACTTCCTTTTAATGGTACAATTTCAGTATATACTAGCATTTTAAGCTGTATCTGCAATCCATTCCAAAATATTTATTGCTGTTAGCCATTAGCCAAAGGTCATTACAAAGAAAAAATACAACAGGACTGAATACAATAAATATCTATTGACATAGATGCAAATATAAACAGTATAAAGAAATTTAAAAACCATTTAAACACATATAATTTTACACTGTATCAAAATACCGTATTTTCCGGCATATAAGACGACCCACGTATAAGACGACCCCCCCCCCCATTTTTCCAGTCAAAATATAGAGTTTTAGCACCTCTATCCTCATTATCCTTATATCCGGCATATAAGACGACCCCCCACTTTAGCCACAGATTTTGCAGGTAAAAAAATAGTCTTATACGCAGGAAAATAAGGTACTTCATAATATTTCCTAAAACGAGCTTTCTCAAGCCATCAAGCTCACTTGTGATCTGATGCCAATTGATTCAAAGTTTTCATTCTAATGTTCTTAACTACTGTTACATACAAAGCAACGTGATAAGATATATATTCTTACTTATCCTATAACATGTTAATATGTTTGGACTTGTCTAGACTAGTTACTAAATTGTGGCATAGAATGATACCAAACATACAGTGGGTATCAGAATAGAAGTACATTTAGGGCCTAATCAGACTGGCAGAAATAGTGCACATTAAATTGAGGCACTGCCCTGGCTCAGTGCTAGGGAATCATGGGAATTGTATTTTTTTCTGGGACATTAAGCCTTCTCTGTCAGAGAGCTCTGGTGCCACAATAAATTACAATTCCCATGAATCCCTAGCACTGAGCCAGGGCAGTGCCTCAATTTAAAGTGCACTATTTCTGCCAGTCTGCTTAGGCCCTAAGTCTTTTACACAGCCATTCCTGTATAAGCACAGTCTTTACAGGGATGTAAAGATACCTACCCCTTGAGAAGGCAGTTGCTATTTGTTGAACTCTTATACCAAAACATAAAAAAGGCCTTCCTCAAGTGGAGTATGGGATAGGTAAGATTAGAGAAAAACCTTGCCTAATGGTCATTTTTAATAGCATCAAATAACTGAGAAGAACAGTGATTGTTTATGAATTCTCTATCCAGGATTACATGGAATTTCTCAGTTTCCTTATTAAAGCTTTGAGGAAATCCAGACATGGCTGCATGTACACAGGCAGATAGTACAGTAAGACCTCATATAACACAAGTTTATATAATGTGATTTTGTTTATATTTGTTGTTGTTAACTTCCTTCACGTCGATCTCGACCCACAGTGACCCTATGGATGAGACATCTCCAGGCCCCCCTGTCCTCTACTTATATACACTCAAAAATATTCTCTCTAGGTATTTATAAGTCCTCCAGTGCAATTCTTTAGTCAACTTTTGGTAGACGCATACCAGAGAATTGCAGTGGAGGACCTAGAAATGTCTACCGAGAATACTTTACTAACAGGAAGAAAGAAAATGTTTCTTACAAGGGTATGTAGATATGATCAGAATACACACAAACAAAAAAAATAGAGCAGTTTCTGCTGATTATAGGAACTGGAATGACCTTCAAGGTCATTTTTCTATCTGCTGTGATTCACTACCTTGCTTGCTTATCCCTCTTAATTAATTTTATTATTCAACTTTTGACTAGGTTTTCCCAAAATTTATTTATTCTATTACAGTGATGCATTCGACATTCAGTATGGAGTGGTTGTAATACGTCTGAGGGAAGGTCTGGATATTTCTCACCTTCAGGGACAAGGTAATTCTGATCAGAATATGAATTTGGGCTAAAACAGAACTACTGAAACAAAAGGGGTGTAAGCTGATAAAACAGTATTTTTCTCTTGAGTATTTCAGCCTTCCCACCCCCCTTTTCCATTTCCACCCCCCTTTTCCATTTTCTAAAAGTGCTTTGTAGCAAATGTTTCTGATCTTGAATTAAAGTAAACATTCTGGTCAAGATAGATCTATTAGTGTTGCATTCAATCGTTTTACATAAAAACTGCACACTTCATAAATACTACATGGTTTAAACTAGAGGCAAGTAAGTTCAAGATTTTATAATTGTTCTTGAACATTCTGAGGTTTGGTTTCAGGGACTGTATTTGTTGACAAAGGGACAAAACTGTCCAGAGTTAAAGATAAAGTTGAGTTGAGTAAAGAAACAGCTGAATCCAAGGAGGCAAAAGAATTAAAGGAAGATAGAGAAGAGCCCAATGCTTATGAAAAGGCTACAGAACTAATAGAATGAAGCTCTTGAAAGGAGTGAGCAGCAGAGTACCAAGGGGGTGGATTATGAACAAACTCAAAAGAAACAAAATAATTATCATACAGAATAAATTCAGTAAGTGAAAATGAAGAACGAGAACAGTTCTTAATAAGAACTAGATCAACACAACAGCCAGGGAAGTCGTTCTTCATTTAAATATTTCTAGTTAATCAGATATGTGTCTGTTCTGTTGATAAATAATGATAAAGTGTGTGTATATCTCCCTACATAAGTTCCATGAAAGCAGTTGGACAAAAATATAGCTTTGACAGCTCTGGAGAGGAATGGCATTCTTGAGATACTCAAAGTTCTGCAAATCAGTAGTACCTTATTTTCTGGCGTATAAGACTACTTTTAAACCTACAAAATCTGAGGTTAAAGTGGGGGGTCGTCTTATACGCCGGGTATAAGGAGGTTCATGTTAGGTTTGCCTTAGTGTCATCATCAGTTGGAAATGACTTGAAGGTGCACAGCAACAACAACAGTTTTGGAAGTCATACTCTTCCCAAACTATATTTTAACTTGAAAAGTGGGGGGTCGTCTTATACGCCCAGTCGTCTTATACGCCGGAAAATACGGTACTTAACACTCCTGCATCCTACCTCATTTGATTTATCCTAGCCTGGGCTATTTATGTTTATAATATATATATAATATAAGTTTATTTTCTTTTAGCATGTTAATTGATTTGTTTTCATAAATCTCAAAAGACATTTATCATATTTACAGAAGAAATATTGTCATCTCAAGAGAAATCTCCAGTAACTAAAGACATTATAGTTAATGTAGACTACAGCAAGAAGACTGAGACTGTGACTTCTAAGCCTGTGAGTGAAAAGGCTCCTATCCATAAAGGTAACAGATTACTTGAATTTTGGCTGTAGCAATACAAGAATCATTATAGAGTCCAACTTTAAAAAGTTTAAAGTCATATTTGCAGTCCAAAAAGTAGACAGTGAGTACATCCGAACTTTTATTTCCCTTCCCTTGTATGTCATGTTGTAAACCATTTTTTAAGGTGGGAAGCTTCAGGAATAGTACTTTTTAGTCAAACTTACATTAGTATAGTAGGTGAAAGCAATCTTATTACCACAGAACAAGTGCTATTTTTATTGTAAAGAATCTACTGGAAGCTATTCACGAAGAAAAGTTTGAGCCAGCACAGGGGCATTGAGGCGCTGCTGCATAAGTGGTTGTTTTACTGATTGTCACTCTGTGTGTGTGTGTGTGTGTTGGAACATAGGTACCAACAGTCAGAGACTACTAGGTGACAGTCAGAAGCCCCCCCTAATCTATAATGGGGAGGGGCCCTTCTGGCCAGCCTTTTTCCACAAGTACTGTGGTACATAACTTCCCTTGAATTGTGTCTGATGTTAAGTATTGCTGTAAAACCTCCAGTCCAGTACTGTAGAAGAGAATTGAACACAAATCAGAGCAGCAAGACCAGTAGCAAAAAACTTGGCCATAGGAATAATTAACATTTCTTTGTAGACATGCATAGAAATTTATTTGTATTATCTGATATTATATTGGTTGTTATTGTTGTTGCATGCTTCTAACCCAGGGGTAGGCAACCTTTTTGAGCCATGGGCCGGGTTGCTGTCCCTCAGACAATTGGGGGGCTGAAGCATGGAAAATAAATAAATAAATAAATAAATAAAAATTTTACATTTTAAATTAAAAAAAAATTAAAAATATGCATGCACAATCTCAGCCCCAGAAAAGCCATGGCAAACCCCCTGTGGAGATTTTGCCAAGAAAACCCCAAGAACAAATAATAACAACAATAATCAATATCATCATGGTGAGCGGTGGCAGGACTGGCCTGGGGCCGGTCCAAAGGCCTCAGGGGGCCGCATCCGGCCCCCGGGCCTTAGGTTGCCTACCCCTGTTCTAACCAAAATGGTTCATTCCAGACAGAGTAAATTGTTGAGTGTCTCCTCACCCTAGAAAACTGCTGTGCAAGAAAACATATATGACCTTTTCTAAAAATCTGTTGTCAGAGAAGCCAAATGGTGGTGTTTGTTTTTATTGGGATACAAGGAATATAATATAAGGAATGTAACAGTTGTAAAATTTGGAAGTTTGAGTGAAAGGAGGTTTTTTTTTTCACTTTCTCCTTTATAATTGAAGTAATACATAGGGCATGGGGGTCATAAGTCCATTAGGTTCTGGATCTAATATTATCTGACAGCACATTTGATTATTATTATTTATGATCAGATGTGTTGGGAAATAAATTAGCACACAAGTCATAAATATAAGTACAAAAAATTTGCTCACTGTGCTGGAGGAAAGTTATGTATTTGCCCCTCAGATACTTGTAGGCCTACCCCATTTTAAGTACTTATCTAGTGACACAGTTCATTTTAGGTCAAAGCAGTGGGACTGATGGCGTTTTCCACAGCCTCCTGCTGCTCTGATAATGTAGAACTGTTAATCGTGCCAAATTCCTCTCTCTTGTCCTCAAACCTTTTTGAGAGTAATCAGAACAAAATCAGGGTGAAAGGGCAATTTAGTTGACAGTCATTTCAGTGACTTCAAACATGCAACTTTTAGTACAGTGATAGAAGTGCAAGTTTCTGTTTCTCTGCATGCATGCAAATAGCGTCTATTAACATGCTAATCTTTTACATTCATGAAACCAATTGAATTCATTCATGTTTAGTTTTCCATCATAGCAATTCATGTTACACCTTAAAAAACAGTTCATGTTTTCATAATACTGTAAATAATGTTTTGTTTTTTTCACTTTTAAACCATGTCCAGAAGAGGAAGAAGATGGCAAGACCCCAACACAGCCACTTTTGAAAAAAGGCAGGCCATTTTCTCATCTTTTGATTTTATCCATTTTTCCATACTGTAAACATCACTCTATACTTTTTAACATTTTGTTTCATACATTGCAAATACAGGAGGAGCTATTGTTTCTCTCAAAGAGTTGATAGTTTGTACATCCTGGGCTCATGGGGACTTGGGTTTCTTGCTCACGATAGTTCAGTCGTTTATTCAAAGAATGTTATGACTGCTTAAATGTCACCTGATAATGCTGTTGGAAACACAAGGATAAGTATAAGAGCAAATGTGCCATGTTGTGGCAGAGATTTAATGAAAAATGCTTTCTTAAGTATTTCAAATACATTGGTCACAATAACAATTCTTATTGTGCTATGGAGGGATAGGCTAACCCCACTCCCACCCCATGACATTTCAAAGGAAATTTGCAGTCAGGTGTCTGGGGAGGGGGCTGTTCAAAGAAGGAACATGAAATTTAATGCTAGGCCCATATATTGTGAGGTATATTTTCAGTGGAATGTACAGATAATTAGGTGTATACTGTTCCCTGCTTGTCTAGAACAATGAATCCTATAGCACTACCTTGTTGGGGCTTTCATTTTCTAAAAAGCAGTGTTAATGATATTAGAGAAAGCACTCATGCGAACCACACAGGATCCTGAGCAATAAGCAGTCAGTTGCCAGTCTTGCTTTTCTGGTACCAAGTGTAGCATAGAACAGTACCATGTCTAGAAAATATTTTGCCTCCAATTTTATTAACTCTATATAGGCCTTTAAAAAAGGAAGTGAACATCTTGTTACTTCATTTTTTGGAGGAAGGAGGCCTAAAATACGTGACAGGTAAAAATGTCTTTTAAAAAGGGCAATAGAACCTCCCTTCCCATCTTGGGAGGCATTATTGGCCATTATTAGGACAAAATAATAGAGCAAATGAGTGTAAATTGTATACCTCTCACAAAATAGGAGTGAAACCAAAGGAAAATAATATACCAAATTTAAGCATATACTTAATTTTTCTAAATTTGGCTGCATAGGTCAGAGTATAACATGTTTTCATGCTTTCCGCCCCATCTTTCTCTGAGTCAGAATTCTAAAGAAATTCCTTTTGTGTGGTTCAAAATATGATATTAGCACTTCACTCTTGTTGCCAACATACTAATACAACTCTTTGAAATAGTATACATGTAGTGAGAGTCTTCCTTCCTCAAAAGTATATGTTCATAGAGTTTCTAGATTTTTTTAATGGCTGTGTAAACTCAAAATGCTAAGCCTTAGAATTCTGGTTTATCATTCGTGAACAAATATGTTCATTGATGCTGTCTGATTACTTCCTTGTGCTGCCTGCCTGCAAGTGAGTTCATCTAACTAAAAATGTGCCAGGGTATAAAAGCTCCCAGTTATGTCTGAACTGGGTCTCTTTGCTTGTGCTTCTCTAATAAGTTGATAGATTGAAGCTAGAGTCTAAAGAATTCAGGCAAAAGTTCTCACACACCCAGTAGTCAAAATCTACTGATACGCTTGTGCTGGATCCCACTGCTTCAACCAGAATTAAGAATCCACTTTCCGTCCTGCAACCTGTTGTGCGCCCTGAAACCTGTTATGAATGGTTGGGAAATACACTGCAGCAGGATTGGGTGCTGTAGAGGGCTGTAGCTAGGAAGATAGTCTTGATTTTGTTGAAATACACCAGTATCTTGATCTTGATTTGTAGAAAAGATAAATGGTTTACATTGATATTATTTAATGATAATGGTAGTGTATTAGTATTGGTTAACAAAAACAGAAGTTACACCAAACATTCAGGGGTAACTATGTTGGCCATTTAGCAAATTCAAACAAAAATCCATCAGTGATACCTTTATTGGCCAACCAAAATGCACAGTATACTTGTTGCAAGCTTTTGAAGCTCCATGGGCTTCTTCATCAGGCAAGATGTTGCAAACCAAACGGGAGAAAAACAATAGGAGATGATAATCAGATGCCTACATGTTGTTTCAGTCTTGAGTTAAGATGGTGTATGGTGGGGAGGATATATTTTGTAGACATGCTCCTCCTCCTCCTGGCCCTGAGGCTGTAGGGAAATTTGCAAAGTCCAGGAAATTTAAAATCCATTTGCATCTCAACAGGGACCCCTCTTTTGCAATCCAGTATGTTTCAATTCTAATGAGGCCACAGGCCTCTTTGTGGCAAAGAACAATGTTACACCAGTTAGCTTGGAATGAGTTTTGCTTTCATTTTCTTGTAAATCTCAATTCTCAATTCTCCAGATCCTAAAGGCCTGCCTGTTCCCTTGAACTTGGCTGATCAAAGGTTGCTTGATGCAAGTTCTCAATTCCAGAAGAAACAAGGAAAAAATAATATTGATGTGTGGTGGCTTTTTGACGATGGAGGTAAGCATGTGTGTGTTTTAAAAATGCTGCAAACCATTCAAAATCCTAAGTTTTTAATATCTAATAACATACCTCAGTAAAGTAAGAACTTTTTTTCTTTCTCTTCATGTAGGCTTAACACTCCTGATTCCATATCTTCTGACAACCAAGAAAAAATGGAAAGACTGTAAGATCAGGGTATTCATTGGTGGAAAAATAAACAGAATAGATCACGACAGAAGAGCGTATGTTTCTTTCCTTCATTTATTAGGTTTTATAAGGAATACAACAAATTCACATCAGGATGCTTATATGTTATGACAGTGCCAATAAATGTGCATACAGTGGGCCCTCTTTATCCATGGACTTGCCATCCATGGATTTCAGCATCTGTATGGTGATGCATACACACATGGCTGTGCCACCATTAGCGAGAGCCCCAGTTATCCCTGCTGCGCCGACATTGGGATGGCATTCGTGGTTGCGCCTGCAGGGGAAGGAGGACTAGGAACAGCAATCAACACTGAGGAAGGTTTTGCCAGGCAGCAGAGCACACGGGTGGGTGAGGGTGCCCACTGGGAGAGGGGCGCAGGCAGGCGGGTGAGAGGGGCTCAGGGTGCCCGCAGTGCCCTTGGAGGAGGCTGCACTGCTGCTGTTGGAGGGCTCCTGGCCAACCTGGTTGCAGGGCTGCCTCCCTCCCCCATGCCCCATGGATTGGGTGGCACCCATCTTGACACCCTCCAGCTCTGCCTACTGCTTTACCAGCTGCCCTGCACCCTCTTCTGCTCCCCGGGCACCCCTCGCCTGGCTGGCAGGAGCAAAGATTTGGTTTCCCCAATGGCAACATGGCTTTGTGTATGTGCCATCATTAGGAACAGCCTACATTGCCCCAATGGCAATGCATGCATGCAGCCACGCCACCATTAGGGACAATGGGACTTGACGTCCCGCAGTTTTTGGTATCAGGTGTGTGTGTGTGTCCGGAATGGATCTCCCATGGATATAAAGGTCCCACTGTACATCATAATGTTACTTTAAATATGGCATTTGGTATTTTCCTGTGTCTAAAGAAGAGCATAAATTTAATGAAGTGGTTTGTTTTTTTTAATTTCCAAATACAAATTTCTTGTATCTTAATCAGGAGAAAACCAAATTCCAATAAGAACAAACACTTTGCATTGGTTCTTAAACTCAGGTTTATATCCGTCTGTGTAATGTCTTTATTCAGCTTACAAAATGAAACATTTTTTTCTGTTCTAATTTGTGTGAAATATTAACTCCTGACAGGTTTAGGAGGCTAAGGCTATATGTTTGTATATATTTTTAAAAATGGTTAGACTTGGAGTTCCATATAGAAAACAGTGGCCCTTATACCATAGTGGCTCAATGGTAACGATTTATGTTAGCCAAAGCAGGATACCTGACTTATACTGGTACTACTCATTCACCCTCACCTCTTGCACTTCTGAAAAAATTTGATAGGTATGGTTGGGGTTCTCTGGAATAACACAGAACATGGCACAGACCTTGGGGGAGAGGCTGGTCTGTAGTAGGCAGAATAGGATTCCCTGCCTTACATAATCACAAGTCCTCTCAAGTAGTGCAAAGCCCCATTAGATATAACTTCATTTAGTTAATGTATTTCCTGGCAGGTGATTCTATCTAGAGCCTACAGGTCTAGAGCTTGATGAAAAGATCACTGTGATCACTGTGAACTAATGTTTTCATTAGTGTGAATCTACCATTAACTATTGTTATAAAACTGTTTATAGGATGGCCACATTGCTCAGCAAATTTCGAATAGATTTCTCAGATATCATGGTCCTTGGTGACATCAACACAAAGCCAAAGAAAGAAAAGTAAGTTGATGCTGTGATTTCCTGTTTATATTTTTAGAAAATAAAAGTTTTAAATTTTATATTAGCAGCAGCTTTAATGGAGAAAATGTCTAATATAAAAGGTAACAACATTATGTTAATAAACCCATTTTAAAAGAAATCTGTTTTATGAAACACGGAATATCATTAAAAACATAAAACATTAATGCCAACCAAAAAGTTTTAAGATTCAGATGGAATTTAATGAATAAAATAACAACAATAATGGACTGATACTTGTTTTCATTATCACCCCTGAAACATAACTATCAAATAGGACTCTCTCTTTCTGAGAGAGAGAGAGAGAGAGAGAGAGAGAGAAACTAAACGGCTTGAGCAAATTACAGTATTTTTGGACAGAATATTAAATTCTCTCATTAAGTAGTATAGATAAATTACACTAATAGACATGGTACAGAGACAGGTACCAATTAATAAGACAAAACTTCAGTTACAGGTTTGCAGCCTACTCTATTACAAATTCTTTGTATCATTGCTTCTGAACTAATCAGACTATAAGGTGTCACATGCAGTATTATTTTCATGTATGTGTAGCTCCCTTTTGTCTTTTCAAAGAACACCTCCTAACACAGTAACCCAAATTGCTTCTGGTCATTTAAAAACTCATAGATTTAAAGCAACCTCCAGTTTGGGACTGAAGTTCCCAAACAGGCAAATCTATTGTCATAACCTACATCCACTTGTTACTACCAATCATATAACTCTAGACTCAGTAAGCTCCCATTGATTCAATGAGTCTGTCTGTGCTAGTTTGGACTAACAACTGAAATCAGGCCCATATCTTTAAATCGATTATTGGCAATTTCTACATATCTGAGGCCATAACCACCCTTTGAATCTTTATACAACCTGAAAAGTTTTGTGGTGTTTGTTTTTGTTTTGTTTTTTGGTCCTTGAAAGAAAGGCCAGTCACACCCTTTTGGGGGCACAGTTGGCCATTTAAGAGGATGCCCTGTAGAGTTATACATGGCTTGTGGATTGCACTTTAGCCATCCTGCTTTAAAATTGTGGCTGTGCTACTCAGAAAACAGTTTTTAGACACGTTTGTAGTTGCACTGGGCTTTTTGTTTCTTTGTTTGTTTTAAATTCACACAAGGAAGTTCTCATAGCCTAGGAGGTTATAGTGCTGGTAGGTGCAAACCAAACCTAAAGTCTTAAACTAGAGGTGAGAATACTACATCCTTCCAAAGTTGGCCTGCAACTCCCAGGAGCCCTAGCCAGCAGTCTGTGATGTGGAATGCTGGGTGTTGCAGTCCAGCATCATCTAACATCTGAAAGGGGCAAATGATTCTCACTGTGGGCCTAAGCCAGTAAATGTAGTCCTGCTACAGATGGCCTGAGGATTTAAGTAACAGCTTCATTTAGTGAAAAAAGTACTACGCTTGTTAACAGTATCAATTGCACAGAAGTCTTACTTTTATCTCTAATCAAGCTCCAGTGTACTGTTCTGTTTTAAGAAAAGGTAAAGTTTCTGTGCTACACACAAAAGCCCAGTTTGTTAAAACTGAGAGGTTCAAAGGGAAGTTGTGGTACTGCAAGAGAACTTTACTTCTAGGCTAAAGCTGTGTAGGGTATCCAGTAGGAATAATCAAGCCTAAAGTAACTGCTTGGATCTCACTTAGTGGTTCTGCAGTGTTTAACAGTGTAATGGAATAGAGGAAGAATATTTATTTGATAGGTAAAGTAGCATTTTAGCCACATGTCTTTTAATAGACATTTCAGTGAACAGTCTGAGAACTCAGGCACTTCAATTATATGATCAAATAATTTCCAGCATTGCAGCTTTTGAAGAAATGATAGAGCCATTCAGACTTCATGAAGATGATAAAGAGCAAGATGTTGCAGATAAAATGAAAGAAGATGAACCTTGGAGAATCACAGATAATGAAATCGAGCTATACAAAACCAAGGTATCTCTGAATTTTCTGTCTTATAGAGGCATCCTTGAACTTGTCTGACTTTTAGTTAGTTTTACTTCTTGATTTTTAAAAAAGTTTGTTTATGCTTACATCAGTAATCTTCTCATTTTAATTGCAGAGCTACCGCCAGATTAGATTAAATGAATTGCTGAAAGAACATTCAGGCACTGCTAATCTAATTGTTATGTAAGTAATAGCTTTCTGTGATTCTTGGCACCATTTATACTAAATATTGGAAACACCAAAACACTGTTCAGACGATGTTATTCTGATACAACAACAACAAAAATGCTATGTTCACCACCAAAACAAAAAGTTTCTAGTCATTTTAGTTGATCTTTTACTCTGGATTTACTGGTGGTCCTTTAATTCCACAAACCTCTAGTCATTCACAAATCTTGGACTGGTGAGTGTCATGTTTATCTGTCATGTAACTGCTTGAGAATAGAAAGTATTTCAGAGGCAAAGGAGATATTGGGGGTATTAGTGTGTAACTATAAGTGTACTTTATGATGTCACTAGTAGAGTGAGCTATGGGTTTCAGGAGATAAGTGAAAATGATCAAGACTAGTGTTCTGGAAGTTTAGAAAATTTATAACTGTATAGTTGTATAGTGCAAATTTTCCAACAAAGTTAAGCTGTTTCATAGCTGGTTATAAAAATGCCTTTTGGTAGGTACATAATGAAAAGAAACTGAAACTGGGACATTCCTGTGCCTCTTTGTTCAAAAGATAGGACGTGGAGTCATAAGAACAGCCAAAATTTTAGAAGGAGAAATGCTAACCAGCAGGTGAAGAAATTCAGGGCCAGGACTGGGAAGTCAGACTCTGATTTTAGTCTTTTTCTGCTTTTAGAAAGCAAGCTACTTGCTATCAATTTTGTATAGTCAAAAACATAATAAAAACTTTGGGGAAGGCTTTCTTTTATATGCCTACTAGTCAAAACATGGAGAGCAATCTCTCTCACACAGTAGTATCCATTGCAAAACAAATGAAACACAGGAAACAGTTTCTTGCTGGTAAAGTTGGGGGAGTGGCAGCTGTGAACATAGGTCTGAAAATGAAACATAGATTACCAATGTGGCATCCTTTTAAGTTTTGGTCTGTCATGTTAAACTCTTTAATGTTTTTAGCTTTTAAAAGTTATTTTTATTATTCATAGTTTTACATTTATTAGGCTGGCTTTATTGTGTACACTCCCCTGAAAACTTTAGTCAGAGGGCAGGATATAAATGTTTTAATTAAACAAATCTTTAAAACCTGGGGAGCCTCTTGATTGGATTCTCTACCTTCAACAGCTTGGGTGGGCTACATATTAAGCAGATGTGTCACTATGGTCAGGTGTTTAGCAAGATTGGCTTATATCCCAGCAAGTAATCATGGTGGCACATCATTGATTAACTCATTTGTTTAATAACTGACATAAATCATGGGGGGGGGGAGTGTTTAATATCCATGTTACACATACAATCTCTAAACCTTTTCAGGCCTTGTGAACACATTAGGAGGAGCTCAACTTCCTTACTTACACATGTTTGTTTAACTTCAGTAGGGCTTTTCTCTACAATACTTCTCACAAGACTGAACGGCAGGGGTAGGCAACCTAAGGCCCTGGGGCCAGATGCGGCCCCCCGAGGCCTTTGGACCAGCCCCAGGCTGGTCCTGCTGCCGTCGCTGCCACCACCACCCACCATGATGATATTGATTATTGTTGTTATTACTTGTTCTTGGGGTTTTCTTGGCAAAATCTCCACAGGGGGTTTGCCATGGCTTTCCTGGGGCTGAGAGAGAGAGCGCATGCATATTTTTTAAAATTTATTTTTAAAAAATTATATTTATTTATTTATTTATTTATTTATTT
>CM034703.1:73446938-73486423 GCA_020142125.1 Phrynosoma platyrhinos
GGGACAGCAACCCGGCCCCCAGCTCAAAAAGGTTGCCTACCCCTGCTGAATGGTGTAAGATTTTGAGGGGGACCATCTCGTCTTGAAGAAATATAAACATGCATTGTTGGAATGATACTGACTGAGAGTATAATTGATACCCCAAATCTGTGCATGCGTCTCAGTAGTTGTAGTTACAGTAATAGGAGTAGTACAAATGTTAAATCAAAGTATAAAATAGACAATTAGCAATCATATATTAAAACAGTTACAAATATTAAATTGCATTAAAACAATAAAAATAAAAACTATATACAGACCAGAGTTCTGTAGATATTATTTCTGAATAATTGTTTTTCATAGTAGCAAAACCACAACTGCTGCTACGGTCTGTAGCATTTGGCAGAATTCAATGGCCAAATGATTCATGTGGCAAACCAATATGCTACTTGTCTAGTCTAGTTCTGCTGCCCTGACTGCCCCTCCATCTTTCTTGTTCATAGGAGTTTGCCAGTTGCTCGAAAAAGTGCAATATCATCTGCGCTCTACATGGCCTGGATAGAAGCTCTTTCGAAGGACCTGCCACCCATTCTCCTTGTCCGTGGGAATCATCAGAGCGTTCTTACCTTCTATTCCTAAAGCACGGCAGCACAACCTGCTGTTGTGACGAAATGGTACTTCAGTGCCTAAAGGGGAGAGACTGAGATGTTTGATTGAAATATTAACATCACACACAGGCAAAAAGTGACTACTCTTTCACGATTCCACTGACTTGAAAGCACACAAGGAAAGTCACTATGCTCCTAAAGTTGTGAAAACTTCAGTTTTCTTCTAATTCTTCTGTAATTTAATCTTTCTTAATGGGAAGGGATTCCTTGGTAGACTGAAGAATGAATGAACAGGTTTTTCTTTGCTACTTGAGCAGCAGCAATAAAAGTGTTTATTTTTGATCAATGAAAGGATTATAGATTTATAAAAGCCTTTTAGCCTTGAGGTGCCTTCTGAAGTTAACCAAATTTCATCCATATTCCCTGTTTTGTAAATTTATAAAGAATGTCAGTCCACCATTGGCTGAAGCTGTAGATCAAACTTCCTTTAGTTTCTAGACTCTTCCATCTTACAATTTAAAAAATGCTGCATTCTGGTCTTCCATCAAGGTATTAGTTTTTACTGTTGTATGTTTCCTATTGTTTGGAATGGTGTGTGTGTGTGTGTGTGTGTGTGTTTCTCGTTTTGTTTTGGGGTTTTTTTGTTTTGGGTTTTTTGTTTTGTTGTTTTTTTTGTGGTTTTTTTTTTTTAAGATATCTGTTATCAGGAAAAGGTAAATGGGGCAAGTTGGCTGTAATGAAAACCAAATTCATAATGTTAATATCTAGGACTTTGTACTACTATTCAATTTGTACTGCTGAATAAAGATAAAAGTATACTAATTGAGAGAGAGAGTAATTTTCTCAAATTCCATCTTGTTTTTCCCCATTTCGCTACCTTAGTTGAAGGTTAAGCCAGTTTTCATTCTGTAGCTCCACTGAAAAGCTGCAGTTCTGTTACAAGATTCTGTAAATATCCCAATTATACATGGGATACCATCTAACAGAATACTTCAAACCTTTGAGGACCTTCTAAGTTAAGTTTCATTAACCTACTTAAATGAACCACGTTGTATTAGAGGCGTCCAAAGGCAACTGATTCATTTGTCAGAATCTATGTTTAGTCTTGTTAAATACTCAGGTTTGATCTTCCTGACTTTTGCATTTTAATTTGTATATGACTCCTTGTGTCTTCAAGAACTGCCAATTTATGTGCCCTCTTTGCGCGCGTGTGTGTTGACAGCTTTATATTTTTTTACTCTGTGAACTGCTTACTGAAAAATCACTTGGTTGGTAATAGCGTTTATTCCTAATATCTGTAACAGTTGCCTAAAAATCTCCTGCCTTTGGCAGTAGTGTGGGACAGTATACAAGATGAAACATCTATAATTCCAGTGTTTTGTCAGTGAAGAAACAAAACACAAAAACAAGTCTTTAAGCTAGACAAGATCAAAGTAAATGAACGAACAGTTCCTTTGGCAGTCCCAGTTATTGAGAGAAGGCAATTCTTGCATATAGTGATTTGCATCCACTAAATTGTAATTCGCATTGTCTTACCAATGTTGACCGTGTTCTCTCTTTTTCAGAAGTGCAATACAAGTTGGCTGCCAGGTAGGGTAAATCAATGCCAGTATCTAGTTTTCAAAAGAAGTTAGAAGTTATAAGAAAATTGTTTTTTCCCCTGAAAAAAAGCCAAACAAACCAAACATTCCTAGTGTGTGACTAAAAACATTCATTATTGCACATTTGCAATGCTTATTGGTGTAATGGTAGGAGACAAAATGATTCAGTGAATCTGAATTTCCATTTTTGTTTAATGTACAGAAATAATAGGGCATGGACTTAATGCTGCTATTCAGACAAGTGCACAGGTACACTAACTTAAAATTCTGCCCATTGAGGAACACCATTGCTTTTGATCTGTAAAAGGAACCAAATGGAAAGTATCTCTTATGTGTGATGTGTATAAAATAACAAATTTTTCTAAATATGCATATATTGATGGTAGCGAAATGTTTGTGAATGAATAAAGATTGTTTCTCACATGAAAATTCTCAGTACTTCACACACACACACAACACACACAAACAGAAGTCAGAAATTGTAAAATTTAATCTTTAATCTTCTAACACTCCAATAAATGTCAACTGTAACTTGTTATCAAAAGGCAAATTTGTGATATAGCCATTCCAATTTCTTTTTAGTTTAAATCCAACTTCTTTTTGGCGCCATGTTTTCTTAAGTTCCAATCAATAATGACTTGAAATAATTGTTTTCCATTGATGCTCAGCAATACCATTTCTGTAGATGAAATGTTTATTTTATGAAATTAGCAAGTATTTAGTAGCAAAACAAATCAACTATTTATTGTTTCATTATGTTTATATTAGGACTTCCTTTTTACATAATTCTTTTTATATGCTTTTCTGTTTATTTAAAAGTAAACAGTTGTCTTAATTTAAGGATTGAGCTTTGGTTGGTACTATCCAGTTTGAAAATGTCATGTCATATTTTGATAATATTGTACTGTAACTGTCACACACAATGGCTTTTCTAATGTTTTAACAAGAATTGAGTATTGCAGTTTCTACTCTGTACTGGGGCAGGATCACTGCAATAAATGGGAGTGAATTAAATATGGTTGCCTAAATTAACCTATTTTTATGTATTGTTTTTTTTTTTTTTCCCCAATGGTTCTGAACATGTTTCCATTAGGCCTTGCCTAATGAGGGATACATGATGTACAGACACTAGCCGAACATTTTACATCACACATTGTAAGTTTGATACCTCGCACAATATTTTAAAATGCATCTGTAACCTTTAGGTAAAACAATGTAATACCCCAAAGTAACATGCCTAACTCCACCATATCCCTATACTAAATAAATGTTTGTGTAGCCAGCCAGTTGCTCCTGCCAATCTGGGTACAGAATTGATTCTTAATTTCCTAATCTGATGTCTGGATGAGATGGAACAATAGCCAGACTCTTGTCTTGCACCTGTTCATTTCAAAGAGTATAATGCCACTTAAATTTCCTTAAAGCCAAATGGAGAATGGTTTTGGTATGAACACAAGGATTATCTTGCAAAGTCAGACTCTGTCTAACCCAACAACATAATTCTACTGTGCAGAGGAGCTTCCTGACAACTTTTTAAAATAGGTTCATTTTTCTAAACTATTCCCCATATTGTGAATTCTCAAAATGGATGGGAAGAAAGGAGTGACTGTAGGGAAGATGGGGTGGGCTATCCCAAGTTCTCCTAATCTTGGAAATGTGTGCTCTGCTCTAAACAGTTCCCTGTTGTTGGATACCCACCCCATCTTCCCTACAGTCACTCCTTTCTTCCCATGCATTTTACATCCTTGCCTTCTACCCTTTGTACAGGAGCAGGAGGGGCCCTCCTTGGGCCTTTTATTTGTGCAAAAAGCCTTATCAATGGAAATATTTATTTTGCTTCTGCTTTCCTCCACTTTGCCCCCACTGCAGCCTGAAAAGCAGAGATTCAAAATGTGCAACCTGTGGATCACAGGTGGTGTGTGAGGCTCTTTTTTTTTTTTTTTTTTGTGACACCTGAAAGCCCCCCCCCCCCAAGCATTTTTCAGCCAAAATATCCCAATGCACAAATATCCAAAGCATCACAGAAACATGGCGCTTTGGATCTGTTGCCAACCTCTACCTCCCAACCCATGCAGTAGAAAGCCTGCATCTCAGAACTATCCAAAAACTGGAAGTGATGTTTTGTCAGTTGCAGCTGGACTAGTTGGCTTCCTGCCCAATAATTCACCGCTGCTCTCGAGCAGTCATTCCCAAAGTTGACGATAAGGGGAAAGATCCAGGGTGATGGTGAGGGAAGGAGGGCCTTCAATCAAATATTGGTGCGCAAGAAAGATGGAGAACCCTCAGCCTTTAGGACTGTGATGGGGATGAGGGCTGCATGAAACTTCTTTTGAGCATCCCTTAAACCACTGCACAGTCTCACTGCTTCTTTGATGTCTCCTTCATCTGCCTGTGTGAGCTCACTCCCTTCGCTGCTCCTGCTTTCTTTCATCAGACAGGCTGAGAGAAGAGCAGAAGAAATAATGTTGGGGCATTTGTGTGGGGGGGAAACACTTGAAGCTGTGTGGGGAAGACGTGTCTCTGAGGAAGGAGGGAGAGGAGTATCTGGGGTCAATTTTTTGAAAGAGAACTTCACCTTAGACTGGCTGCTATAGTTAAAATCTCTCCCTTTCCGCATCCATGGCAGTCTTCAGACTAGTTCATATGGCCTCTGTAAACCTACTGCACATACCAGCGATACTCTGAAAAATTTCTCCTTTTGCACCCACTCACCTTGGGAAGAGCAACCAAGCAGCTGGCTGAGCAGTGATCAAGAGACCTCTTGCCTGCACTGGCCTTTTCTGGAAGGACAGCATGGGTGAGAGGCTTCTTGGTTCTGGTCCCAGGGTGACCGGGTACAAAGGGAGCAGCAACCAAGCAGAACTGACCCAGAGACGCCATCTGGCTCCTGAGCATTCCCTTAGTACAGACTTTCCTAGTGTTCCCTTCTTAACCATTTTTTTCAGGGGCTGAATTGTCACCAAATTCCCAAAGAGTTGGGAAAGCTTGTCTTTTATCAGGATTCTGCACAGTTAGTGTGGTTTAGAGCAGTGTGTCTCAAGTTGATGTAGGAAATCGACAACTTTCCCTCAATGTGCCCATTGGGACCAGTACCATATCTGTGCCCAAAGGCTAGTTGTGGGTTTTCTGCTTTGCTGTAAACTCACCAGGAACTGGCAGCCAGTGGCTTGTGGACTGGCACTAGTTGATGGATCAGCATTTAAGTCACTCTGGTTTACAATAATGCTTCTCAAGCTATCTAATATGGTAGACCAGCAATTCCCCCCCCTCCCCACACACACACACACAATGTACCAGGGACCAGTATCATATTTGTGTGATTTGGCTATGATTGTTTCCTGGAAACTCACTGATTGCACTGTTTTATAATAGTGGTTCACACCAGTACTTAGACTGTAGTGTAGGTAGAATACAAGGTTTTCATAACAATCACTAAAAAAAAAAAAAACCTTTGTAGGGGCAGCTATGTTGGCCATACAACAAAAATACAACAAAATCTAAAATACATAATGTACAGATACATTTATTAGGCCAACCAAAAGGCAGAAATACATTGCCCTTGTTTTCAAAGTATACTGGCTTCTTCATCGGGCAAAGAGGGTAAAAATCATGCAGGGGAAGAAAAGGGCCAGTGCCAGCTTCACACATCTGCATCTTACTGGAGCTATTTGCTTAGGTGGTGTTTTAAGATAAAAACAGAGTTATCCAGCAGCTGTGTTCTGCATAACACGCATAATACTTTCTCCTGTCATGTTATGATGACTCTTGCATTATACTTGAGTCTGCCTAACTCTTATTCCTCTCTGTGCTGTGTGCCTTCCAAGTCATTTCTGACTTAAGGCAACCCTGTCACAGGGTTTTCTTGGCAACTTTCTTTGGGGGAGGGGGGTGCCATTGCCATCTTCTGAGGCTGAGAGAGAGTGACTTGCCCAAGGTCCAGTAGGATTCCATGGCCAAACAGGGATTTGAACCCTGGTCTTCAGAGTCCTAGTCCAATGTTCAAACCGTTACACCATGCAGGCTCCAACACTCCTCTGTGTGTATAGCTTTAAAGAAGGCACTGGCTATGGGGCATGCCAGCCTTCAAGTCACCTGTCAACATAATGGCAACCCCATGAATTTCATAGTATTTTCTTAGGCAAATACTCAGAAGGGGTTTTGCCAGTTCCTTGCTCTGAAATACAGCCTACAGCAACTGGCATTCACTAGTGATCTCCCACCCAAGTACTAACCAGTGCTGACTGAACACTTTCTAACTAACCCCTTTTCTTGTCTCTTCCAAGCAGTCTTTTGGGGTCCTCAACATCACTTTCTAATTATTATTATTATTATTATTATTAGTAGTAGTAGTAGTAGTAGTAGTAATAGTAGTAGTAGTCAACCTAGTTCCATCAGGTGGGCTGCTATGGGTGAGATCAGTTGCCTTGTAGTGGCCTAATGCAGCAGCCTGGGAAAGGCCATGAGGAATGGTTTTAAAGCAGCAGCAGCAGTTGCTATATGAGAGAAAGTTCAGCTTTAGCAAAACCCTTGTTTTTATTCTTAATTTTACTTCTGGAGAGCTGAATGTGTTGATGAGAGTGAAGGAGTGTAAATACCTTCATTTGTACAGTGCAAGAGAACCTCAGGAGGACAGAACCAGAGAACACAATTTGAGTCTGTTTATTGTTTGTTGCTATCTCTTAGATGGAGCTGATCTGGCCCACCTCTCCTAGTTTTTCTCTTGGAATTTCAGCCTCCCCACCCCATATTTTCACATTTTTCCTTGGCATCCTAGGGATCTGGAAGTCACGGTGATTGTGTGACAGGAGAATCCCTGGAGCAAACCAGTCCTCATGATTTCTTCCATTTGTTTTCCTTTTTTCAGTTTCCACACCTATTTTTTCTTCTCCTTTTTTCATCATTGGATATCCAAATTAACAGCAACTGATTTTTGTTTGTGCTTACTCCCAACAAAACTACAGCAATTTTAATGTCCTTAAAACCTATCATAAATGATAAATATTAATGCCTGTAAACACTTGGAATAAGGGGTAGAGCTTTCTGGGGTTTTTTTGCATTGGGAGGTATGCTGTTTGACAAAGCGACAGTGGCATGTAAAATAAAAATAAAAAGGTTGACAATGAGAATTAGTGGTTTCAAGGATGCCACTGTTGGAGTTAGACTAGAGAAACCCAGTTACCCCATTCCTGCCCAGTTGTAAAGGCTGGTACTAGGATAACTGAAGGATTGCGTGCTTCCACGACCGCCTATCTGCATCTTAAGGCCAGGGGGCTCCCTCTGCAGCTATACCTGCCCTCTGAGGTAACTCCAGTCTTGTTTTCTGTGCCTTCAAATTGACTCCAAATTATGGGGATCCTACCATAGGTTTTTCTGGGCAAGATGTTTTCAGAGGTTTGCCATTGCTTTCCTCTGTCTAGCTGAGAGAATGGGGCTTATCCAAGATCTCCCAATGAGTTTCCATGACAGAGTGGGGATTCTAACATTGGTCTCTGGGGCCCATTCACACTGCACAATTATAGTGCTATTATTCCCCTTTTATCCTGTAATTTGGTGAGGACCTAGAGGAGTTATGCTTCTCGCTAAACTGCAATTCCCAAGATTCTCTAGGGTGGAACCATGGAGTTAAAGTGAAATAACAGTGCTATAATTGGGTAGTTCGAATTCAATTCCTAGATCAACAACACAGGCTTACTCCAACATGTTTACTTTTCTTCCTTTGTATGATTTTTAAAAACATATTTTGCCTGATGAAGAAGGAAGGCAGTAGAATAAAAGCTTGCATGGTGTGTTTTATGTATTTTGGTCGGTCAATAACAGTGCTACTCTTTTTGTGGATTTTGGATTTTGTTTTATTTCGCCATATGGCCAACACAGGTATCCCTGAATGTGAATACTGGTCCAGGTTTAAGTCTGGAAGAGTCTAAGGCTCACCCCGGTTTTGAGTGAGACATTTGTATCCTTGCCCAATTAAAATCTCATCTCCATCTACTTCCACCAGGAGAAATGTGCATCCCTCACAGATGTTCAGGCATCCCCCATCCATTTCATCTCCTGTGCATCTAGAAATGGGTTTGTTTTCCCTTCTAAGAACATGGCTACTAGCAATGCCATTTCCCTCCCTTCCTTGTTTCAACTGTAAAAGTTTGAAGAGAACTAAAATGCATCTTGTCACATGCACCAAGGCTACTTCAAAAAGAATCCTTGTATAATGCTTATTTTTCTTCAGCTGATAGGTGGAAATCATGCCCTCCCCAATATGCTTTTGGACTGCCATATCCAGCATTCCTCATGGTTGGATGTGCTGGGAGTGGCAGTTCAACAACATCTGGAGGAGGAAGCAATTCTCAACTTTGCTGTAGAACAAGAGAAATATCCGCAGGCCAGAAATAATCTGAATTAGAGTAGGGGGAAGATGAAGGAAAGGTACTGGGTATGGTGGATCTTAAGTGTATTGAAGAAGATGTGGGAAAGCATTTCCACATGAAGTTTTTTACAAAACGCAACATTACATTTTTGAAGCAGCTCAGATACCTGGAATGTTATATGCATGGTTGTAAATTTTAAAGTATTAAAATAGATTTGGGTTACAGCTCGGAAGAAAAGTTGGGCTGTAAATGAGCAAAATAATCATCTTCCTCCTCAATAACAGGAGTCTGGTCATTCTTTCATCTTTTTATAGATATTTTTGTATAAGTCTGCCTTTTCTTCTTTTCCCTTCTACATTGGGGGGGGGCAATACTGGTGGCAGTGTAGTGTCACAATATCTTTGCGACTGTAATATCTAGAATGTAGAAGGGAAAAGAAGAAGAAAAGGCAGAAGAAAAGGTTTGAGAAACGATGAAGAGGGAATTTGATTCTTCAGCTGTAAAAACCTATTTAATTTAAAAGTCATCCAGTGCCATCTTGTGGCAAGACTAGTACAGGGGGGAAATGTCTAGAAGTGCTTTTGGTGGGGGGGAAAGCCTTAGAACAAATTTAAAGTGGTTTGATTTTGGACGTTATCACACGGGGAGTCGCGGGGAGAAAGTGGAAATAAACCGGACGAGCAGAAGACTTTAATTTATGGGATTTGTCCTGTTCCGCTTCGTCTGATAACTAAATTTGAATTTAATAGGGGATTAATTTGAACAATAACCTGATCTTTTCATTTCCTCAAAAATCCTGAAAATGAAAAGATCAGTTTTTTGTTCGAATTAATCCCCTTTTAAATTCGAATTTAGTTATCAGACGAGGTAGAACGGAACAAATCCCGTAAATTAAAGTCTTCCGCTCGTCCGGTTTATTTCCACTTTCTCCCCGCGACTCCCCGTGTGATAACGTCCTTTGTTAAGCATCTGTCCAGCTACAATAGGAGCTCTGACATGTCTTATTGTCTGCCTTAAACTGAATAAAATTCCCAATCATAATATGGTTTAACGATAAATATCTATATGACTGTATGTACTAAATTACCATGGTATAACTTGACTATAACCAAGAAACAATCTAGCGCACTACTTCAAACTGAAATAATATCCTTTTTTGGTCAAACATCACCAGCAGACTCTTCAGATAGCAAAATTCATTTAAATTAATTGTAGCTTACCATGTCTTCTATTTTACTGGCTTGACAGAGCTAATAGGAAATGCAGCTCCTCTTGCTCATCCAGTAGAAGTTCAGTTACAATCAGCAAAGCAATCAGCAAAGTACAAATTCATCAAATGAAGATTTTTTTCTAGCACGGAAATGAACTGATGGGGGAATCTTTCTTTTCCAAATTTCTTACTCTCAGGTGATTGGTTAGTTTAAAGGAGACCTGCCAGACAAGAATAACTGGCAATAACTCCTTTAAAAAATTAGCTTGTGCATGTGTCTGTGGTAATGAATTCTGCAAGGCTCAAGGAGGCAAAATACTGGAATTAAAAGGGTCTTTTAATGGGCTGTGCATCCTTTGTTGATGGACTTTTAAACTGGCTTTGAATTCAATTATGTTAATATAATTAAAACATCTGTCGGGGATGCTTTAATTGGGAGTTCCTGCATGGCAGGGGGTTGGACTGGATGGCCCTTGTGGTCTCTTCCAACTCTATGATTCTATGATACTATACCTTTTTGTGTTTTCATCTGTAGTTTTAACTATTACTTCGGGGGACAAAGGCTGGATATAAATGAAATCAGTTAATAGAGTTATCATAACTGGGGCCTATAGGTGAAATCTAATGGGTCTGGAGACAGAGTTACACTGGTCTACCAGGATTCCTTTCCGTTCACTTGGAGCCTTATCTCACAATCTATTGGATTCAAGTGAGCATATCTGACCATGGGTGGCCAGGAGAGAGTAGGGCTTCTGTTGCTGCTCCTCAAAACTCTCCCTTCCTAAACAAGCTGGGTTGGTATAGGATTCTTCAATGTTTTTGTTATTGTAGTGTTTGTTTCCTTTTTTCATATGCATTACTGTTGGGCAGTGCTCTTCTATGTTTTTAGGAGTTTTATTAGTTGGATTTTAGCAGATTATCTTTCTCAATAGAGAATACAGTATCTTGAAAACTATAGCCATTGTTGCATCTCTCTTCCTAAGGGAGAATCTAAATATAAAGACAGGCCAGGAGGGTAGACTTTTCCAACTGAGATGATAGCTGGAGTGTCAGTTTGCTTGGGTTGTGTTTGTTTAATATGTTTGCTTAATTCCTGAGGGCCTGGCTGTGAAACAGATCTTACCTGTATATCTCTGAAGATAAAAGGATACCAGTTGGCAACACTGGCATGGATGTAGCGTTACTGTATGGAAATGGTCCTACGTTCAATACTTAGCAATGCCAATAAAAAACAACAAACATCACACTCAGTGGGAGCAAACAACATTAGGCTAGATATAAGTTTAATTCCTAATTTGGGCTGGTGCCATCTCTACATATTCAATATTTATAAGAGAAGAAAGCTGGAAATAAATCAGGAAGCTTTTAACTGCTGGATTATAATATAACCTACAACCTTGGCCTGAGTCCCACAATAACAATAGGTTGTAAATATTGTTGCCAAAACTCTGAATAGATAGCATTTCCCTCTTTCTCTGTTGATTATATACTGTTGAATAATAGTGGTGACTGTGGAATTTCCCTTGCACCAACTCTTTTAGGACTATTTTTACACTATTTTCCTTTATATGAATCAAATAACTTATTCAGGTTGCCTAATTTAGTGAACTGTTATAAAACCGAGAATATATTATAAAGTTCAGAATACTCAGATAAGTTGATTGAGGTAAATGTCGTTGGAATTAATTGTAGGAGTCTCAATCAGTCTCTTTTCATACCCTCTAACTCTGGGTGGGCAACTCATGCCGTTTGGGGGTTGTTGTTGTTGTCCAAACCTGGTCAAAAGCTTTCAAAACTGCCTAAAAGCATAGTAGTATGCTTATCCCCAAGCCCCTCAAACTTTCCAAAAACAACAGGGAAGGAAGGAAGGAAGGAGAAAATTGGCCAAGAAGGTAGCTGGAAGTGACTTTGTGTCAATCGGGTACATCAACATGTATTGATGTGGCCACTGCATGGCTCTGGGGCAGAAAAAAATGGCCTCTATCCCCTGTCATTTGCCCGCCCTTTCGCTAACTGATCACTTAGGAGTCTGGCTCATGTGGAGAAGTGTGCAAATGTTCAGGTAAATGTAGTATCGGGTTTTGTCAGACCTTCTCAGATAACACAGGAAGATCATGGTGGGAGAGCTGAGGCTGGGACCCATGCCTCTGTATCTTCTAATGTTGCAACTCCTACATGTTGTTTCTCTCCCCTGCTCTGCTTCCCTTGTTATTTGTGTTATACTTGTGCATGTGCATCCACAGAGGCCACAATCTGACATAATGCTTGTGAAATGTAACACACAAGCTGAGCTTCTCTTCAACCCCATCCCCCATGGAAGGCAACTTCTCAACACCTGGGTGTCGCCTAACAGTCAGTTTGTAATCTGGAGATCAGGAAAGGCTCTCCTTTTCCTGGCTGTAGAAATGCATTTCAACACTTCTAAGATGCCCCTGACCCTCCCTCAGCTCTGGTTATCCCTGGCTGCCCCAATCTATAAGTGGGTGTGTAGAAAACTGCAAAAGCAAATACACTCATGTTACACCAGGTTACATGAATATATATTGCCAACAGGACTCCAGCCAATGGTTGCCCATTTTGGATACATGCTTATGTAAAATGCTGTAGTTCTTGGTAACATAAACATATATGATGTGTCAGCAAATGACAGACCTTGGGAAGTTATTTTATAAAACCTTTTAGTAAGGGTTATAATTCCATGGCCCCAAATAATAGTTACTTGCCTTCACAACTGCAGGATTTAGAAAGTAACTATTTATTTTGCTTATTCTGAAAAATACCTAGAATAGTTAGTTACCTGTTTTTAACAATCTGAATATATGAGAAGTTGGCACATGATATAGAGCATCTTCTGTCTACCTCATTGTTGCCTCTGCACCAAGAACAGAGTGTGAGGAAGAATATGACCCACCACTGGAACAATGGTATTTTTTTTCTCCAACATTTAATGAGGCCTCGACCATGTAACTATAAAAGCATCTAAAAATTAAGATCTACTATAAACAAGTGACGCTATCCTTTGTGAGGTTGGCTGGAATCCTGTTTGTTACTTCCAACTAGGGTAGAATCAATTGAGTAGATCCAGTGAATGGTGACTCAATATGTGAGTAAATTCAAGCTTCATGGAAGACAATGTCATGCCTTGTATAATGCTGTGGGCAATTACAAGGTAAAAGCTTTGTTTAGAAGCAAGTTTAGTGTTAGATGCAAACTGGATGCATCCTTTCCTCTTCCTTCTCTTAGTTTTCTCCTAGGTCCCCGTGACTGTATGAAAGCTAGCAAGAGCTGCCACAGAAGATAAGTGGTTAGAATACTGAAGGAGGACTTGAGATATTCAGGTCCCTGTTCCCACTCTGTTGTGAAACATGCAGCTCACAACTTCCTCTGCAACCTAGGCTACTCACACATTCTTAGCCTGACTTACTTCACAGGATAGTTGTGAGGATAAAGTGTTGAAGAGGTGAGTCGTATGTGATGTCTTGACCTCCCAGAAAGAAAGGCACAGTATAAGTACAATGTCATGTTGTTTAATTTGTTGAACAAATAGCCATTACATATGAAAAATGCATTTTTCTACAGTTCTGAAAGAAGGTCAGGAAAGCAAAAAGGAAAGCCAGTTTCTATGATTGTGGGTTCAGCCCTTAAACTTCAAATTGTGTCTAAGGATGTCAGACCCAATCTGCTTCTAAATACATAGAATCATAGAATGGGAAGAGAATGCAAGGCCCGTCAAGCCTAACCTCTTGCCATTCAGGGAGACACAAATCACTCCTGACAAATGATCATCTAGCCTCCTCCAAAGGAGGAGAATCCACCACCCTCTAAGGGAGCGTGTTCCTCTGTCAAACAGCTCTTACTTTCAGAACTGTCATTCTCCCTAATGTTGAGGTGGTAGTTTGAATCGGGGTAGGCAACCTAAGGCCCGGATGCGGCCCCCCGAGGCTTTTGGACTGGCCCCAGGCCGGTCCTGCCGCCGCCGCTGCCTCCACCGCCGCCCGCCATGGCGATATTGATTATTGTTGTTACTACTTGTTCTTGTGGTTTCCTTGGCAAAATCTCCACAGGGGGCTTGCCATGGCTTTTCTGGGGCTGAATGTGCATGCATATTTTTTTAATTATTTTTTTTTAAAAAAAATGTTATTATTATATTTATTTTTGGTCCTTCGGCCCCCCAATTGTCTGAGGGACAGCAACCCGGCCCCCAGCTCAAAAAGGTTGCCTACACCTGGTTTGAATCCATTGCTCCGTGTCCTAGTCACTGGGGCAGCAGAAAGCAAGCTTGCTCCTTCTTCCATATGACATCCTCTCAGATATTTAAACATGGCTATCATATTACCACTTAACTTTCTCTTCCCTAGACTAAACACACCCAGCTCTAAACTGCAGTGGATGCAAGCTGTAGGAAAAGAGGTTCCACCTCAACATTAGGAGGACCTTCCTGACAGTAAGAGCTGTTTGACAGTGGAACACACTCCCTCGGAGGCTGGATGGCCATCTGTTGGAGATGTTTTGATTGTGATTTCCTGCATGGCAGGGGGTTGGAATGGATGGCCTTTGTGGTCTCTTCCAACTCTATGATTCTATGATTCATTGTGCATGGCTTCCAGACCTTTCTCTTTTCAAATATGGTACATAAGAAGAGAGGACATGTAAAAGAAGAGCACTCTGCACTTTTTCCAGAGGTATTTCCCAACTTCTAAACCAAGAATAGCAGACAGGTCTCCAAATTTTGTTGATTCCAACTCCTAGTATTTTTCACCACTGGCAGTGGTGACTAGAACTGATGGGAGTTATAGTTCAAGAACATGGTGGGTTGCATGATTCCCACTCATTCTGGATTAAGCTTTGTATGAAAAAATCGGTGAGTTGCTTCATTAACAAGTAAATGGAAACAAATGCATAAGCCATCTCCTTGAAAAAGCAAACTCTATTTTCTGAAACTCATTTTGGAAGGAACTGAAAACACATTTCTGTGTTGAAGGGAGAAAATAGACACAAAACTTCCAGGTTTGAATTTAGGTATTATTTCTTGTATTTCTTTGATCTATTCTTTGTTCATTACTAAAACTTTTTGTAATATATGAATTATTTGATAGATGTATTCAAGCATTAAAATAATATGGCACAGCACGGTATAATAATTCTGTATGCAGACCTATACTCCATTTTCCCATTCAAACACCCCTGGACTCACCATTAACCTCCTGCAGCCCCCCATGACCTATCTATGGCTGATGGAGAACAGGGTGGGAAGAGGTGGATCAGTGAAGTATCTAATGCAATGTGATGGCATCATCTGCCAAGATCCACTAAGCTCCTTTGGAGGTCTCAGCAGATGATGTAAGCCAGATGCTTCTCTGATCATCCCCTTTCAACATCAGCCATCAACTTTCACCATCAACTCCCCTAAATTGTGTCAGGGAGTGGCTTTGGTCATTGCAGAACGTGGTGGTCAATAAAGTTAAAAGTTTCTCCTTTGACGTGCTTGTCAAGTTGTGTCCAACTATAGGGGATGGTGCTTACTAAGCCAAGGGAGCCAGCATTGTCAAAGGTGATTCCATGATCATGTGCCAGTTTATCTACTTGTACTTTTACATGATTTTGAACTGCTAAACTGGCAGAAGCTGGCACTAGTGACGAGAACTTACTCCGTCACACAGTGCTTAGGTCTTGAACTGCTGACCTGGTAACCTTGTGGTCATCAGAGTCAGCATTTTAAATGCTGAGCTACCGCTTCCCACCAACCTCTAAAATGACTCCCCCAAAAGATATTAGTGACAGAATCCTAGAACACCTTTTTCTTAATATAACTTTATTTATAGAGGCATCCCTTGTGGTTCGTGGACTTCCTGTTCACGTTCTTTGGTCTTTCACGAATGGGAAGCCATGAAGGACAAAATGATGTGTGAGCTCACGATGCCAGTGCTGCCATTATACTCAATGGATCTCTAATATTCACATTCTGGACTCCCCCCCCCCCCATGAACGGGAAGGGATGACTGTACCTAGCTAAGTAGCAGAGCCGCTAAGAAACCCTTTTAGTAAACTGCAAAGATGTGCATTGGGACACTGGTATGATGCCTGATTCACATTAGTGCCTGATGCACATTGGTGCCTGATGCACATTGGGACAAATGTGCATAGGTGCACAATGCACATCTGTGTGCAATGCACATTGGGCACTTTTCTGGCTTCACTATGTAGTAATGTAACAGCAGCCCTCTACTGGATACAGTCATTGACAAAACTGCCCAATTCCAAGCATCACAAACAGGATGCAACCCAATGTTTGACAATCTGCTTTTTTAAAAATCAGCATAGCAGGGCCAGTTTGAATAATGTTGTGGTTTGTATAAGGAATGGATAGTTGCTTTAATTCCATTAAGTCTCACTGTACTTCAGCCCTAATGAAATGTCCATCCATGCCACTTTTTGGGGCACAGAAGGAAATTCTTACTGATTTGACTCAGTATGATAGTAGCAGAGTCAGTAGCCTCCCTAGAGTCTAATCCATGAACAGAAAAAGCATAGGAAGAGTTTTCTGGAAGAATAACATTATATTCCTTCATCCTATACCTTCCCTAGTACTAGAGTATGGAGTATGAGTAAAAGCAAAGCCTTCAGTGTTGATTCTTTGGATTGTTTGCTTTCTATGGCTTAGGCCAGGACTTTGCAGTGGAGGAGAATATGGGCCGTTGAGATATGTAACTATTCAGAGCTATTAAACAGGTTTTTGAGAGCATACAGAAACAAGGATATTTCCAGGAGAAATTTCCCTAAAAAGATTGGGAATTTGAGAGGACAGAAACCAACATACCTCCACTTATTAGCTCAGAAGGTGTCAGGGAAAGAAATCCAAATGCTTTCATTATTTCCTTTCACTTGATATTTCTCAAATGCCTGAATAACTTAAGACAACTAACAGAAAATAAGTTTTATTGCAGGAAAAGTGGTGCTGTATTAGTACAAAGGCCTACAAAACAATACTGTTTTTTCTCCAAAACAAACTTGTAGTTTATATTATTTTCTTCTTTTCAAAAAGAAAACACAAAATATGAATCCCAACAGTGAGTGTATATGTTGCTCATCTTTGGTCAGCACCGATATATGTCTGGGGAGGAAACCCAGTTTGGGACATGCTTTTGATTGGTTCACACGCAAGGTTCTCTGCCATTAACTTGTTACAGGTACTAGCTGTCAATAATAGCACCATGGTGACATACAACGTATTAAATCATACTGGCACAACATTTTAAAAAATACTAAACTAAATGCCAACTCATTGTACAAAAGTAATTCTTACAAAATAGGCTATGATAAAATGAGGCATATTGTGTATAACTACAGTATTACTGAAAATTCTTAATTGTATTCAAATATGCATTTTTCTTTCTTTTTTCCTGTGCAACATGACTAGTGTGCACAAAAGGCAGTCCTGAACTAGCTCAGTCATTTTCATTTCAGCATTAATCCAAGCCAGCACCAAAACGGAATGAGACACTGGGTGTTCCCTACTAAGAACGTAAGTTTTGTATTCAGCTGCCTACAGTAATACAAGTATGTAGAGCACCTTCAGTTTGTGGAGAATGAGGTGTTGTGTGATATGCTGAGGTTATCTGAAAGAAATACAGTACGGTTTGGCCTGCCATGCTAATGGTACCACAAGCAGTCCAGGTATTTTGCTACAGTGGTTGTGCATCATCTTCCATTATTAACAGTTTCTGATATGGAATCTAGTCATTATGGCTATGAGGTGAATGTTACTACTGCGGCTGACAGTTCCTGAAATTCTGATCGTAATCAGACATGACTTAAATACCCTGCTTGGAAAGGAATATTTTGGCCCTCTGAAAGTGTACTGTAGTGCTCATTAGGCTATGCGCTAGTTTGAAAAACCTTTTTCTTGCTATATGGACGACTGGCACAATAATGAGAGGAAACTTTTTTTTCTTTTTGGAGGGGAATCTATTGGTTTCTCTTCTTTCTTTTTTTTAAAAAAGAAATAACCTCTTACCTGTAATAGTTCAAATTCATAAAATCTCAAAGAAAAACAAATGTTTCCTTTTTTTGTTAACATAGATTGCTAATTTCTCCATATATTACTGCATTAAAAATAAATAAAAATCTCTATTTTTTTTTTAATTTAGGAACTATAGCAAAATACCCAACATGCTAGATTGCTAACAGGAAAAAGTAACTCACATTTTGTGCCATTTAGTGCCATATGCTGACCTCTTGAGCACCATTTTTATAGGTATATTTTAACTTGAGGTTATATAGAATATACAGTAACCATGCTTGGCATTGTAGTCAAAACTTTGGCCATGGTCAGTCAAAGGGCCATTCTGCAGTCTTGGACAGGATGGAAGGATACAGAGGTCATTATCCTTTGTAGTTTTTGGTCTTTTGAAAAAAAGTCATTGACTCATTTAAAAGCAAAAGAATGACTGGGTGTATAAGCACACGAACGGAAGCAAGTCATTCAGAAAGTGGGACTAAGTGGTGGAGGTTTTAATAGAGTTCAATCCAGAGCCTCATTCTAAGAGCTTCTCCGAGCTCTCCTAGGAGGTAGTTGTCCTCATTGCTTTCTTCCAGTTTCTTTAGCTCGTTCTTTTTGTAGAGAGGAATGCTAACAATTTCCAGTGTGTAAATGCCAGCCATTGCCTTTTTCTTAGCAACCTGAAGATAACTGAGCCCATCTCTCTGGTATATCCGGAATATACTGTTGTGATTACCAAAAGAGACAACATAGCGAACATGGTCTGTGAGAGGTTGTATTGCAGGCATGAGGTTTAAGATGTGCTCCTTATTGCCAAGCCCGGAAATGTTGATCCTCATCTTCAATGGGAGGCCAATGTCCAAACTATCCAAACTGACCTGTTGAACCAGAAATAGAAGCTGATGGAACAAATGGCATAGAAAAGCCCCATAATCTCTGTTTACAAATTGTTATTGCCACTGAAAGCTAGTGAAGCAATAAGTTTATGGCCAAACACAAGTTCCTCATAGGAGTTTATCACATGGGGGAAAGTGGGGGAAATCCAGAATTAAAAAGGCAAAGTCCCAAGATCGCAGCAAAGATTTTCATAGGACATTGTGAATAGAGAAAACCTATCCCAGGAATAATCAGGAAATAAGCAGCAACAAATCATTTATGGGGAAATTTGTTGCTGGTTATTCCTGGGATAAGTCCTCTCTAATTATGATGTTTCTTGCTGCGACCTCAGGACTTTGCAGGGAAAATACCTTTTTAATCCTGGCTTTCCCCCCATGTGTTTAAGTCTACAGATGATTAAACATATAGAAAAAATGAAGATGGGAGAGAGAGATATGAAGAGGAGATGAGACTACAGATAATAGAAAGGAAATACAGTAATTAAGATTAACTAAGGGTATATGGAAACCATTAAAATTACTTAAATGCAAGGAAATTGGAGAAAAAAGTGCTAAAGGATGAATGGGGAGGAAGGGAAGATGTAATTCAAAAGGTGGGAAGAACTAGGTAAAGGAAGAGGGAAGTGTCGGGAGAGGAAATGAATGGGGAAAGAATGAATAAGTCAATAAATGAATTTAAAAGAATGTAAGAGAGGAAGTAGAAAAATGGAAGGGGCATGTTTTGGATGGAAGGAAAGAGGAAGTGGTAATAAAGAAAGATTTAATAGTGCAAATGAAAGAGATGAAAAGTCGGAGGAATAAGGATGAAATGGGTAAAAACAGACAAGATGAAATTGCAAGATGAATAAATGTAAAATGTAAAAGGTACAGATATATAGAGACTATGAGAATATGTATTTACAAATATCTGAATGTTGTTATTGGTTGATTTTAAATGATTTAATAAAAACTATAAAAAACAACAAATTGTTATTGCCATGAACTGTTAATTAACCTGAATTACCATTTTTTGCTGGCTCCTGCCACCTCCTCAGTATAATATTTAAACAGACATCTGCCACTCTTCCCTTGAACTAGATAGGTTTATGATTATAATGCTTATAAACTAGATATGATTAATACATATATGATTATGGTCCTTGTAATGGTATGGATTTGTATTGGGAAATGTTGTTTAACTTATTGGTTGTATAACTGTCTGTATCTGTAGCCAGCTGTCTGTATCTACAGATTTTTGTATCCACCGATTCAACCATCCGTGGAAGTCTTCACATTTGGTGGGTTAAAGGGTGGAAAAAACACATGTGGCCACAATGGTGGCATTTTCTGAGGTGAATCCCTCCACTGGGTGGCAAAGGAGGGTTCTCTGGAGAGAAAACTCCCACATTTGATGGCAGCAAAATGGTATAAGGGTTGGAAACCCCACAGTCCTCTCTGCTTACCTTCACTGTTGTAACAACAGTTGTAACTGTAGAACATGTGTCTTAAATAAAGGAATAATGTAGATTGCATAGGACTGAAGATATTGAATAATATTTTCAATCACATCAATAATAGAGGAAATTCTATTAAAACCAACTCTCTGCCCACCCAATCCTCCCATGATGACAGAAAAGTTTATTTCCAGCAGTACAACTTCATTTTATAGATATTATAATGGAACTAGACAACAATCAACTCAGCTATGCAGGAGGAACAAAATGGACAAGAACAAAATCATAGCTGTGTTTCCCGCTTAATTTAACAGAGTAGCCATATGAAAATAAATCTGCCAGTTTTCCCAGGCTCATGTACTATTAGTACATTTTCCATTAGATATTTTCCAATAATGCTTTTTGATTTAACTTTTTTTTCTGATACATTAAGATTTTCAAACAAGCGCTTTTCTTCAGCCACCCTTCTTTCTTGCTGTCATATGCTTCTTTACTTCAATTTATTATTAAGCAACACAACCACCAAAAAAACTCTTTGGAACAGTATGCAACTACTGTACATTTTTAGGTGAGAAAGTTAATGTAAGAAACTGACCTTGCTGTCTCCCAGTAAGCAAGATATACTGCTTGAAGTGAATGATAGTGGGAAAAGAGGGAAAGGATAACATCCTTCATAACACATTTGCTTACCTTAACAGGCTCAGTTTGATTGAGGCTTCTTTTCCTCCTACTGTCTTTCTTGGAGTAGCCATTAATTTTACACTCGTAACACGCTTCAGGAGACAAAGCATTCTCTTCATCTCCATCTAGCGGCAAATACTGGCCTTTATTAAATCCCATACCTGAGACACAATGTCTGTTAAACAAATATAGTAATATGAATTCTGAAAGTGTAAGTGGTCTGGTAATATTTCTGTTTCCTAGTAGCCTAAGATAAATGGTGCTGAGCTGGACCAAAGACAAAGCTGTGGTTATCACTACATCTTGTAGTAATGATTTCCATTGTTTAACAATGAAGTGTGTAAAGAAATACTGGTTGTTGTTGTTGTTTTTATCTCTCTTGAATCTATCATCATTGGCTTCATTGGATTAACATGGATACTATCTAGAAAGAAAAGCATTTCCTTATCCACTTTTGTCACAAAATGTACAATTTGATATTCTTCTGTCATGGACAGGAAATGTGGCCTTTCAGTGTTCCCATATATTCTGGCTGGAGCTGCAAGGCTCAGCAGCCCTGGGCCACACAGCCAATGGTGAAATAAGGTTTGCCCAACAACATGTGAAGAGCCATTTTATTCGCATGCCTGTTCACTTTTGTTTTACCTTATTCATCTTTTTTCTAAGCAAAAACACAGCTCCAGGTATTGTAAGATCTCCTTTTAGTAGGATTGTTCTGACTCCTTGATCATTCTGTTGCCCCTTTCAGCATCTCCCTCAACTGTATCATTTTTGAAGTACAGTGACAAAACTCTGCACATGGATTCCAATATGGTTGTGCCACAGAACTATATGAAAGTATTGTGATGTTTTTAATTTAATTTTTCAAATACTTTTTCTAATGATCTCTGAGATTAAATTTAGATTTTCTACTTCAGTACACAATGGATCAATATTTTCTTTTTTGCACTCTAACCTCAAAAATGCTGTATGATAAACATCTAGTGTCTGGTGACACTACCAACATTACATTGGCATCTATGTCAATATATTTAATCAAAGACATTTAATCTATTTGTGTGACAAATCCCAGAATTGGGGCAGTTAATTCTTAAAAAGAAGTTTCTGTTTTGAACATGAGCAGGGAATCTTTGCAGAAAAGAAATACTGAATATATCTCACTAGCTGTGAGACCAACATTCAATACATCTTTGCAATATTATGCTGGCTGGTTCTGTAGTACAGACAGAGTATGCCTTATCCAAAATGCTTGCGACCAGAACTGTTTTGGATTATTTTTATTTTTTATTTTTATTTTTGGAATACTTGCATATACAGTCCGCCCGCCCCATACACAGGCTTGCTGTATGTGGACTTGAGCTCACACGGATAGCAAGCCTGGTGGGACAAAATGGTGTGTGTCCCTGCAGCGCACACTAGAGCACAGCACCATTGAAATCAACGAGACTTGAGGTCCCGCAGTTTTTTCCATGTGCAAGGGGGGGGGGGAGTCTGGAACAGATCCTCCACATATACAAAGGGCCCACTGTACATTATGAGATATCTTTGAAATGGGACTTAAGTCTAAACAAGAAATTCATTCATGTTTCATATACACCTTATAAATATATCCTGAAAGCAATTTCATACACAATATTTTTAATAATTTTGTGCATGAAATAAAGCTTGTGTACATTGAGCCATCAGAATTCAAAGAGTATCTCAGCCACTAATGTGAACAATTTTGGATTTTGCAGTATTTTGGATATCCAGATAAGGGATACTTCCTAGAGCCCGCAGCACCACCTGCTCCACTGCTCTGAAGAATTTCCCAATACTAATGATTGTATTTTTCCCCAGTGCTGACAAAGAAGGCTGAAAGAGGAGGGGCGGACTTGAGAAGGTGCCTTCTCCTCCATTCAGCCACGGAAAAGTTTCTCTGGGAAGTGACAGCCATCTTTTAAAAAAAAATCTTTATAAAATTTGGTACTAAGAGCCAGCCAGTTACATGAAGGTGAATAAGAGGTGCTTAATGATTTGGCTCTTATACAGACACCTACATACTGGGAATATGTCATGCATTCTTGCGAAGGTAGGGTTAATGCAAAATTTGACAAAGAAGTTGACTAAGTTTGGAAGCAGCTGGCAGAACTGTTGTTCAGTTAAAATCCTTGGTGAGATGTTGATGCATCCTTCCTAGTAAGCCTCAAATCTCCAAAACTCATTCTCAATAAAGATTTTAAAAAAACATAAAATAGCATTTTATAAAGCAATTCATTAGTAGCAAAGAACACAAGTGTCTCTCTTCACTGACTGTGTAAAAGCTGCCTAGACTTCCTACCATCTGAGAAAGGAGACTAGAAAACAATACTTAATTTCTTTATCAATCATATATAGTAAAGATGTCCTAGTGACAAAAAGAACTTTTTGAAAATCCATAAATGTTTTGTCACACTTCATTCTTACGTCAGTGACTCAGTTTACTAAAACATGCTATCCTGCAGGAACTGCTAAGAAATACTCACCCTTGCCCAACTCTGTAATATCCAGGTGGACAGCCACAAAGATAACCACCTTCTGTGTTGGAACATCCATAATTGCAGGGGTTCTTTGTAGATGAGCACTCGTTTACATCATGGCATGCACTTGAGAATTGATCATAAGAAAATCCAGAGGGACATGCACATTTGTAGCTTCCAAGAGTGTTATAGCATGAAGCTGAGCCACAAATATTAGGATTTGAGCATTCGTTTTCATCTGTTGTACAAATCACATTTTAAAAAATGAAAAAGTGAACTTTGAAGGTGGGTATGTGTTAAAAAAAGGTTGCAATTTTCAATTACCAAAACTTCCATAATAATTTTGATATCTATGTTAATGAAGACTGGCACTAAGAAGTGCTCTTGCTATTTTTTTTTTAAAATACATCATTATATAACATGATTCCTTATAACAGAGGAAGAAATATATTCCATGCCCTAGTGTAAGATGGCAAATCCCTTCTATAATGCTTTACCTGCCTCTTGCAGCAATTATTAATCCCCTATCCCAATCCCCAGCATTTGCATGTTGATCTGAATGTAGGCTGCTTGTTCAGCAGTACAGAGCTTCTTCCACTATTATTTATTTAATTTAATTTATAGTCCACCTTTCTCCCAGCACAGAATTCAAAGTGGCATAATTCCAGCTACTGCACATCAGATCTGTATTTCACTTGCAGAAACTGTGGTCTCCATCTACTAGGGGATATATCTCCAGATCAGTGACCTGGAACATGTTTATCATTTCACAGAATGCTGAGCTCTCAAGCTTGACAAGTAAAATAAATCAGCTCCTTATTTGCTGTTTCTAAAGATTACAGAGGAAGGAGGTGATGCATTTTTGTACTCTCAGTGTGAAGAGTTGCATCTTTGGTGATGATATAATTGAAGAGCCAGTGTGATGTAGTGGTTTCAGCACTGGACTACAACTCTTGAGACCAAGGTTTAAAATACCACTTGGTCATGGAAACCTACTGGGTGACCTTGGGGAAGTCACACATTCCCAGCCCCAGAGGAAGGCAATGGCAGGCCCCTCTGAATAAATCTTGCCAAGAAATGACTTGAAAGCACACAACAACAGTAATTCAAGAGTCTTCTTGTCCCTAAAGAGCAGGTCAATGACTGGAAGATCAGTGTATTATTAGACAATGACTTAAATAAATAAAAAGTAGGAGGGTGGAATCCTGTTGGTGGTTTATGCCAGTATATCTTGCAATTAGTACTTCGTGCAACATTTTTTTCTGCTGCTGTGCAATGCCTGGAGAGAACTTGAGCTCCCTCATACTACTGCCAAGCTGGCATCTATCACTCTTCTAGACCTCTTGAGTAAATATGATGGTGAAATATCATGCTTCACCAGTGTCATATGCTCTTAGCCAAAATTCTCATGTTATGTTAGGAAGACTTGCATATTGCAGTGATTCTAGGTGGTTATATTCAGGATGATTTGGTAGGCCTTCCATATAAACATACAATGGTCAGGATTTCAGAAGCATAATTTAGTGATAATTTTTCATGAGCATATTTAGTGATGACTTGAGCAAGGGCCTTCTTGGTTTTCTAGACTACAGAACTCCCTTTCCAAGAGAGGCTAGGTTAGCTCCCTCCCAGTAGGCAAAGACCTGACTGGCTGCTAGATTACAGTGGGTGGGTGCTGTGTTTCTCTAATTTTTATTGCTGCATTTTAAAAACTGCTTAATTGTGTTTTAATGTTATAACTGTTTAATACTGTTTTAATATTAAAACTTGGTGTACTTTTACTTAGTTTTGAATCTTGTTGTGAGACATCTGCACCCTAGTCAGCAGAAAGGCAAGATTTTTTTTAAAAAAATATATATTTTTTAATTTGGGAATTGTTTGATTCAAAAGTTATCTTCTTACCTACACATTGATTCCACTGGTAATGCTGTACATATCCTTGTGGGCATCCACATCTGTAGCCACCAAGAATATTTTGGCAGCCATGTTGACATCTGTGGTTTCCATCACACTCATCTACATCTGTAAATATATATAATGTGGTACAAGGAAGTTAGACATTTAAGAAAGCTCACAGAAAGAGAATCAACTTGAAATGTGGTGCTATAGTAGAGTTCAGTGGATACCATGGATTGCCAAAATGAATTCTGTTGTTACTATGGATTGCAAATGAAGCCTGAATGCTCCCTAGAAGCCAAAATGACCAAAAGAATGCTATCATACTTTGGCCATTATCATGAGATTTTTTTAAAAAAAAACTTGGGGAAATGGGAGGGAGTAGGAAAAGAGGAAACCCACATTAAAAGAGGGTAAACTCAATCAAGGATGCCACAGCTCTGACTTTGCAGATTCTGAGCAGGATTGTTGATATCAGTGTGTCTTGGAGGCCTCTCATTTATAGGATCATCATAAATCAAGGCTGGTCTGACAGCAATTAACAACAAGTTTCATTGAACACAATGAGATCTGAGTAAACATGCATAGGATTACTCATCTTAAAAGAGTAATTTCTTCATAAAGACCAGTAGTTGGTAATGACTCTCTTGCCTGACATTCCCAGGAAATGGGTAAGTGCTCAATATTTGCCAAACAAACAAACTCCAACTTTCACAAGATACTTGTTTCACCCTCTGGTTGGTAACTAGGAACTGTTTACCGATCCATTTATACAATATATATAAAAATAAGGATTAAGTACAGATGTAGGAAAAGATTCTTCCTGTTTCTCATTTTAGTTGGAATCTTTTTGGTACACTTCTCCAGCATAACTGTACTAATGTAAGTGATAGCAGCAGAAGATAAGGCCTCAGATGTTGCAGCCATGAAGACAATATGAAATTGGATAAACTGGTTACTCAGAACTAGCGTATTTTGCCTTGTCACTGCTGCATGATCCTGGAAAACAGGGAAATTCCTATCATAGTGTATCAATAGGATTCCAGCCTCTGTTAATTTTTATAGACACTTTCACCTTGATATTCATACAGCTAGTAGCCCAACGAATACAGTACAAGATGTTAAACACAGTATACTACATATTACCTTGAAATTAAAAAGTGCCATTAGGCTCAACTAGCTCTTCAAACTAGGGTATTAAGGTTTAATAGTTCACATGCATTTGTTACAGAATAAGTCTTAACATAAAGCAAAAAGCAAAGCAGCTTATTTATATACCGCTTCATATCACACTATGGGATGTCTAAGCGGTTTACAACTGTGAGCTGATTGCCCCCCAACAAGCTGGGTACTCATTTTAGTGACCTCGGAAGGATGCAGGCCTGAGTCGAGCCTCAGCCCTGGCTGGTATTGAACTTGCAACCTTGTGGTCTATGAGTGAGTGGCTACAGTACAGCTGCAGTACAGGCATTTAACCACTGCGCCACCAGTCATACATAAATATGATGTATGACTATGATATAGCATTTCTGGAAACAACTCATGTGAACATAACTTAGGATGTTAGTATTTTACCTTCACAGTTTAATCCAGTTGAATCTAGAGAGAAACCTCTCTGGCATTCACAGGCAAAACTTCCAGGAGTATTCTGGCAAATTCCTTTCGACCCACAGAGCAAAGGTTGTGATCCACATTCATTGTTATCTACAAAAAGGTAATTTTGTATAAAATAGATGTAAAATCCACACAGACCTAATGAAAATATATCCAGAGTAAGTAATATATTACAGCCTTGAATTATGTATGTTTTAGATGTTTCTATAGCTCGACAACAAAAACATATGGTTTTGGAAATCTTGTTGGGATGAATCTGAAATATGGCAGAACTGTGGTAGCTATTTGTATCTCCACTGTTAGATGGGTTCTCTTCTGAAAATGTTTCACAGAATTTACTTCACATGAAAGTGATTTCAGTTAGCAAGATACATAAGTTAGAGGTCAAAGAAGGCTATAGAATTTCACATACCTGTGGAAAATATTCCATAACCTGTTTTTGATCAACTGGAATTTTAAGTTCAATTTTAGTACTGCTTTCCTCCTTTATCTCTTTGTGGTTATATTTAAAGTGTAATATTCAGCAATTTATAAAACCAGTTACTAAGAAAATGCTTAGAGTAAATGCTTTGATTTCTTCTGACATTTTTACTTATCAACATTTTTGGAACTTCTGAGAAGTAGGGCAAAGATGAAAAATGTCAAAATATATAACACAACATGTTTAGCATTACATAGATCAGATGGGTTGTTCAAATACTGCATGTTGTTGTGTGCCTTCAAATGGTTTCCGACTTATGGCAACCCTAAGATGAACCTATCATGGGGTTTTCTTGGCATGATTTGTTCAGAGGAGGCTTGCCATTGCTCAGTGGGTTCCCATGGCCCAGGGTACGATTCCAAGTGGGGAATTGAACCCTAGACTCCAGAGTTTCAGTCCAATACTCAAACCACTGGCCCTTTTTAAAAAACAAAACAAAAAAAACAAAAACAAAAAACAAATGTGTAGCACTGGTTCTATTTAAAATACTGCTTAATACTGTTAGAATGTTTTATTTATTTATTTTTAACCAATGAAAACTAATTGTTTCAATTGATCTTACCAATACAGGCTGTATGATGTTGTGTGAAACCTGGTGGACATTTACATGTGAACCCCCCCAGGGTATTGACACAAAGAAATTGGCAGTTATGCTGCTTAGTTTGACATTCATCCAGATCTAAAAATAAAAAGATGAAATGATTAAACACCATAATTTCTTTTAAATGAAATACATTTAAAAAGATGAAATGTGTTCTTTTAAATGAAGGCAACATAATTATTTACAACTAATAACTATTATTAATAATAACAACTAATCTATATCACAGCTAGAACAGTTCAAATGCTCTCTTACATAGGGCCATTGCAGACGGGCAGCCGTGGGCCGCCCTGAGAAGTGGCGGATTGGGGCCAAGATTGCCCCATGCCTTGGCCCCAATCCACTCTTTTTCCACCCCTGGAAGGAGTGCTAAAATAGTGCTCCTTCCACAAGGCACGGAAAGGGCACTGCAAGAGGTGACACACGCCTCTTCGGCGTCTCTTCCGGCTCAGCGTGTCTGGACGCTGAGCCGGAAGGATGTCATCGGAGTGCCCGCCGTGTGCAATGGTGGGTGCTCCAATGACGTCCTCGGGAAGGGGTTTGGGAGCCCAGGGTGTGGCTGCCTCTCCCCTTCCTTGGGTCCAAGATGGCACAAAGCGCTGTCTGCAAAGGGCCATAGTTAGTTTATATTTCGGCTTAAACTACAATGAGGTTTAAGCAACATCCTGTATCTAAATAATCCAAGAAGGATGAATAATAATTAATTAATAATCTAAGAAGGACCTACGACTCAGTTAGTCAGTACTACATATGCTGAGCAATTCTGTACCAGTCTCTGAATCTCTCACCTCCCTCTGTGTCCTACAGCAGAAGCACATAAAGCCCTTGAATCTATTTAGTTGAATCTATTCAGCTAAATGAAGTATTACAATATGATTCCCCACCCTTCCAAAAAATTGTATGTTAACAAAGTTTACATGTATGTAAACTAAACCAAGATTATTTTTAAGGAAAAGCTGCAATATAAGGAATGTGCTCCCAATCCAATTTGCTCCCCCCCTCCCCCCCAAATGCAAGTAATATATAAGAAGGAATAAATGAATCGTCATCATTGCCAAGTTACGCCATCCCTCACCTCTGCAGGTCTTTCCATCTTCTTGGAGGATATAGCCACGTGGGCATGAACACTGGTAGCTTCCTTCTGTGTTCTTGCAAATAAAGTTGCATGGTTTGGGAGATTGGGAGCATTCATCAAGATCTGTTTAGGATTTTAAAAAAAAATCTATCAGTAATCAAATTTCTTTAACAAAAGGCTAAAAATGATCATACCCAAAGACACAAATATAGGAAGATGAATTTCCCCAAATAGGAAATTTTGGTAAGATAAACTAGGTTGTGCTAACACCTTTCCATTAAAATCAACAATATTCTACCTTCTAAAATAAAAGTCATTACCTTTCTTTAAAATTATAGAGTTCAAAAGCATCTAATGTAAAGTAAAATAATCACATGCTTATGAGAAAGTGACATAATGGCCAGAATCCTGTTGGGAGGTTACAAACCTGGATTTACACATTCATTGCATTCACAATCCCTATGTAGTCCATAGTTTAGGGAACACACAGGAACTATATAAGTCCCCCAATCCTCATTTACCAGGAATCAGCTGTTGCAGGTGAGAGCAGTCAATTCCTCTGTTGCTTAGGAAAAGGCTGACATGTTTCCACCTCCTCCTCATGCAAATGCTATCTGCCCTGAGGGGGAATTGCAACAAGGACTCCACTTCTGCCTCTTGTGGCAGGGATTATTCAGTGGGAACATCAGTCATCTTCTTTCTAAGCAACAGGGGAATGGACCCCCATCAATTACAGCAGCTGCTTTCTGAGTAAGAGGGGATTGGGGGTGGAGATGGGCTGGAATTCACTTCATAGGTCAATAACTACGGCAGTTACACATTTGTAAGATTCCACCCAAAATTTTGGGGACAGAATGAAATAATCAAGCCTACAATTTTCAGAAAAGCAGGAAAGTGTGTTCTTTTATCTATCCACTAGCTTGAGATCTAAGAATTAGTGCACAGAGTATGTTAAAGGATCATCAACAGGCCTATCTCAGTTCTAGATATATACTTGTCACTTCAATAATATAAGACTTGCTTTTTGAAGGAAGTCTGGAATCCTAGTTGTACCTCCAATTATGTTCACTGAACATATGGAGGCCAAGTGGAATTGTATATGCCCCCATGTTAGCACAGGTGGAAGACTGAGTCCATATGCAGAAGACAGCCAGCCAGATAACAAATGCCACTGAAAATTCTGGAAGTAATTGTAGGCAAAAACTCCTTCATCAAAACAGAGTTTTACTCACACTGCCGATGTTTTGTGGATTTTAACAGAAAGACATACCCATACCTTGTGTGCCTATCAACAATGACCAACATGTATTTGTTGCCATCTTCACTGGGTTTATAGGGGCTGGCCAAATCAGCACTGACCACCTGGAATGGTCTTTGGGTGGCACACTTGCTTGACACAGGAAAATCTTTCAGTTTTACTTTTTAACACACTGTATAATCCAAATACCTTGTACAGGGGTTTACCTTTAGATCTGGACAGACCTTTTCCAACTGAGAGAGGCTTGAAAAACCTGCATGCCCCATTAATCTATGTAAGTAATGGGCACAATCCAAATGTAATGGGACATTAGACATATTTGCACATTTGGCTTTTGCCACCATGTGATAAAGCTTATCCCTTTTTACTCCTCTGGCATAGACAGACCCTTTTGAAGATGTTGTGCACTCATCCCCTTGAAACAGCACTTGATACCCAACACTCACTAAACAATTTTCAAGATTATTTGCACAAATACACTAACTGGGAATGAAAGCAGTTCCCATTTGTTGAACCTTGCTAGGGGCTCCATTTGCTAAACACACAGAGGACACTGGAGCAGGCCTTAAGTCCTTCAGGAACTTTAGACTGTTTACCATGTGATGAGTGGCCGCACTGTCCAGGAGCCAAACACCCCCCTGGAGTGTTTGCCTGGTAGATAAAAGCAAGATTGCCTTCAGCTTGAGAAGCAACGTCTCTCCTTTCTAGAGACTTCATCTTACAGCTGGCTGATGTTCCCTTTCGTGCTGCAGAAGACATCCATCATTCATTTTCCTATCTCATGTCCACAGTGACTTCCTGCTGTTTCATCAGCTTCCTCTGAGTCAGCTTTTCTCCTTTTTGCACACAGCATACTGCATGCACCTGAGACATTTTACATTCTGGGACAAAGCCTCACTGACACCCCATTCCTGCACATTCAGCAGAATGTATCAAGGAGCCTCTACCTGTATACAACTGTATAGCACAGGTGGAGTCCTCAGTCTTGCAGTGTTTTTGCTGCAGTGCCTACATGAGAGCTGTGGAACCTGTTGCCTGATAGACATAAAATTGGATTTAAAATCAATCCATGCTTTTCTGGCCTATAGCAAGACGAGAAGAGAAATTACTACAGTTTCCACACTTGTGCCATACATATATACAGCTGTATGTGTGTAGAGGTATATTCACATTTTATGCTGAATATGTAAAGAGGTGGGTGGATAAGATCCTGCTCCCCTCATGCATGCAGTGACTGTGGGTTACAGATGAATAGAGCTAGGATCAGTCTTGGACTTTATCATGAGGAAGAGCACTCTTACTTCCTAGACCATATCAGGAAGAAAACACTGCCCTCAATAATCCCAAGAAGAGTAGACTCATTGTATCAATTGTTACATCATTAATAGTTAAATACAACAGTTTGTAAATGGAATTCAATGGGTCTACTCTATGTGGAACTACCAATAGGATTTAGGCCTCCCTCTATTATTGGGGGAAATGTAACTATAGCAAACAAGTTATTTTTAAGAACAAAAAGAGTTAGGGATATATGCATATGTGCAGCAATTGATCAATTTTTTGCTTAGCCTACTGTTCAAATCTTTTTGTGGTGTCACTATTGCTCCTTCTTTTCCTGAGTTGCATGGCAGAGGCAGAGCTCTGGGCAGTGAAGGACTACTTATGCCTGTGCTTGGCTTCTGAAAAGAGTGCAAGTGGAAATTGGAAAGACAGACATCACCCCTTCCTTATAAACAATCTGTAGGGAGTGAGGAGAGATTCCCTTCCTGGGAGCTTTTGTATGAATCTGAAACAGCGAGGTTCCACTAGAGGTTTCTGCAAAAGCAGAATTTGCAAGATGGATGCCACTGGAGGAAAACAGTGTGTAATTTCTGTAAACTGGGCTTTTGCAAACAGCATTACTTGCTTTTTTCTGTTGCCTCCTAAAAGCAGGGGGAGGGGAAAAAAGAAAAGTAAGAAAAATGGATTTTTCTCTTTCCATTGAGAATTTTCAAGGAAGAAGAAACCAAGCAAAGGTGATATAATCTAAAACAAATAAAATAAAATAAAATGCCAGGTTTTTCAGTAAAATCACCATTATCACTCTCCATGTTCTCAGAGGAGGAGAACCAGAGAGATCAAAAGTAATTTCCAATAAGCAGGGCTTCTGACAAAAGTATAGGTGCTTCATCTGATGGGGAAAGTACACTTGCCTATAGCAAAGAGACAATTAATTGAATCATGGAAGTAGTGAAGGGAACTAAGATGAGCTCTCAGTTAATGATCAATGAACCCCCCTCAGTCTAGTTCAGAATTAGGTAACATATAGCAAGCATAGAGAATTACTGAAAAAAACTGAATATTTTTGCAAAAGTTTTTAATGGAGTCTTAATGTCTTAACATTTATAAACGTTTTGGTTAAATGTTTGTGTACTTTTGATGACTTTAAACTGCATCCAGCATTTGGGTTCCATATTGCATAACTATGAAGTTCAATGATGAAACTCTTCATACTCTTCAAGTTGGAGCTAATGCAAGAGGGAAATGGTACCAACATGACTATTAAAAACTTTCCTAACACCCAGCTATAGGACTTGGTTGGGAGGGACTGGTTTGCTTAGGCGATTATAACAAGTCCTTTTCACACTACTTCCACCTTATGATTCATCAAGTAGCTGCTGTTACCCATCGCTGGGGCCGCCGGGGACCAACACCTTCCCCACCAACACACCTGGGGCTGGAGCGCGGCCGGGAAGAGCTCAAAAGCCCGCCGGCTTCCACCCCTCCCACCAACTGACCAGCTGAGGCGGCGACGCGAGTGGGAGCCGAGGCGGAGGCGCTGGGGCCGCCGGGGACCAACACCTTCCCCACCAACACATTTGTGACTGTAACGTGGCTGGAGAGACTGGGAGGAGCTTAAAACCCTTCCCTAGCAAAATCTTCCCCAGCAATAACGTTACTATGTATTGCAGTGCTTTTGTATTTTATACTGTATATTGTGTATTTTTAATAACTGTTTAAATTGTTTGTCGGTTTTGTTTTTGAGGGGTGGGTTTGGGTGGGGCTGGGAAGAAGGGATGGGCCCTGTATTAATGTTATATGATATTGTTAATTTGTTGTATTATATTATGTTGTTCACCGCCTACATTGGCTAGCCAGAGGGGCGGTATATAAATAAATCGTATTATTATTATTATTATTATCTTAGAGTAAGAAGGGAGTGCTTTGTGTTAAACATTTTTCCACTCTGCTGAGATTCAGAAAGAGGGAATCAAACAGAACATTTCTCAAAGGTGAGCTGAGCTCTGTGCCAGTTCCCATCCAGACAAAAATGTGGGTCTGAAAAAGGAAATAGTCATTTCCCCTGATATAGTGAATGGTTTACATTTTATGCCAGCCAGGAGAAGGTATTAACATGGTCATAAAAGGTCTCTGTATAATCAAGATAGGTTAAACATTTAATGAAAATTAAGAATTTCAGTGCAATGTTATACTGCAGTTTTAAAATCTACTTATGCTAAATTATAGAAAGTTGCAAATCAAGCTTCAAGCAAACAAAAAGTGATGAGAGAAGGGAATAGGAAAACTTACCCACACAAGACGTTCCACTAATGTCAGTGGTATACCCAACTTTACAAAAGCATCTGAAGGACCCCATAGTGTTGATGCACTGACCGTGCCTACACAGACTTGGCATGACTTTACACTCATCGATATCTGTGAAGTTATAAGAAATACTTTGAAGAGAAAGTTTATTTTGTGGGCATCAAAATATAGTATAATTGATGTCAGATTTTTCAGAAGTCAATCTGTGCAGTGGCAGAAAATTTAACTGCTGTTACTTATGTTTCTGGCACTCTGATAGTAGATACGGCAGTAAAGGATATTTCTGTTGAAGTATCATGCCCACTGGGAAAAATTTGGAGCTGCTGTTCCCCTGAACTGTTTCATTTTTAAAATTATTTTAGCAGCAGATTTTTTGGGTGGTGATTTTTATTGTAAATCAATTTGCGATTTCTTAAAATGTAAAAAGTATACAAAAATTCTCAAATGAAAAACAAACAAATATATTTTTAAAGTTTTAATTCACATATTGTATGGTATAGGCCACTGCATGACCTTGCACTTCTCCAAGCATTGGTTCTTAATGTCTCATAAATGGCTTACTGAGTCTATTCCACTCCATTGTTTGATGTCAGTAATTGTAATCAAACCAACTGTTCTGCTAGTTTATTAAACTTTCTAAGATGCTTTGGATCCCATGCTGGGAGAAAGGTGGGGTATAAATTGAATTTCTAAATTGAATAAGTAAATAAATAATAAAGAGAAAAATTCTATTCTACAAATTAAATCAAATAGAAGCTATACATTCATTAAGACGCTTAATTACCTAGTGAAACTATTCAGCAAATATTGGTATTTAATTTGCAGTACAGCCGACATAAATATCGTAAATGGACCAGATCTTGTCTGATGCTGGATGCTAAGTAGGACAAGCCCTGGTTAGTGCTTGGTTTGGAGACCGCCAATGAATGCAAACAAATACCAGATGTTGTAGGCTCTATTTCAGAGGAAGGCAGCTCTGACAGAAGCACCTCTGAGTATTCTTTGCCAAAGAAAACTATGGGCCTTTGCAGACTGCCAGAAATAGTGCACATTAAATTGAGGCACTGCCCTGGCTCAGTGCTAGGGAATCATGGGAACTGTAAATTATTGTGGCACCAGAGCTCTCTGACAGAGAAGGCTCAATGTCTCAGAAAAAAATACAATTCCCATGACTCCCTAGCACTGAGCCAGGGCAGTGCCTCAATTTAATGTGCACTATTTCTGGCAGTCTGCAAAGGCCCTAAGTCACCATAAGTCAACAGGTAACTTGAGGGCACACACACACACAGCTATGTATGTCATAATAGTCCTGGATTTTGCTATACAACCCCCTTTTTAACAATATCTTTAGCTTTAGAATTAAAGGACTGCTTCTAATTTGAGGGCTTTTCATAAGAAAATTATCTTACATTTTGGAAGAATAAACTCAGAATAAAATACCACTGAGCAAATAATGAAGAACAGGCAAATAAGTCCCATTTTTAAAAGTTCAAAATATATTCTGTTCACAAACACATATCAGTTCTCTACAAAAACAATACCTCTTCCATCAGTGGTGTATCCTGGACCATGTGGACAAAGTTTCTTGTACTGAGTTGTTCCTGGAAGTGGGCAAATCTCACACTGGTTGCCCCATCCTCTTCCTCCATCACAACAACATTCTGATTTGGTGACAAGGTTACGGCTACTAGAAGCCATCTGACACATTGTCTGTAAGACCTCAGCAAAGCAGAAGCCTTGGCGGTTATCTGTGAATATATGAAGAAGTAAGATGTGAATTAGTGTAAGATTTTATTAAATTAAAAATGTAGCTGCTCTTCAGCCATGGTTCGCAGAGTGGCTTATAGTTTTGTGCAACAGATCTTATCTGAATTAAATCCAATTCTAGTTGTAAAATAAAGACTTTTGTTGTGAGCAATGGAGGGGGTGGTCATTTTGTAAGGAAGTTTGTAAGTGTGGTGTGGATAGCTGGGTATCTTTCAGACCAAGAGTGCAATTCTAAATCAAAAGATGCACTGGGGATGATGGGGGTGGTAGGAATAAGCAGGAGCCAACTGAACTACTCTTACTGAATTAGCCTTTGACTAATTAATCTTGGAAACCAGCAGAAGGCTCTGCCAACACCACTCCTCTAATGGAACAGAGGAGGCTCTTTATAAGAATAGTGAGAAAAGGTGCAGGGGAAGAAGGGTCAAAGTGAGGGAGAAGTTAAGATATGTCAAATCCAAATGTCTCCCAGTCAGGGTCACAGTCACTGTGCAGACGCAAAGGCCCAGGTCTTCAGCCATCTTGGTGAGTTAAAAGAACACTCTAAGTAGTATTGAATAAAAGAGGCATGCTATCCTGTGTGAACTTTCAGCAACCCCACATTTTATTCAATTAGCTAAGGGTACTTTTCCAGATCATTGAACTCCATCAAGATACATTACTTCATAAAGGTCCAAATGACAAGTTTCTTAAAAATTAGTAAACTGGCCAATGAGGAAGATCTTCAAAATTACATTTTTCTTTGTGACATTTTTAAAGGGAGATTTGAAATACTAACACAACTACTAATAAATGTTGCTTAACTGTTATACTATCTATATTTTTATGGTATTAAATAACTAAAATTCCAGTATCATTTCCTCTTAGTATTAACCAAATGTTGATAACAAAATACTGGAATTTACCTTCCCTATTTTTACAATTTTTCTGTACAGTAAGAGTGCAAAATAGTTTTTTTTTATTCAGCAGATTTATAAGCAAAATGAGTAAGGCAAACATGAGTAAGTGAATATCTTAAATACAAATGTTAAAAACATCATCACTACACTTCAGATCTTCATCTGGGGAAACCAGGGATGTGTCTGGTGTCTGCTCTGATCAGTAATGTATGTATATTGCTATCTCACACGTGTAACTGTCTGTACACACACAAGAGGATCACTTTGTAGCAGTGGAGTTCTACATGTTTATGCAGGAAAGGAAGAGAGAAGAATGACATGGCATCTTCTCTGTTATCTTGTACAGTTGTCTCTCCATAGCCATGGAATTTGCATTCAATGATTTAACGATCCACGAATTTAAAATATTCACCCCCCCAAAAAATCCCAATAAATTCCAAAATGCAAACCTTGATGTTGTCATTTTATATAAGAGACATCATTTTACTATCCCATTGTATATATTGGGACTTGAGCACCCACAAGTTTTAGTATATATGGGGGGAGAGTGTCCTGGACCCAGACCCCAGTGGATACCAAGGGCTCATTGCATGTAAATTTCCTATTTTCCAGGTTTAATTAGTTTCCTCCCAAACAAATTGATTTAATAAAAATGTATTAAACAGAAGAAATATATTTAGGTCTCCCACATGTAACCAAGACATGTAAAAAGTATTTTGCTTTACCGAGCTAACAATATCCAGATTAGCAAATTATTATATTAATTACTATAATTTTTAACTGACTATTAGAGAACAGAGAATATAGACTGTTAAAGTTTACTTGCCAATGCACTCAGTTCCAGATGGGCTGGACTGGAAACCTTCATTACATTCGCACCTGTAACTTCCAATTATGTTGATGCAGCGACCGTTTTCACAGATACCTGGCTTCATGCGGCATTCATTTTCATCTTTATCACAAGCAAATAAATCAACCAAATTATACATGTATGCTATTAGAACAAAACCAATTCAAATTAATAATTTAAAAGTAAAAACTACTGGTTAGGTGAGAGAAATTTAAAAAGTCTGACTAAGAATAGGTATGTCTGATGGTTTTATTTAGATACAAGTAGTCTGTGCAAGGGAGAGCCAGATCAGTATTTTCTCTCTCCCTTTGTAAGGGGTGGGTGGGGTTAAGTTTTTGTCCACAAACTCTGTTTCAGTCAAAATTGCCCTTTTCCTAATATTTGCAATGTGACGAATATTCCCACTGATCCTAGTGGGAGCTTCCTTATCCTTGTGAAGAGGTGGATTTTGATCTGGGACTATGAAGAGAGTTAATGCTTAAAGACCCCACTTCTTTTATTATGGTCCAACTCTGAGTCAGGATCCTTCTGGCAAAGTATTTAAAAAACAACATGCTAAAGCTAAAACATATGAATAACATCACATATACCTAGGCCCTGATTTGCAAGAAGTTTGAAAGAGAAACTAGAATGCTAAGGGAGCAAAGTAGATTAGCAGTAGGAAGGGATTCAAAAGACTAAGACCATTGGAAATAGAATATATGGAATGAGAAATAGAAGCATAACACTGAGAGAAGGATAGATCAAGCAGATGGCACAAGGAATGGAGGCAGAAAAAGTGACAGAAAATTACAGCAATTATGACCCAATGAAAAGGCCACAAAGGAAATCATCTCACACAAGGCAAAGGAACAAGAAGAACCAGAGTGAAAACTAGTCAAAGAATGAAAAAGATAAAGAGGCTCAGAAAACTGGGATAAGGCTGAGATGATTTGCAAAACAAAATAAAACACACAATGAAATCTTTAGCTGGAGGTGTTGAAAAAAGCAGAAAACTATTTAGAAAATTACACTATAATTTTAATGAATTGCTAATATGCAACAAATATTTGAAACTATATTTTTTCACAAATACATTTTTCAGCCACCCTATGACAAAAATTATGCACTCTTAGCAAGTTAAATGGGTTCAAGCTTCTTTAACTTTTAGAGAACAGTGCATTTCTTTCTTAATACATACCCATGCAACCTTCTCCATCTGGTCTACGGGTCATTCCAGGAGGGCAGATACACATAAAGGTCCCGATAAGATTTTTGCACATCATCCCTCTTGATTCACAATCATGTAGACCCTCTGCACATTCATCAAGATCTTTTAAAAAGCAAAAGAATCTGTATGTTTAGAACGTAAAAGTCTTTTATCCTTTGAATACTACTGTCTCAGTACAATCCTAGATACACTTACACAGAAATTAACCATGCTGAGTTCCAGAGATTTATTCCCTAGTAAATTCATTCTTTACTGCAATCTTAGTATGTTGGTGGTATTGTTGTAGTTGCTGTTCTGGTGTGGTTTCAAGTTAATTTTTAATTATGGCAGCTCTAACTTACCACAGGGCTTTCCTGGCAAGATTTGTTCAGAGCGGGTTTGCCATTCCCTTCCTCTACAGTTGAGACAGTTTAACTTGCCTGAAGTCACACAGTAGGTTTCTATGACCAAACAGGGATTCAAACCCGGCCTCCCAGAGTCCATGTCCAACATTCAAAGCACTACACAATGATGGCTCTTGTTAGTGACATATACATTTCAACTTATGCTTGTTGTGAAGGGAGAAATTCAATGCTTCTCTTTTGCAATGACCCCTCCCCACTAAAGACTCAGCCTCCTACTGCAAGACCATATAGTGGATGGAGAGCCAGAGGAGGTGTCAAAGAATGGTTTGGCTACATCCTTATAGCCAAAGATAAAATGACAAATGCATCATTGAATTGATATTGTCTCCCAATGCAGAATATTGGCTTTAGTTTCCCAATGGCAGGACAAGTGAAACATTTGTAGAGTGTTTAATTGTACATTATGGGACAGAGCAGTTGATCTAGTTACTACAAGCAACCACACTATTTTGCAGTTAACAGTTTACACCTGTCTTGCCATTTTACAATCATGGTCTGTCCCATCTCATCTAGATGCTGTGGTGTTATTTTAATATGTCTCATACTCAAGAGCAGGAGTAGGCAACCTTTTTGAG
>CM034703.1:73495227-73516890 GCA_020142125.1 Phrynosoma platyrhinos
ATATTACAGAATCTCAGGGCAGAAAACACTTCAAAATGAATGAAAACAGTAGGAAACATACAAGATAATGTTAAAACATGTGAAGATCCTTAAATCTTGGAGGCTTTGCCCATCTAGGGCAGGTTGCTCACCCAATTCCTAACCTGGGAGCCACCAATCTACAAAAACTCTTTGTCAGGATTTGCCTTTAGCTTATTTGCCTTAATCCAACCAATTATGGCATCCATATATTAGTCCAGCACTTATACCTAACCAATTGACTCTGAAACAAAAGGCAGAGTTGTGTGTCATCAGAATACTGATGGCACTCATCTTCAAAACCAACTGACCTCAACTGGACCTTCATATAAATATTAGGTAGCATGGGGGATAAAATGGAACACAGTGGCACTTCACACCCTAATGAATTCTCTGAAGAAAGAAATTCCTGCTGGACAGGAGTGAATGTATGACATGGAGTTATGTATTCATAACTGTGTGGTAGTCATGATCCCTACATAGCTCCTAGTTTAGGGGACACATAGGGACCATGAAAGACCCTCAATACCCAGTTACTAAGAAACAGTTGTAGAGATGGATGGGGTCCATTCATCTGTCACTGAGAAAACAGCTGACTGATGTTCTCACCCGTCTTCCATGTAAGCGATTTATGGCATGAGGAGGAATTGCAACAAGGACCCTATCTTTGTCTGGACAACAGGTATCATTCATGGAGTGGGGTGGGAATGTCAATCAGCTGCTTCCTGAGCAGCAGGGAAATTAACCCTGTTGATTGCAGCAGTTACTTCCCAGTAAGTGGTGATGCACAGGTTATAATTCATTCTGTAGCTCCATAGCAACGGCAGCTACACATTAATAACTGCCCAATAGGATACTGGTCTTTGTTTTTCTGAAATAGGGTTGGCCTTAATAAAATGAACCACTTCCATTTCTTCTCTGGTTTTTGTGGGTTTTGTTATCAAGTTTCAGATTAGTTACATTATAAACCTTCAGTCATCAACAGTTCTCCCTCTCTTAAGTTCTCTATACATCTTCTAATCAAGATCATCTAAAGTTGGAAAAATAGCATTTCTGTAACTGCAGATATTTTGGCATTCAATTGTAGGAAAGTGTGAGTCTTTCCACAGAAAAAACTGCCCTGTCCATTTCCTTCTCTGAACACTATGCTTATAGGAAATTTGAATTCCATCTATCAGTGCTGTCAAGTTTTAAATATCCAACAAGTTTAAAATTTCCAGTTTTACTGTCTGTCCAAGCCATCTAGATAACCTCTCCATTTTTGCAGTTCTTTAAAACAAATTAGATGGGAACAAATTACCTGTTAGTTGAAGCCATATTTATCTATTTATTAAAACACTTCTATTCTGTCCTTTATCATAGGAGCTTGGGGCAATGTACAATATATACAATTTAAACTACTTTCAGTTTAAAAGCATAAATAATGTAAACAAGATAAAACATATTGAACATAGCAACATTTAAATCAATTTTAAAGCAACAATTAAAACTACTTTTAAAAACTACAACAATTTAAAACCATGTGCATGTATACTTTGAAATAAATTAATCCCTAAAGGCTTTACTAAAAAGCCATGTTTTGGCTTGACACCAAGAAACCAACATTGCCACCAGTCAGACCTCCAAGGGATTATCAGATGGAAGATGAATTGGAAGATGGAATGTAGTAGCTTTGCTCTATGCTATTTTTATTAAATACATCTACAGTAGATTTGTGCATGTCAATACCAGTGATTTAGTGATGTGAGAATACCACCATGAATGAGAAATGCTCCTCTAGTCTTCATAGCAGATTGATTTTGTGAAGTGGTTCTTAGTGTAGCACATACCCTGATTGGACAAGGAAGATGCTAGATAATTCCCTATCTCTCATACAGGAGCCAATGTAGGTCACTGTTGCCTGAACACAGCTACCATGAGTTTCTGTTCCATTGTGTGAAATTGGAGGAACAGTGCTTGGCTTATTTTATGGGATATGTAAAAATAAAAGGTACTTGAACAGAAAATGGAAAGAATGAAAGAAAATAGTAATGTGAATCGCTTAATCATTTTGAAATTGAGTAATTACATAGGCGCAGGAAACATTTAGCACTCGTGATCATGTAGCATGAAGACTGTGGAAGGGTGTTTAGTAAAGTCCTGTACAGTGGCAGTAACTGGAACCCAGGAATGTTATATTTTGAAAGGTTTTACACAGAAAATGACATGGATTAATCACTAGCAAAGCTGTTGTTATTGTTGTGAACAGCTGCCAAAAATATTTCAAAGCTGGCAAGAAAACAAAGTAATACATACTAAATGTTACAAAGGAATTAAAACAGTTGTAATCTCTGAAAATATACTTCTCAAGCAAGGAAAATCCAGCATCTTTCAATAAAAACATTTGTTCTTAGATCTATGTAGATTAAATTCATATAAACCACTGAAAGTGCATATAAAGACGACTTTAATCCTAATCTAGATAAATATATCAATAGAGTTCACCACAGCAAAGGTGTGAGGATGTAATTCCTATATGGTTATCTAAACATATTAAAGACTAGGATTGTTGGTTCCTGATATATTTCTTCCTTATTTCATGAAACCTAATGCAGTTTTATATTTCACTTTCTTTTATGAAATAACAAACTAAGGTTATAACACTCTAGAAGATAAAAATAAAAGTTTCATCATATTCAGGTTGATATTCCTTACAAACTGATGTAAACAATACTGAAATGCAAATAGTTCTTTTTTCTTGATAGTCTAAATAGGCTCAGAATGAACACAAACCCCTGTAACAGGAAGAGTAACATATAGTCCATACTACTTCAAGGTCTTTTGTGTGCATGTGTGCGCATAAATGCACACATGCATGCACACATACATCCTGCTGCTACAGGCTCTGCTGCCAAAAAAAAAAAAAGCACAATAATGATGTGAAATGTGGCATGGAGGGAATCACATTTTTTGTAGTGTCAGAAGTGTCGGCACAGCAGTGATGCCAGGGGTGGCAGCAGAGTGCATCCACTAATGAGCTGGGAAGGAGGCAATGTAATGCCAATCACTGCTTTGTAGGCTAAACCCACCTACTGGGAAGACCTTCAGTGATTTTAATGCTTGTTAAACCTTACCATTCTTTAACACAATATATTTCTGAGCAATTTCTGTTATATTTTTCTCTAAAATGATATTTTCAGACATTATCAGTTTTGTTAAACTTTTTCAAATATACTACACACATGTGTGTGCAAATAACATCTTAGCTAAATGTAGCTACATCTGTAAATAAGCAGTTTAATATTTATGTGTTATTTCTATCACAGCTATAACACCTATAAAAGGTAGCCTTACCAATACAGCTTTCACTTTTGACTTCATACCCTGGTGGGCAGATGCATCTGAATGACCCTTCCAAGTTTTGACATGTACCAGGAAAACATGACCCAGGAAGCACCACACACTCATTAATATCTCAAGAGGATATGGAAGGAAGAGAGAAGAAAAGAAGAAATTTAAAGTTTATGAAATGAATACATACAGGTGCAATATGCAAATGTTCCCATTTCCCATACTTTTGTGTGTACTCCAAACTTATCTGATATAAAAAATGCTCACAAAATTTCCCATCAAACAAGAATGAATGAAAAAATGACAAACTGCCACAAGGTAGTTTTCACTTTGAAACTTTTTTGCAAATAATAAAAATAATATTTTTTTTCACAAATGTGCAAAAAAGAGAGCAAATAATGGCTCTTTTGCACAAAGGTTTGATGTATTGAAAAAACCCTGGTGTGCACAAACAAAAGAATTAAAAAAGATGTGAATAATAACTAAAAAATGTGCAAAAAAACCCTTTTGCAATCCTGGTCATCTGGGAGAAAATTCTTAATATTATTTGTTTTTGTCTTCAGGAATGAAATAAATGAGGATCTACATCCCTAATATGCATGTATTTAATTTATATGCCAGTTTTCTCTCAAGAATGGGATTCAAAGTGACAATCTATAAATAAACTGTATTTAATTACTATTGTTTTTCAGCATTCCAACATTAAGTTAGTTCCAAGGCATCAGCTCAAAGATCAAGCATATGGCTTCTGGACTTATGACCTCATCCTAGCTACTGTAAATGGGTATACTCTACATCACTGAATGGCTGCTTTGGCATAGAATCCATTTCTATTGAATACACATGTGACTAATCTTAGAACTAATTACTGATAAGCAACTAATTTTTTGATTTGTCTCATTTTATATATATAGGATTATGCTTCAGCAACAGTTTACATCTATCCACAGATGTTAGTCCTGGAATTCTTCTTCTGGGCTTTACAACACATGTCCTCAGTACAATCCCAGTATTTTTAATCCAGGTATTCAAAGTATGATTGTGACTGACATATTTCTAATATGGAAATAATCTACACTGATGGTGTTACATAAATGACAACAGTGATGATGATTATGAAACTGATATAAATAATAAAACACCTAAGCAAATTACTTTGAAAAAGTTCCTTTAATTTCACTATATCTTATTTTTAAGTAATAAAATATATGTTTATCTATTCTTTGCATTTTTATTCAAAAATAATGCAATTCCATATCTATTTCTGCAAAAATGTCACACTGTGTTCAGTGGCACTTAATCCCTGAAGAACATAACAAGAGTCATGTTGGATCAGACCAAAGTCTATCCATTCTAGTGTTCTGTTCTCACAGGAGCAAAAATCTATGCTTCAGGGAAGTCCATAAACAGGACATGAGTGCAAGAGCACCCTTCTGCTTGTATTCTCCAGCAACTAGTATTCAGAGCCATCCTGTTTCTAATCCTAGTTAAAGGTGAACAGCATTACATCTCTAGTGAAGTCACCTTCACACTTGCCAGTTGCTTTCATACATACCAATGCAGTTCTTGCCATCTGGAGTAAGTTCATAACCTTCATTACATAAACATTTGAATGAACCAATTTCATTATAACATCTCCCATTTCTGCACACCTGCCCAAAGAAGGAGCTGCATTCATCAATATCTATAAATAAGCAAGGAAAAAGTTAACCATTTCCCATGAGGTCAACAAAATGGAATGTATGTACAGATGCAGTTGTCATAGTATGTTATGAACACATTAAGCTGATATTTCTTAAAATGACAAATCATAGCCAGTAAAGGAAAAGTTTCTTCTGAGTGAAAAAAACATTTCTTCAGCACTTGAAGGAATATATGTAACTAGGCAAATTGTTGCCTGTTGTGTTGTGTTTCAGGCATATATATTTCAAGGAACTTTGGAACAATTTGCATCTTAATTTTTACCTCTATTTATCAGTAACATTTTGACACTAATTTCTTTGAATTGTTTCATATATTTGGAACTATGGCACTGAAACAGTTCAGCAGAATCACATCTGTGGTGAGGTTTCCATCAATATTGTTACTTACACTCATGAAAAGGCACCCAAGAAATCTTTTCATTAAAAAAACAAAACAAAACCTTAATACAGGCAGAGTCTCCCTTATTTGAAATGCTTAGGACCAGAAGAGTTTGCGGTTTCAGATTTTTTCAGATTTTGGAATATTTGTATATACATAATGAGATATCTTAGAGATGAGTCCAAAGTCTAAACATGACATTCACTTACATTTTATATACACCTTATAAACACAGCCTGAAGATAATTTTATACAATATTTATTAGTAATTTTGTGCATGAAACCAAGTTTGTATACACTGAACCAGCAGAAAACAAAAGTGTCACTATCTCAATCACCCATGTGGACAATTTTTAATGTTTGATTATTTCAGATTATGGAAAATGTAGATACAGGATACTCAACTTGTACTGGAAGGACATACATATATTTACTCTAAAGTAAGATATATAGAGGTATATTGATTGGAAAAATGACATATTAGAAGAGGGTTGCAATCAGCTCTCTTAATCTCTTTTCATCCTTGAAAGCAACCACAAGTCGAGGGGCACCAGAAGAAATGGGTTTTAAATCCTTTCTCTCAACCTACTTTTCTCAGCTGAAATCTTAACTCCAAAATGAGTTATTAGCTCCAGTGGAGAAAAGAGATGCATCCTAGTGGCAACCAGTTATCCAGGCCCCATAATAGCCCAAATACAAATCAATGCATTTGTGTTTATCCATTAGAGAGAAAATCCTTCTCATGTTGGTCAGAGGTCAGCTAGTGGCAAGAAACAGATAAAGTTATTTAAAAACTTTTGACAAATAATTTTAAAGTAAAAATAAGGTGATGTTAATTTTGCCCTGCTTAAGTATAAATTATATTTTATTGTTTAAATCATTTTTAACAAAATGTTTATCATATGTTTTGAAGATTCTGACCATAAATTCTGACCATAAATGACTAGAAATCTAACATTGGTTTGTCTGTTTCATTTGGGAAATGAAAAGATGTAGCTTTTATCATTCCTCTTACCCATACAGTCATTGTTATGAGTTAGCTCGAATCCTGGATAGCATAAACAGTTATATGATCCAACTGTGTTTTTACAAGTTCCATTTCCACAAGGATGTCTTTCACATTCATCAACATCTACATAAAGAAAATATTACAACAAGAGGATGATTATTTTTAGAATCCTCTCAGGAAAGGATCACTGACGTAACCTTGTCCCTTCTTCTATGTATCTCACAGTTTTATTCAGAAACAGTATAACAACTAACAACTACATTTATTTATGAATGTGGACCACAAATATATTTGAGGTGTATGTTACAGTACCAATCCTAACCAAACTTAACCAAATTCTCTTTGTATATTAAATCTTATAATTTACATATTTATAAAGCAAGTAATCAACCTACCCATGCACATAGTTTGGTCATGGGATGCCTTAAAACCATTTTGACAGATGCAGTAGTAAGTCCCTTCCTTATCCACACATGTGCCATGACTACATACATTAGGAATTTCTTGGCATTCATTGCGATCTGTAACAAAAATAAAATTTACAAAGTTTGTATTATTTATTTGTGCTTTGGTACTTATTCATATATAACTCAACATGAATGTTTGTAACAGATTATAATGGAATTTTACAATCTATTCTCTGAATGAATTTACTGCAAAAGTAGCATTTATAGCAGTTTTTAAATTGGTTCATGTTAATGTCAAATACTGGTAAGATACAATGGCTAAACATTTGTGTAAAAGGATATATAAACAAAGTGGTGGGAACAAGGGACTTCTTACCAACACAAGCACCATTGGGTGAAAGTTTGAAACCTGCAGCACATTCACAGCGGTAACTACCGGGGCTATTAATACAATCTGCATTCCGTTGACAGAGATTGTCACCATTACTGCATTCATCAATATCTACAACATCAACAATAATTTGTTATAAGTCAGTAGAGATTTGTGTCATCCCTATAAAATATTCAATATTTTAATGAGCTATGTAAAGACATAATTGAGCTCAAGTTAAAGCACCTTAAAATCTTCTGGATTTCAGTGAGAGACATCAAACCCAAGCTTAACATCTCAGTGAGTCAATGAAGCCAATATTTTCACAGTAATCACTTCAAATCAGTGTCTAGTGCAGGCCTGCACAAATACTGCCCAGGGGACGCATGTGGCCTGCCAAAGGATTTAGGCAGCCCACAAGGATATAGAATGACTTCACGGGTCCTCTGTTGCCCAGTTTTCTCCTGAGAAGAAGATCAGGCAGAGGAGCAGGAGAACAGACAAATGCTTGCCCTACAGGGCTCCTCCACCACCTCATTTTTTTCCTGAAGAGAAGGATGGGTGGTGGTGGAGGAGGAGAATGGGTGAACGTTCACCCTGCAAGGCTCCTCTGCTGCTCAGCTTTCTCCTGAGGAGAAGGAGGATAGGCAAACACTCGACCTACAATGCTCCTCCACCAGGTTTTCTCTTGAGAAGGCCAGGCGGTGGAGGAGGAAGAGGGGCAAACATTCACCCCTCAAGACTTCTCCATTGCTTGGCCTTCTCCCAAGGAGAGGTCCAGGCAGAGGATGAGGAGAACTGAATTAATATTAATTAATTCTAATGATTATTATTAATTATTACTAATTAATTAATATTTAATTAAAACCTATCTGCAGCCCCAAGAAGTTTAGCTTATTTTAATTTTGTCCCCTACCAACGGCCAAGTTGTGCAGGCCTGGTCTAGTGTCATTTAAAAGATTTTTAAAACATCCTTTCTCTTTTAAGAAGAGGGGAAAATGGGATTTATTTAGACACCATCCTTTAAAAGATATCTTAGTTCAATATTAGTATGTGAAACCAGACATTACATAGGTTTATCATCATGCAAGAAAGGGCAATCAGTGTTTATGATTAATAGTGAATGGAATGTATAAATAAAAATACTGGAGGGAAATAAACCAGGAATTCATTTAAATTGAATATGACAAACTTTTCCCATATGCTTCCATTTGCCACTAAAATTCTGATATATTCTTTTTTTCAAAATTAAAAAGTCACTCAAGGCTATATTTTTGAAGAGATATTCACATGCTTTGAATTTATTGGGCAGAATGGGCCAGCAGTTCCACTGTACATGTATTGTAGTTCAAGTTGTGTACTGGTCTTTTCTGATTCACCAAACACTGGTAGAGAACTATGAGACAATGAGATTCTGTGGAGGATTTTCCTTTGACCATTTGGTTGTCCTAGAGACATGTTTATGTAATTTCTGGGTGTACTTGCCACTCTATGAAGCCAGTTATATGCACTTAAGTGGAAGCACAGATAATTGCTGTAAAGACATATTCTATAGATGATGAAACAGAAACTACTTAAGTTTATATCACCTTCACAAACCAAGAGCAGATCATTGTAGCTGAATCCCGTAGGACATTCACAGCGGAAACTGCCAATCTGGTTAATGCAAACTCCATTTGCACAGATTCCTGGAATCTCTTTACATTCATCAATATCTGAAAAAAGAACATTCATTACCTTAGGAATACAATTATTTTCTTATCATTTTTCTACACTTGAAACAAGGAAATATCAGTATGGTATTAAATCTTATCTAGCTGAGCTATAGCATAAAAGTAAAACAACAATACTATAACATATATAATTATTAAATATATTCAACAAATATTTTAATATATATAGTTACCCCTCCTTTCTCATGGACTTAAAGTCCACAGTTTTGCATATTCATGGAGGGGCGGTCTCCGTGAAAATCAATGGGGTGCACCCCCACGGGGGCACACCCCATTCAAGCCTATGGGGCTTGAATATTGCCGAATCTCCATTTTCGCTGGGTGGGGTGGGGTCCAGAACAGATCCCCATGAAAATAGAGGGCTGACTGTATAACAATGATTGCAACGTATTCAATCCCACCCCCACCCCAGATAGAATGTAATAAAAAGGGAAAGGATAAGTTTCTACTCTATCATGTTAGCTTTTTATATGTATGGAAATTGTTTTATAAATAAGTAACCCATACAAATGAGTCAATTTGAGACAAGAATCACATGGAAGAGTGCACTGAGTATATGTGCATCTATCTGAATGGGCTCATGGCATATGTAAATTATAAGTATTCACTGTTAAGAAAATATGGCAATATCTAAACCAGGAATTTGATATGGAAGTGAGTCCAAGTTTAATTAAAGATGTAATTTATAAGAAAAAGGCATTTGTTTCTCATATATCTGCACAGCTCTAGTAATCTAGTAAAAGCTTTTAAACTTACCAACAGCTTTGCCCGTATGGATATCAAAGGTAAAGCCAGGAATATTTCCACAAATGGTCTTGAATTCAACTTAAAATGGGAGTAAAAATATATTTATAAGTAATATTTATAACTCATTCAGGTGTTCCCCAATGAAATATTAAATATTTAATTTTAGTTACCATTGTGATTATTTTCTGCTTGTTTTTAGCTATTGTCACTATTTCAACCAGCTAAGGTTTTTTTTAATAAAAATAACTGCTACTCAAGTTTTCTTAAACCAAATGCAGACACAAACAACAATCACTTTAAAGCCTTCATAGTCTCATCAAACTTCTACACTATTAATCCCAACTGTCTACTTGTTCAGAAAAAGTATCTCCAGAAAGTAGATTCCAGAAGCTGCTGGTTCTCTGTTTAAGGACACGTCCAGACTGATTGAAAAGTCCAAGATTTTATTCCTGTTCTTTCCAATTTTATGCTGAGTTGAAATAAACTGACCTGGGGACAGTGGTGTCACTACAGGGGTGTGGGGAGCGCTGACAGAAGAGGACTGGCATCCAACTGAGCGCACCCTCCCTCCTGTGCTCCATTTTACTACTGAATAAACTGGCATGCAGAAGGGAGGGAGGGTATTCTGGGAACCCTCCTTTCATCCCACATGCCATTTTACTTCTGAATAAACTGGCACACAGGGGGAGAGAAGGTGATCCAAGCACTCTCCCTCCCTCCCATGCACTATTCTACTTTTGAGTAAACTGGTGTGTGGGAGGGGAGGGAGGGTGCTGTGGGCACCTTCCCTCCCATGTGCCAGTTTACTCATGAGTAAAATGGCACAAAGGAGGGAAGGAATGGGGTATGTCCCTTTGACTCTGCCTCCCCAAGCCCACACCCCTGCACCGGGTGACACCCAGTACAGGAACACCACTGGATGAGGTACTGGTATAAAAAGTCTCTGTACCAGGAGCTGACAGAAAATATTATGGGATGAACAAAACTGGAAAAAACAGTAAAAAATTCTGGGGCTGTCTGGTCTTTTTAATCAGTCTGCATGAGTCCTAATACTGTAGCCTCCCTAGCTGCCTTGCAGTTAAAAGAAAACACTGGGGGAGTAAAAGCTACTATTTCTCATATTAGTTTCAGCTTAACTTCCACTAAAATGAACAAGATAGGAGTTGACAAAACTGAAACAATAAAATCAACATTTTCTCCTATAGCTGCCACACTACTTAAATGTATTCATGACACTGTCAGAAGAGGGACATTTACTGAACACTGCCTTTGCTTAAATTTACAACTAAGAAAATATTTTCTCCAGAGAAGGATTACTTTGATACATACATTACATGCATACATTCCAGTTAATGACAGTTTTTACCCGTTCCTGGAGTTGGACATGGCTCACAAGGCTTGTTCCAGGCTTTCCCAACATTATAGGTACAGCAACACATCCTCTTGGTCACGTTAAAAGGCAGTTCATTATCACAAGATGTTCCATTGTAGCTTCTATAGCAAAAACTCTTTCTCATATCTGCACATGGAGAGATTACATACCTTTAAAGGTGTCCTTCATAAAGTATCCTGAAGTGTAAACTTCCTGAATTACAAATCATGGATTATAAACCCCTCTTTCTGTAATTCTCACACTGAGAACTCTGGTAGCTACTTGTCTCAGATAGATTGCTTCCTTAGCAGAGAAAATATGCTAGAAAGATTTCTATCCAAGAGCACGTATCTCACAAAACTACAAATCCCAGAATTCTATAACACTGAGCCATGGCAGTTAAAGTAGTGTCAAACTGCATTAATTCTGCAGTGTAGATGTAGCCTAAGTTTCAATTATAAAACTTAAGAGCACATTCAGCATGTAATAACAGTAACAGCATATACATTTTCACACATATGACTTCATAAGCCTAGCACAAAGTGCTACTGAAGCATTTGCATGTGGGCAACTCTTAGAGCACCGGTAGGCAACCTTTCTCCTTTAAGGGCCGAGAGACTTCAGTTCCCAGAATCCCAGGAGCTATTGGCCAACATGGGACTATTGGACAACATGGCTGAGGCTTCTGGGAGCTGAAGTCCCTTGGCCCTTAAAGAGGAAAGGTTGCCTACCCCTGTCTTAGAGGCAACTAATTCTAGCATTTAAAAATTTTAGGCTGATTTCCAAACTCTGCTCATTATCATGGTATACAGTGGAAATGTAAAAGACAGCATACCCATACAGTTGTGTCCTCCATTCACTTGCATATATTCTGGGGGACAAATACAAGTGTAGTTCCCTAAGGTGTTGTAGCATGTCCCAGGGCCACAGACACCAGGGTGTGCAACACACTCATCAATATCTGCAAATATTAAGCAAATAAGAAACAAATGATAAATAAGTGATAGCCCATAAATCCAAATTAAACTGCACAAATGATTTCCAAAGCAAAGTGGACAAAGTAGGCAACAAAATTATTTTCCCATGAATGCTGTGGTACCTGTGGTTCTTTACAGTGGCATACTTACCCAGGATGTCACCCAGTGTGGGGGGTGGGGCTTCTGGTCCCAGACTTCCAGTGGGGTTTTCGAGGCAGGGGGCACCGAAAAAGCCTTGGAGGCCTGGAAAATTCCCCACACAAGCCTTGGAGGCCTTGGGCATCCCGGAAAAGTCCTCACCCAGGCTTCAGAGGTCTTGGGTGGCCCGAAAAAGCCCCCACCTGGGCTTTGATGGCCCAGGGTGGCACGGAAAAAGCCCTGCCCAGGCTTTGGAAGCCCTGGGCAGTGTGGAAAAGGCCCCATCCAGGCTTTGGAGGGATATTTAACATCTTTCCCCCCTGTATTGCTTTAATACTGAAAATAATTCAATTAGAGTCTGGGAACATGAGGGAAAAATCTTAATCTTTGCTTCATTGCAGTATGGGTTAAGGCCCACTGCATCTGCTATTAATTTAAATGGCTGTAGCATTTTGGCCTACAAACCAGAATGAGATGTTCCCCGAAAAGAAAAATACACTTTGTCATTTGTTGAAATGATTATGATATTAGTAGTGTTCAATCCCTCAACCTCTCCTGTAGTGTATGGATAGGATCAAGTTTGAGACTTATTTGATACTTGTTTCAAGGCAGTTCTTTAAAATAGAGAAAAGGGGTTTGTTAAAGCATTAGTAGGCAAAGTGTGGTCCACAGGCCACATGTGACTTCAAAGGGCTGTTTTGTGCCCCCAGGCAAAAAAATTTTTTTGTCTGAGATAATCACTCATTTTCTGTTGTAAACAAAAAAAGTGCTTTCCTGTGCCTAAAATTACCCAGAGGAGCCTAAAAGCATGGCAAAAAATATCACCAAAGCTTTGGTGGCCTTTGGGGGGGTGCTTTCCTGTGCCTAAAATTCTGTAGGAGAGGTGCAGTGTGTGTGTGACTCTCCAAGGTCTACTTGGCGGGCTTATGCTTCCCCCTAATCACATTATTTTGAGGCATGGATGTTTTGTGGAGCATGTTGAGGGATCTACCCCCCAAATTTTAAGACATTTCTGAGAAAAATATTCTTAAAAAGAATAGTAATGAGAAAAATTAATATTATTAAAGTGTCACCTATTAAGTTTCTGCCTCTTATGCACCTGTTGAAACTTAGCTCCCCCTTTCCTTTATGAAGTACTAGTTTGTTTCCCACTTATCTCTCTGTCATTGCTCATTTTAAAAATATGCATAGCAACAAAATGGAGGAAGATAAATTATTATATCGTATTCATAGTGATTCCTGAAGTGCTTCTGACATGCAAACATAGCTTTCTCCCTGAACAATGTTTGTCTTTTCCTAGCATCTACTCAGGTTTTCCATAGAATCTTCTTTTCCACAGAAAGACATATTTGTTTTTTATTTTGTTGTGGTCCTGCAAAATGGTGCTAAACACCATTTGTACCTCTTGAATTTTGCAAAAAAAAAAAAAAAAAAGTAGTTATTTTGTTACATTATTATGAGATACTTCACTGTACACACACATGCTCACTAACCAGGCCCCAAAGAAAAGCAACTAGGGCTGTCACAGCAAAGTCACCCTCTTGGAAGGCTTGGCCAAATCAGAATTCCAACCTTGTTTTTAGCTCTGTATGAGCAGATTGTATTCAAAAGAGAATCCCAGATCAATTACAATTATTTCTCTGATGGGACTGAATAATGTTTAGGTAAATTCCCTATCAGAAAGCAGTATTTAGTCTAGGAGACAATCTTCACATAATATAAATGATTTTTTTTTAAAAAAGAGTTTTTCTTAATTTATCAGATCTATGTTCCTGATGGAATCCTAAACATATTTAGTTGGAAATAAAATAATAATTTGGAATCAATGAGATTTGCATTCATGTACATAGTTAGGGATAAGAAGTAAAGTAAGTAGGCCCAATAGTTTTATCGGCAAAGCAGTTAACTTCTATGACTCATTTTTCAGACAAGACAGAAATCACACATCTGCATCCTATAATGTTTCCACTTTGAGAAAGAATTTTTGCTGTTCCGTGAAAAAAAAAATAAGAATGTTCACCTTCACAGATGCGAGTTTCTTCACTGAGGTAGTACCCATGGGGACATTCACACTGGAAGCTGCCAAATGTATTGATGCAGTTTCCACCTTGGCAAAGACCAGGCAATTCCTGGCATTCATCAATGTCTGGTGAAGAGAGAAAAGGCCATGGTTTGTTTTGGCTGGTTAAATGTACATGGAAGACTACAGCAGACCACTTATAAATGATTACCTTTTGATTGTATTTTTGATTTTAAATCTACTCACTTTGTGGCAAAAGAGTTCTGAAAGAGAGCTAACATGCAAACAAGTACAGTCAGTTGGCCCTCCAACTTCATGGGGGTTAGAAGCACAAACGTACATAAAAGTGGAAAAACTGTAAATAATCGGGGTGCCCCCTTCCCTGGTGGAACCCTCTTGGGTGCAGTGAGGGGCCAGGAAGGGATCTGGGGCAGCAGTTGTAGTCCTGGGGGGGGAAGCTCACTCATGCTCCCTCCTTGCCTCTTTCTCTGTCCATCTGCCCACTTGCTTTCTCTGCCTCTTTCTGCGCCTACCCACCCACTCAATCTCCTTGCCTCTTTCGGTGTCCACCCACATACTCTTCCTGCCTCTTTCTCCACCCACTCACCTTCACACCCTCTCTGCCTCTCTCACACATGGCTGAGACACACATGGAGGAGTGGAGGGAAAGGACCTGAAAGGGTGGTGGGGTGACTGACAGGGAAACCACAAGAGGGTGTGTGGGAAGTGAAGCCTTTTCTCTCTGCCAGCTGCTGCTACTGCCACTGCAGTTCCCAGGAAGCTTGGTTATGCTCTCTGTCTCTTTCTCCACCCATCCCAGGGAAGTCTCTACTGGGAGCAGTGAGGAGTTGTGGAAGGGAAATGAGATTGCAGCCATGGTCCCTGGGCAGGTTCAGTTCCCCTCCCTGCCTGCCTCTTTCTCCACCCACCTGTCCGCTCACTCTCTTTCTCCACTTGCTTTCCCACCCTCCTTGCCTCTTTTTCTGCCTGACAGCCTGCTCACCCTACTTGCCACATGGAGGCACCAGGTGCAGCAGAGGGAAGGAGCCCACTTTCTCTTACCCTCTTTCTCTTTCAATTTCATCCCTTCTTCCTGCCACCTCCAAACAAACCCATGAATAATTGAATCCATAGATGTTAAAGGTGTGAATGTGAGTGCTGACTATTTCAGCTAAGTATGGGACACTTGCATCCCATAATCGCAATAAGAAAACTTCCAGTGAAGTCAATAGGACTTCAGATTGATTGACAGGACATTTGTGTTTTTGTATCATATTTTGTAGCATAATTTAAAGTGCACAAACATATGGCCAATGACTTCCACTTTGGGACAATTTACAAGTACACTGACTGCTTGGAAGATCAGACAGATAACAGCTCATTCATGCCTCCAATTTATTTCTTTGGTGGCATGATGGTGAAGATTGCTAATAAACTAGAAATCAGGAAATTGAATAAGATGCAAGAAGGTAATCACACATATATATATATCACCTTACATTCTTCTTTAGCAGCAAAGGGAATCTTTTCATTTCCAAATTTAAAAGCAATTTGTGGGTTGGTGGAGGAGATCCTAACAATTGGAAATATGCTCACATATATATGTTTATAGATTACTTCCATAAATTAATTTTGGTAAAGTCTTCCAGTATTTTATATGGTCAGTACAATGCAACCAAGCTGACAAAAATATGCACATTTCAGTTTCTCCTATGGAACTACATATTTGCTTCTTTCAACATCTCTCATTTCACCACAAATTTGCACTAGTGCAAATATAGACACAATGTTACCTTCAATTGTGCTAACTCCCTATTAAAAGATGTGGTACAAAAGTCAGGTCTCCTTTAAGTGAAAGCAAAAGCAATGATATTCATTCTTAAACCTAAGTTTACCTTCTAAGATAATAGTTATAGGATTAGGTCTGAATCCTTCACCACCTGGACAGAGAGTATTATATTCACCTACAGAGGAATATGACAAGAATAAAAGATAAGCATGGTAAGATTAATTTTGAAGATGGTTTTATATGGTTTCCACTTGCACAGTCAATGAGAGATTACTTGCTCACTAGCAATGTAAACATTCACTTCTTTCATTTTCACACAGAAAAACAAAGGATTTCAGAAGCTTCCCCCATTGAGTGACACTATGATTTTTTTTGCATATTTTTCTATAATTTTTCATATTTTGGAACTCTTTTTTGAGGAACCATTTTCACAAAAACGTTCGGGTTTGTGCCAATTAATTTTTTGTTAAAAGTTCCAAAAATGCAAAAAAACTCATGGTGGTTGACCATGAGGCAGTTGATCAACAGGGTGATTTTAATCTATCAAGACATTCTTTATTGTCAAGGCTGTTAGAAGTACAGTTTGTCAGTACCCCTAACATCCATTTTGCTTAGTGTATATGAACATTACCATCAAAATACAAATGGAGTGGCCAACTGTGCCAGGAATGACTGTGACATTTTTTGCCCACTAATTCACACAAAAAAAGCAAAAATGGGAGTTAATATTACTTTGAGTTTCATGTTTAGCTACCCTACATCAGTACACTACAGCAGATTATTTGTGGGCAAAAACATTATAAGGAGTTGCTTTTCTGAAAAATATACCCAATAACATTTTTCTACTAATGGAACTGGATACTCCTCCTCCATCTTATAGCTTCCTGAATCCCAAAATCTGTTCCTAACAGAAAACCCTCTTGAGCAGATTTTGGAATGGGGCTATGAGGAAAGGAAAAAGGAGAAATAACCATTACATGAGTAAGCCCCTGCTTACATGATTTTGCTCACAGTTTCTTTCCATGTGTCCCATACACTGTATCTGTAATATAAGACCTTTTGATTTTAAAGTAGTATGCTTTTATTAATGATTTAACATGTTCTCTGTGCATGGGTTTTCCACTACATATTCATGTTATGAATACTGGAATGTAAAGAAGAGCCAAGATTGCTGAGGCTCTTGGGTTTTATTTTGGAGATGTATCTCCATTAAAATAAGCCATTTGTCATGGAGTTATCAAGTAAATACATTACAAAACTTTCTTTTCAATACTGTATAGCCTAGTGTTAGTACTTTTTGCACACACAAGAGAAAAAAAGAGACTGAGGTTAAATAATATGCTATACAAGGTCATAAAGAAGAATTGTGATCTTTGATTCCCAGAGAACTTGTATCCCAGAGATACAACAAGTATCACTTTTGACAAATGAAGCACAAGCATTTTTATTGCTGAATATAAACAGAGCAGAACCAGATGAAATAATTTTGTAAGATTAAGAGTACTCTCTGAGATGTGGTTAGCATATATATTTTTCATCCTCACATCTAAGAGAGTCATTTCCTTACTGCTATTTACAGGTGGGCATGTCTCACAGGGATTCCCCCAGGCCTTTCCCAGAGAGCAGCAACAGGAGGAACGACTGACTCCAACACCAATTTCAGTGTTACAGGATAGACTTCCATCCCCTCTTGGTCCGTATTTCAAATAACAGTTGCCAACTCGGTTATCTATAAAGAATGAATGCAATTAAAACTTATGTTCACCAGCCACAGTGATTTCAAATGCATATGACAAATACTGTAACAAGTAATAATGAATAACTTTACATGAAATGCATTCACCTTACCCAAACCCATGAATCTGGATCTAAATGTAAGGCTGTATCACCAGAAAGGAATGAATGCATGAACAGGTCATAAAAGCCTATCAAGGCTTTATCTGTTGTGGTGCAAGATCAAAAAATACAATGACTGGATGATAACTAAACTTCTCTTTACTCCAAGAGCCATAATATTTTCAATTTGCAAAAAACATTAACATTTAGTCACCAGCTCCTCAAAAATCAGCACATAAAATCCAGCCTACTGTGTGCCAAGGGTGAAAACAGTGGACTCCATAAAGGCTTACAGAGAAGTAACCTCAGATGTCTCACATTAATGATCCAAACCACAGGCTGCAGATTGTCAGTGCCAATCTGATCAAGAGGAAATATCCTTTCAACTTCAAATATGGTCAGTCAGACTGTGGGTATGAGAATGACCTTTTCACCAAGCCATTTGAAGGGAATAATTGGGTACATTGCCACACCACAGAAAACAAGACAACCGAAGATCACACGAAGAGGAAAAATAAAACCACACAGATACTAATGGGACATGATGGAGACAGCAGTAATTAGATTATGCCTGTCTGAAGTTAATTCCATAGTCAATCAATTTATCTTTGGAATTAGCATTTATTGACCATTTTCCTCAGTTTATGTGATATGATTGGAATACAAATTTGACAAGGAACTTATTTACTCTATTAAAATAATGAGCTAAGATTGTTTTAGATAGATGTTCTCTGCTTTTTGCTTAAACATCTAATATTCATAAATGAAAACCTTACTGACCGACACACCCAACTCCAGTTGGGTTCAGTTGGAAATCTGGTGGACAGTTACACTCATATCTTCCAGGAGTATTCACACAGAAACCATTGACACAGTTTATTGGGTCAGCACACTCATCAATATCTAAAGAAAGAAATACATTTGAAAAATTATGTTAAATTATTTTAAGGAAAATAGCCCAGAGGTTTTGTACTTTTTTCATAATTATTTCATAATGAATAAATAAATAATAGTTGATTTTCAACAAATCTGTTACCTGTTTGACTTCGCCGTACATCACAAATGTATCCATTTTGCTATGAAGGGTTTTTCTGAAATACTAAACCAACCAATACTTTGTAGACATCAGTTTCATAGGTACAGATATTGTACTGCCATCAATATATTGTAGAAATGTTCACAATTTAAATAGTTTCTTATATTTGAATGTAATTATGCTTGCATCTAGTCTAACAAAATTTATAATGTATTATAAGATCCATCGCAAATGTACGTTGTAAAAAAATCTGCCTTAGGTTTGGATCTCTTGAAGCTAAATCCAATAACTATCAGATGTCTTTTTCCAAATTCATTTCCAAGTTTCCAGTTGTACTTTAATATCCAAGAAAATTTTCTTGAAGTCTACAGCACAAGCATCACACTCTGACATTACTGGCTAGTTGTATTATGACGTTCACACACACACACACACACACACACACACACACACACACACATATATATATATATATATATATATTAGTTTCTCTTTCCAATATTTCTGAATACACATATTAAGGAAGTGTCACACATTTTGAAAAACTGGGGGAAACATTGGCCTTCTACTTTTTATTTGTCATTAGTTCTTCATTTCTTTCCATCAGATTGAGTCCGAATCTCTTCCAAGATGATGCTTGAATTCCTACATCACATTTGTAGTTACACAAATGTAGTTATGAATTAACTAAGGGATTGATTCCCAAAACCCAGGTAATTGTTGAAGGAACCTCTTTAAGTTAATGAGATCTGCACTTTGAGCAAGTGCGGTAACTTCAGGATAATGCGGCTAATCTTCTTCTGCCCCAAGCCATGGTTCAACAAGCCACCCCCTCCCCACTCCCAAGCTGCTGTGTGGTGAGCAGAAGCATCTGTTTGATGTACTGTAGTTCATGTGTGCCAGGAAGAGAGCCCTGGTGGCGTAGTGGTTAAATGTCTGTACTGTAGCCACTCATTCATAGACCACAAGGTTGCGAGTTCAATACTAGCCAGGGCTCAGGCTAGACTCAGACCTTCATCCTTCCGAGGTCACTAAAATGAGCACCCAACTGTTGGGGAGCAATGAGCTTACAGTTGTAAACCGTTTAGACATCCCATAGCGCGATATGAAGCAGTATATAAATGAAGCTGCTTTGCTTTTGCTTTGCCATCATGAATCACCACATTTAGCTAAAAACAGTGAAACTGTTCTGCCATTCCAACTGCTGTTCTAATTAAAGATGAGGGTGGAGTTATGCTCAAGTGTTGACATTCCTTTAAGCCAAATCATTGCAGCATGGTGTGATTCCTTTAAGCCAAATCATTGCAGCATGGTGTGATGGCAAACTAACCTGGATATCTCTTTATGCAAAGAAGTAAAAAGTACAATGGCAGGCATAATCCACAATTAAGGTGGCATAATGGTCCAACAGGAGCATTACCATTAGTATTTATGAATAGGAAAGTTTAGAAATATAGAATGAAGGGGGAAAACACTGGAAAACCTACCCCTTCTGCTCACTTTGGACGGAGTGCTAATTCAGTCTCTAGTTTCCCCTCCCTTACTCCCATAAATTTTTCCCATTAAACAATGAATTTTCTCTGAGGTGAGGTCCTACATTTTAAAGCCTTTGTTTGTAGTCACTCCTGTAAAATTTTTGGTTTGGAAAAAAAGCCTTATTTTGCTGGATTTTTGTTTTGTTTTTGTTGTTAACTGCCTTCGTGTTGGTTTTGATCCATGGCAACCCTATGGATAACATATCTCCAGGGCCCCTGTCCTCTACTGCTCTGCCCAGCTCCTGCAAACTCTTATTCATGGTCTCTTTAATAAAGTCCATCTATCTAGCATGTAGCCTTCCTCTCTTTCTACTTTCCTCCACCTTTCCTAACATTCTTTTCCAATGATTCATGCCTTCTCATGATGTGTCCAAAGCGCCGTCTTCAATCCCAGGAAGGAGAGGGGCAGCTGGATGCCCAGCGCCCCAACCCCTTCCTGAGGACGTTGCACATAACGGGCGCTCTGATGATGTCCTTCCGGCTCAGCGTCCAGACATGCTGAGCCGGAAGAGGCACAAAAGAGCTGCATGGCAGCTCTCTGGGAGCCCCTTTGGTGGCTTGTGGAAGGAGCACTATTTTAGCACTCCTTTCCCAAGCAGCGAAAGGGAGGATCGGGGCAGAGGCGTGGGGCAGCCTCGGCCCCAATCCACCGCTTCCCAGGGCAGCCCATGGCCACCCGTCTGCATCCCCCCTAGGTCTTATCATCTTGGCTTTTAGGAATAATTCTGGCTTGATCTGTTCTTGCACCCATTTGTTTGTCCTTTTGGCTGTCCATGGAATCTTCAGCACTCTTCTCCAGCACCACATCTCAAATGTGTTGATTTTCCTCCTATCTTTTTTCTTGACTGTCCAGCTCTCATATCCATATATAGGGTAATAGGGAATACGATGGTTTGTATAAGTCTGACTTTTGTGCTGAGTTGTATGTCTTTGCCTTTTAGGTTCTTTTCTAGTTCTTTCATAGCCGCCCTCCCCATTCTTAATCTTCTTCTGATTTCTTGGCTGCAGTCCCCGTTCCAGTCAATGTTGATCCCAGATATGAGAACTCTTTTAATATTCTATGTCCTCATTGTCTAGTTTGAATGTGTGTAAATTCTCTGTGGTCATTATTTTTGTTTGTTTTTTATATTCAATAGTAAGCCTGCCTTTGCAGTATCCTCTTTGATCTTCCTTCGTTATTGTTCCAGGTCTGTGGGGTTTTCTGCAATTATTATGTTGTTGTCAGCAAATCTCAGATTGTTGATATTTCTTCCTCCTATTTTCA
>CM034703.1:73517470-73543534 GCA_020142125.1 Phrynosoma platyrhinos
CTATGATTCTATGATCCCACAAAACACACTTACACACTTCTACTTGTGCTACAGAATATTCCCTTGCCCTTCTCTCATTTGCAACCCCACCTAAGTCCTAAATAATCATCTTAGTAGGTCCTCCAACCCTCCTGAGCAGATCTGGACTAGGGTGAGGTGCGGAACTAAAAGAGGAACAGGGAAGCTCTTCTACTGATGAATGCCTTCCATTGACAGCAACAAGCAAAAACTGTGCCTGACTCTTTTATTTTATGCTGATATTATTTATTATTATTTACAGTTAAAATAATAAACTAATATCTGTGTGGGGAGGGAAAATCAGTTAATTGAAAGTGGTTTCTTTTTATTGGAAATGTTTGCTAAAGGGCAAAATGAAAGAAAATACTAAGGAAATGTAAGTGAAAACTAGTGTTATCCACATTTCTTCTCGGGTACCTTCTTGCAGGTTTTGAGTAAACTGTTGCCTCTCAAGCTAACCTACCTCATAATAATGTCATGGGGATAAAATGGACCAACCCACTGAACTGTTTGAGCTCTTACAACAAGGGTGAAATTCAATGTGATGATCAAATACATACCTGTACAATTCCCACCAGTTCTATCCAGTTCATAGCCATCATCACAGATACAATGAAACATTCCTGGTAAGTTATTACAAGTACCAAACACACAGATATTCTGGAAGGCACATTCATCAATATCTGAAAAATAACACCAACAACAGTTGTGTATGAATGTGGTTCACACACTCTAGAAACTAATTTCATGAAATAAATGCACAGAATAGAAATATGAATCTGGAAAATCTAATCCATACTAGTGTTGGGAGACACTGGGCATGAACAGTAAGGTTTGTATGTATGTAAGTATAGTATTTGTATTTCACATATCCAGTCAAAGGACATTTGATACTCATGAACCTTAGAAGCTTGTGATGTAAGCAGACTACAGATTTGTCAGAAAATTAGGGTACTTTGATGTGAATAAGTCACACACTTATACCCCAAAGACTTGAAAAAATAGGCACATCTGATTCCTATGAAATTCACATTTTCTTTCTACATTTATGAAGCAGTATCCTGATCAAAGTAATACTTAGTCACAATATAATTTTTAAACAAATCTGTTTAAATGTCTTACTTTTCTTTTGTTCTTTCCATTTCAGGCTTGATAGAAATGGTAAAAAGAAAATTTATCCAAACTTAGCTGTAGCATTCTTGGTCAAAAGCCATGAAAATTTCTTTAAAAAATAATACAGCCTTCCTCTGATTTTGCACAGTGAAATGATCTTTCCCTGGGAAAAAGTATCTTTTATACCTAAAGCCTGTGATGACTGTTCCGCAATCACACAGAAGCCCTTCCAGTACTTCTTGTGGTTTCCCTCTTGACATCCAAGTCAAATTTGGAAAATGAGGCTTGGGAGTAGTGGTGACTTACCTTGGCAAGATCTGGTGTCTGAAGCTGGAGTGAAGCCCATCTCACATTCACAACGATATCCACCAGGAATGTTCAGACACTGCCCATTCTCACATAGATTAATATTTTCTGCACATTCATCAATATCTGTTGAATATAATTAAAGCTGAAATTAAAGTGCTATGGCATCAAGAATATGATCTCCACATTTTTAATTTCTGTTTACTTTCACTTTAAGCTCACTGGTGGAAAAGTCATTGTTTAATTTGTAAAATATATACCATGCTTTCAAAATTGTTAGCTTGTGTGTGGATGTGGTGTTGAGGTGGGGTCACACAGATGCAGTTTAAGGCCTTTTATGAAACTGTATGCCTAGATGTGTAAAAAAGCAAGCACTGGATCAAAAGTTACCCCCGTACTGTCTTTTTCCATAGGAAACAAGCAAATAGCATATAATTCTTTCAGAAAACATCTTAAAATTGTTACTTACCAGAACAAGTAAACCCATCTCCAGTAAATCCTTCTGCACAATTACAACGGTATGATCCTGGAACATTCATACACTGAGCATTTACACTGCATTGGTGTGTTCCATTTGAACATTCGTCCAGATCTGCCAGAAAAACAAACAAACAATTAAATTATAAAGAAATGAGGGAAACCTGGCATATGTTCACAGAAGCTGACACAGAAGTTTGTGCAACATTCTTAGCATATGTTCACTATTCCCAAGCTGGTTTAAACATTGCCACAATTGGGGCTATAGCTCATTGAAGGAGTCATGTTTGAGACAGAACATTCCAGGTTCAATCCTACGTGTTTCTGGCTAAAAGGAACAAGGAGTAACAGAAACTCCTGCTAGACAGACAGTGCTAGTCAAAATAGACAAACCTGGGCTAGTTGGAAAATGATTTGACTGAATAAAAGACAATTTCATATGATCATCAGGATACCTTTACGATTAGCATTAGTGGAACCTAATATTCAATTAAACTTGAATTAACTTTGTGGGGGAGTTGTTTTAAAATTCCATGCCATTCTTAACTAAAATATCTCTGCCTTATTGTATTATTCATCTCATCCAAGGGGTGGTTCTGCTGTGGGATTCTACTTCTGCAACAATAGATGAAAGGGACTCTTCTCCTTCTAAACACCACATTAATGCATGTATGTTGGTGCTTACCAAGAGAAGGAAAGTGGTTAAGTTCAGAACCCCTGCAGGTGTGGGGAAGCTGGCTGGCATAGTACACAGGAGATGATGGAGGAGGTTCAATAGGTCACATGGGACAGTTAGTATAGATGATGAGGGCAACAGAACACATAACCTCCAGGATCCATTATAGGTAGAGTTTGGAGGGCTGGATACTGTGGACAAGGGAGTCAAGAGAGCATAGAGTTACTACGTCTAAATCTAGGTTTTGATAGGAAATTTCTACCAGAGTTGGTTTCATCTCTAGTCTTATTCAGTTGTTATTAAAGCACACTTATTCAACAAGTTAAGAGAAGGAGTGTGCTATTTCTGACCCACTTGGGGGTCTGATTCAACTGCCTTCCTATACATGAAAGGCCTGAAGCTGGGAACATTGGCTACCCTTGGAGGTTCTCCACATGTGTTGGAACTCTGATTTTCCAGGATTTCAAGTCACAGGAAGAGCTTCCATGGATAGAGGTAGCTCTCTGCTTCAGACTCATCATCCTCCACACATATGAGAATTATGAAACCAGGGATGGGAGGGGGCAGACCTATTTGCTCTCCTTCATTGCATGTTGAGTAAACATGCTTGAACAAGAATTGAATGCCCACAATAACAATGTTGTAACTAGGCAACTGTTAAAGGGCACTGAATATTAAATACCAGCAGGAAAACAAGTAACAATGCTGAGAATTAATTTCTATTTTTCTTTTGAACTAATGGACTTTAATAGCAAGTTGCTAGAACAGTTCAGTAAACTTCTTGTGGCAATGAGTTTTTGTGGACTCCAGCAGCTGACTGAAATATTTGTAAAACAATAATCTTCCACCATATCATACTCTATATATGCCTGAACAACTATGGGTCATACGTCCAGGCTTATCACATTTCTGCTCATTGTACTTCCATTTAAAAACAACAACAGCAACACACTGTGGGGAGAGAAGGTAGAGTTGGGTCAGCTGATCAACAGCCAATCAGGAGAGGGCTGGTGATAGCTCACAGAATCTTGGGCTGTATGTGATAAAGAGTTCCGCTGCTGATTGTTGGAGTCAGATCGGGTCTGGAAGGATAACAGGCCAGAAGATAGGGACTATGAGGGGAAAAGTCCAGTAGTGAGGGACTTAGGGTCTCTGCAGATGGGCCCTATGTGGCGTGTTGGAGACAGGGAAGAGGAGGGGCAGCTGCACACTGGCCGCCCCAACCCCTCCCCTAAGACATCCTGACGCCACGTGCCCTTACACATGGCGCGTGGCATCAGGACATCCTCCCAGTGTAGTGTCCTCACACGCTACACCGGAAGAGGCAGAGAAGATCTGTGTGGTGGCTCTTGGGGCGGCTTTTTGACGCCTCTAATAGGAGTGGCATTTTGCCGCTCTTTTAAGAGGTGGCAAATGCTGTGTGTGCTAGCAGCGGCACCAAACCTCTGCTTCCTGGGGTGGCCCAGGGCCGCCCATCTGCATCCTCCCTTAGTTTGAATATAGCACTTCAAGTGAGGAGTTGCTGGTATTTGATATCCTGCAGGATGTAGCTAGCCTGATGGCTAGTACAGAAATAAGGTTAGAAGGATAACAGTAAATAAGGACAATGTGAGGGTCCTAAATGAGAGTAACTGGTGTTCTCCAGATAAAGACCTGTGTAACAAACTGTGATAAGAACCAGTGAATACAACATTGTAATGAATGAAACATTTAAGCTCATTGCACTGTGTTCTCATAACGTAATGAGTACGTGATGAGAACAGAACGGAACGTATTTTATTGCATGGTATGATTCTCATCAAGTTCCTGTTCCATGCTCTGACAGTATCTAGCCTATTCCAGCAGGAAAACTGTAAAAATGGGTCCTCAGCAGAAGAACGCGTACAGACCATTCCAGATGATGTGTGTGCGATAATCCTATCCGGTCTCAATCTGTCCTTGTGTTCTGATTGGCCAAGACAACCTCCTCCCCTCCCCGTCCTACAACAGCCACAAATTCAACTCAACACTTCTGGTGTTGACGCAAGGAAGATGCCACAGGCAATTTAAAAGTTTTTTTTTTTTATTTTTGTAGATTGATTTGTGTCATGTTTATGAGACAAAACAAGGAATGCTCGCTACCTAAACCTCTCGGTAGCATTCTTTCCAATGTAGACATAGGGGTTTTCGCAACAGTGAGCATACGCCAATGAGGGACGGCTGAGGAACTACTTTATTATTGGTACTGGTACAACAGTAAATGTAGTGTGATAATATGTGTTTTCGTAACGTTACTATCGCATTATCAATAGTCTAATGTGGTAACACCCATTCCCATATAATTACGTTCCAGGAACTCAATGGAAACGTTACAGGTACTGGCGTGATAAGCTTAACAGTTAACCATCATTCAAATAAAGATTTATTGTTATTTAATTACAAGCTTCTCTGAACCAGGAATAAATATCCACACTACTAACAGGTATATAAAATGAAACAATTACATCCCAAAATTGGGGTTTCACAAGGAACCAGCTCTAAAAAGAAACATGTGGCTTTGCAGACCGGCCTAAAGGGCCGGTCTGGGGGTGAAGTTGGGGTGGGGCAGCTCTGGTGCCACAATAAACTACAGTTCCCATACTTCCTTAGCACTGAGTCAGGACGGTTAAAGTGACATCAAGTTGCATTATTTCTGGCAATCTGTAAAGGCCCTAAGAAGGACTTGGAAGATAATGTTTCCATGATTTAGACCAAATCAAAATGTGATCCAAATACGATTAAGATTTCCCCTTAAATGTACTACACAGGCTGTAAAATCAAATAATCCACTCTGTAATGGAACTATTTGAGATTATACACAAGCTACAGATTATATCCTGCTTGATGGTCATATTGGAACAAGTAGATAGACCAAGGTTAGGCAACCTTGCCCCTTTAAGAGCCGAGGGACTTCAGCTCCCAGAATCCCAGGAGCTATTGGCCAACATGGGACTATAGGCCAACATGGCTGAGGCTTCTGGGAGCTGAAGTCCCTCGGCCCTTAAAGGGGAAAGGTTGCCTACCCCTGAGATAGACTTTCAAGATATAAGTAGGATCAAGAAAACCCTGAGTTAGAAGATTAAGGCCTGAAACACATGGGCCAAATGACTTGGATTCCAGCTGCATTTGGGGTGTAGCATTCAGATGACGCATGCCTCAAACACGGCCAGAAGCTGCACCGATGCTGCATCATCCAGGAAGAACCAGGATAAGATCTGCTCCTTTCAGCAGATAAGATCTGCTCCTTTCAGCAGCCCGGTTCAGCAGTAGTCCAGATTAGGGATGGGTGCGTGCACTTGCACACCGCTCTTTCAGGCCCATCTGTTTTGAGCCATAAATTACTAACTTTAACATTTCCATTTTGAAGTATTTCTACTTCAGAAATCTATTAAACTATTTAAAATATAAAGTTACCCTTGCACCTCATTCTTTTTTTATACTAAGAATAGAAGTTAGGGCCTCTACAGATGGGCCCTTTGGGCCATCCTGGAGGCAGAGTTGGGGAGGGGCAGCCCTCAACCCCTCCCCGAAGACATCTCGACACCCCACATCATTACGCATGGGGCGTGGCATCAGGACGTCCTTCTGGCACAGCCTTTTGATGTGCTGCGCCAGAAGGGGCACCAAAGAGCCGTGCGGCGGCTCTTAAGGCACCCTTTTGCTTGCTCTGAAAGGAGTGGCATTTTGCCGCTCTTTTCTGGGCCAGCAAAAGGGAGGATTGAGGCTGACGTGTCCGGCAGCCTCAGCCCCAATCCTCCATTTCCCAGGGAGGACCAGGGCCACCCGTCTGCATCCCTAACTCCAGTAGAACTCCAATGTTCAGGAGATCATGTTACCAGACAACAGTGTGCCAAACATGTAATTCAATTCAAGATCCATGTCCATCTGGCTATTAATTCTGGAACTGAGCTGATTTTTAGAGGCAAGTACGCTAAAATGATTTCAAGCAAGGAAATCATTTTCAGAATAATCGTGAGGCTCTTCATTATTAGTTCTAATGATGAGGAAAAATAATATTTACTGCCCTCAGGAAAGTCATCATTATACAAATCTGCAATTGTTGAATACAACATTATTCCCCTATACATTTTTCTTTCCTTTTTTGCATTTCAGAATTTTATTTTTGTAAAAAGCCTACAGTTTTTAATAAATAAAAATACTTTTTGCCCATTATTGCTGTTGATAATTTTAAAATTACTGTACAGGGTCTTTTTCTTTTTTTTACAGTTGACATTTTCTTCAGCAGTCTGTTCGGACCTGTCAAGACATCCATTCTCACTGAGAATGAAATAATCTTTGCATATTCTTTATATCCATAGTCCTTATACTCTATTGAAATAGTAATGGTAGAAAACAAACTGAACACTGGCACATCTACTATTCAGCTGAATGTAGGAAAGCTTATTATCCAAATGATAGATGTCTTGTCTGTAGCATGGCTGGATGACCTTACTAAAAGAATTTGAAGACGAATTATTAATCTTTCTAATTTCCTTATCAAGGCTATTCAGAGATAGAGTTGTGTGTAGATATCAACTACTACTATACTACTACTACTACTACTACTACTACTAATAATAATAATAATAAATGTATTTTTATACTGCCCCTCTGCAACACAATTGGGGTGGCTTACAATGTAATAATAATAATAATAATAATAATAATAATAATAATAATAATAATTTATACCCTGCCTTAAGCCGAGGCTGTCAAGGCAGCTTACAAGTTAAAAAAGGATACACTCATACAATCAATGACAAAATAACCCCCCTTAAAAATGTATTAAATAGTTATACAGATTAAAATCTCAATTACAATAAAACAATAAACATCTAACATGGACAGACAGCGGCAACTGTAGACGTCTTGGAAGAAACTATCTGGTGGTGGGGGGAGAGAATTTGTTATTCCGGGAATGCCTGCTGGAAGAGATCCGTCTTGATGGCTTTTTAAAGCCATCTAAATTGGTTATTTGACGGATCTCCTCCGGCAAGGCATTCCATAATCTGGGGGCCGTGGCAGAAAAGGTCCTCTGGGAGGTCATCGCCAGCCTAGTTTTTATTGGTTGAAGCAACTTCCTCCCAAAGGACCTAAGGGCGCGGGGAGGATTATATGGATTATAGGCGATTCCCTAGGTAAGATGGGCCCAGGTCACATAGGGCTTTAAAGGTCAAAACCAACACCTTATACTGTGCCCGGAAACTAACTGACAGCCAGTGCAATGATTTCAAGAAGGGAGTGATATGATCACCTTTTGATGTTCTGGTGATCAATCTGACTGCCATGTTTTGTACTAATTGCAGTTTCCGAGTTAGGTATAAGGGTAGCCCCATGTAGAGTGTGTTACAGAAGTTGAGTTGTGAGGTTACCAGTGCAGGTACTACGGTTTCTGGGTCCCTTACTTCCAGGAAAGAGCGCAGCTGGCTTATCAGCTGAAGCTGATAACAGGCGCTCCTGACTGCTGCATTCACCTGATCTGTCATGTGAAGTGATGAGTCCAGGAGCACCCCAAGACTGCAGACACAGTTAAAACCAAGACAAATACATACAAAACTCTAGAACCCTTAAAAAGATATTAAACAATTTAAATTTAAAACAATTTAAAAACAGACTAAAATAAATCACAAACAGCATAAAAACAATCACAATTACAGCAGCACAAAAAGGGAGAGAAGATGGACTGAGTCTAGGGGCTGGGAGAACTATTCAGGAAAGGCCTGCAGGAAAAGATCTGTCTTAACAGCCTTTTTAAAGCTGTTCAAGGTGGTAATAAGTCGGATATTGTCCGGCAGGCCATTCCACAATACAGAAGTGGTAGAAGAGAAGGCCCTCTGGGTGGTTGCAGAGAGCCTTGTTTTAATAGGTTGTAGCAAATTCCTCCAAGAGGACCTGACTGTGCAGAATGGATTATACATAAGGAGATGATCCCAGAGGTAGGTTGGACCCAAGTCATTTAGGGCTTTAAATGTCATATTAGTACTGTGCTTAGAAACTAATAGGCAGCCAGTGAAGTGATTTCAATACAGGTGTAATGTGGTCTCTCCTAGATGTTCCCGAGACCACCCTGACTGCCATATTTTGTACCAACTGAAGTTTCTGGGTTAGGCACAAGGGTAGTCCCATGTAGAGCACATTACAGAAGTCAAGACATGAGGTTACCAGCGCATGTACCACAGTTTCAAGATCCCTGGTTTCCAGAAAAGGGCACAGCTGGCGTATTAGCCGAAGCTGATAGCAGGCACTCCTAACCGTCACATTTACCTGATTTGACATCTGGAGCAATGGATATAGGCACACCCCCAGACTGCAAACACAGTCCTTGGAGGAGAGTGTGACCCTGTCCAGGACTGGAAGTTGTATTCCTATATCTGGTTTCAGGTCTGTAACTGTAAGTACCTCCTAGGCCACCTTCTACCACTTAAATAGTGCAAAGGCACATTTCAGACTCAATGAACAATTTTTAATTTGATATAGTGGACATGGCCTCTCTTGAGTTCTGGAGGGAATACATTTTTTTTGGTAGTAGACCATTTTCACCTATCTTGCCTAAAACTGTGGCTACCAGCTCTGGACAGTTTTCCAATAAAACAGCATAATTTTCTAGGAGTTCTTAGTAAAAAGGAATGGCAGTGGGCATTTCTACAGATTTCCCCATTTCCACTCCTCAGATAACAGACCTGTCTTACCTCTTCCTTTTAATCCCTTCACACATGCTTTGGATGCATGCTTATCTGATGAAACTCTCTGTCAGGAGTGAGGGAGAGGCATACGATGCATGCCAGCATTAGTAGGTTAAGCCAAACACCAGTCACTGCCATGCATATTGGCCCAGACTAGAGGAAAATAAACTTCTGGGGCGTGTAGATCATGAAAGTGGTTGCTTGTGTGTCTATCCCTACTAACCCATCCTAGAGAAAAAGCAACATCTAGAAGAAAGCAGCCCTACAAGATTTTGATGTTATATACTGAACTCTGTAGGCTGAACTCACTAAATGTATAGTAGTGGGCCTCGTTCCCACTACATTATAAACTGGTTGGCTAACCAGTTTGAAGTGGTTTAAATGACCCTGATTCACACTTGAGCCAAATTGCTGAAGTGGTTTGGCAAGACCCCCGCCCCGGCACGCTAGACCTATTTAACGTGTGTCTTTTTGACACTCATTTTTTCTGTGTCTTTTGCAATAAATCAATTCAGTGCAAGTGTGAACAGAATGTGGATCGGAATCGATTTAAATTTGCCATTTAAATTTGCTGGCCAGCTGAAGAGCGTCCATTTTTAATCAATTCATTAGTCAATGTGAATGACAAGTGGGTTATTTTACAACAAGAAAAGGCAATCAGGGCAAATATAGTGTGAACCACATTCTGCTGTCGAACTGATTTATTTGTAAGTGGGAATGAGGCCTATATACAGACCTGCACTATCCAGTTTAGCATGCAGGAAAAGCACAAAGGGAAGAAAACAGGAGAAAGCAAAAGTGAACTGCTGGACATATTGAGGAGGAAAGGGACATGAAATAGTTATGGTAAACCAATTTTAAATTAAAAAGGTACATCTATGAAAGTCTTGTTTCCTAGTCACCCAACAGATAGGCATGAAGAAAGGAACTTCTCTTCTTCGGAAGAGTGAATCAGCATTCTGCCCCCACTTCTGAACTGAACAGCAGAACCATGATAAGGAATTCGGAATACTTTCTTCCTTAGCGAAAGCATATCCATCCACAGTTTCATTATCTGTCCTCATACCAGTCTACAATATGATCCCAGGTATAACTAAATAATCTATGTATATGATTATGTAAGCTAAACAATAATCTTAGTTGCTTTGTACTCACCAATACACTTAATTCCATTTCCAATCCATCCTTCTTTACAGCTACACTTGAAGCTTCCTGGGACATTGACACACGAGGCATGCAAGTCACAGTTGTGTGCCCCAATCTCACATTCATCCACATCTAAGGAAACAGAATTTGCACCCTAATAGCATGAATTCAAAATACTGATATCACAGGACTCACTTGGTCTAACGCTAGTCTAAGACCCCAAATAGTATGATTTCAAACTACTTTCATTTTATAATAAACTATGATTTTAATGGCTATAATATATATAGTATATTTTTTTAGGATTAATCTATTATTAACTATTGAACTTTGTCTTATTTATTTCAGATGTTTCCTGAAAGCTACTGAAGATGTGAATACAGTTGACCACATGCAAATGCATCAAGAAAAACTTCAAATGCAGTGCAAGATGTCAATACAGTGTTTGTAACAAAAACAAATCAGCCACACTTCAGTACCATCTCCCCAGTCTGGAAGATTATGGTACAAGCTGTCTTATTACACAGCTAGGCACTGTATACAAAAAAGTCCCCAAGCATTTTCACCCCAAACCATGGAAGGCTTAGAAGTGGCCCACATAGCACAGGCAATTATGTCTTTCAGCTAGCAACGTAGCATTTCAAAACTAGTTTTTTAAAAAATATTTCTCCATTTTTAATAGTAAAGCTCCCACATATTGATATGTGTCATATTGATAATCAATAGGCATTGTTTTCATATAAATCTGTTCAGGACTAGGGTGCACAATTATAAGTTACAATGTTGAACCACTAAAGGATTCAAAATTGCAATGGCCAAGTCTTAATTTTGCCATATAATACTCATGTGCACAATGCAATTCTATGCCTGTTAATGCCAATGAGTTCAGTGAGCTTCTTCTCATGTAAGTGCATATAGGATTTAAGCCATAAAGGGCCTTTACAGACTGCCAGAAATAATGCAACTTGAGTCCACTTTAATTGTCCTGGCTCAGTGCTAGGGATCATGGGAACTGTATTTTTTTCTGAGACATTGAGCCTTCTCTGTCAGAGAGCTCTGGTGCCACAATAAACTACAGTTCCTATGATTCCTTAGCACTGAACCAGGGCAGTTAAAGTAGACTCAAGTTGCATTATTTCTGGCAGTCTGTAAAGACTTTAATAATAATGCTGCTATCCATAAGCTTCAATGGGCTATGTGGGAGTCTCATGAAAGAGATGCTAAAATAAATAAAGTTACATTGTATGAATAACCATATTAACAAATAAATATTCAAACAGGGAGCACATTGAATCTGACTGTAACTCTGCATATGCGCTTTGAATTTACTTTGATCTTCAGGACTAATCCCAAACATTCAGCAATGTGCAAAGAGATGTACTACAAATGCATTTAATATAGTATTTGCTATCACAGATGACCAACAACATACTAAGCTGAATAAAGGCTCTTGTGTACACAGTGAAGTTGCTACATGGCAACTTCTATCTATCATGGTCACAAAAAACCCAACGGAGTCGTATATGACCTATTACAGGGGTAGGCAACCTTTCTCCTTTAAGGGCTGAGGGACTTCAGCTCCCAGAATCCCAGGAGCTATTGGCCAACATGGGACTATTAGCTAACATGACTGAGGCTTCTGGGAGCTGAAGTCCCTTGGCCCTTAAAGGGGAAAGGTTGCCTACCCCTGACCTATTATGTTACATTACTTTATGCATACCTAGCTACACAGCAGAAGTGCTAAGAAACCCTTTTACTGAATTGCAAAGATGCATAACGGGACACTTACAAGAGCACCCAATGCACATCGGTATGCAGTGTGCACAAGACAGTGATGTACATGGGAGACTTGGCCAGCTCTGTTACAAAGTAACATAACAGTAGTCCTTTATTAGATACAAATATTATGCAACTGTGCAATTCAAATTCCCACAGACACAAGTCCACTTAGGAAGATGTAAGACTCTTCAAGATTCTGGCATATGTGGTCCACAATATTTAAGAAAGAAACACTATACCTGTACATCCTGTGGTTCCTTTCTTAACAGAATAGCCAAGTTGGCAATGGCAAATAAAGGACCCCTTGGTGTTCTCACACTCTCCAAACATGCAGATGTTTGAATTCAGGTCACATTCATTCACATCTGTAAATTCATACATATCAGTTAATAACATCCAATTTAGTTTTACTTTTAAGTACTGACGTGCTGTGCACAATATGAGAATGACCAGAATGAGGGGGTTGAAAAATCTTTCCTCTTCTTTCTCTCTGCTGCTACTATAATTTTTTTTGCCTGTTCTTCTTTGAAGGTGATAATAAGGTATGAAAGAGTATTTTGGGGGGGTGAGCAGATGGGAGGGGGTTTACATTTTGATGACTGACCCTTATGATACCTTTTGTCTAGAATATGGGGAGAAATATATAAATATATTTCTAGCTCATTCCAAGGAAAGTCCAGGGCAATCAACCCATCTATTGATTTAATTTATTTTACTCTGATGATTTAACTTACTTTTATTTCCAGGCAGATGCTGCTCATTACCAAATCAAAGAACATTGCAACTATTTCATCTTTCTGAATTAATAAGCTTCCACAGTTTAAAAAAATAGGGAAAAATGATAGGGAAACCATATAAACTCCAATTTTTGTCCCTAAATTAGCCAACTGTTACATAAAGAAGGTTACAGAATGTGTCATCGGTCAATTCAGGGCACTTTTGGACCACAAAGCCCATTTCAGAAAAAGTGTATAACAAAACTATTTTGAAGTTTGCAAATGCTAGAAGCAACAGGAAGTCATTTTCAGTTTTAAAATAATGCCTTCCTGGATCTAGTGGCTACTAGAGAATTTTGCATCAGAAGTTTTTATGGGGAAGGTAAGGGGGCAAGGTGACAAGTTGAAACCTCCAAGCTTCTAGGAGTGCAGACCCTGACTGTTAGAAGTTTCCATTCTTGGTCTAGACTAACATAAAATTCAGTGAAACAAGCAGAATGACTGCACAATAAAAGCATCGTCTTGATACACCTGGAGTGTTGTTCACATTAAGAAAAGATAGACTAATAAATTTTATACATTTTCTTCAAGAAACAAATTCTTGTAAAAACAACAATACATAATCATATATTTAAAATATATTTACATATAAATGTAGCTTCTGCAATCTCCATCTGCATGACTTACCAATGCATATTTTCATGTCCATAGAAGCCATGAATCCATCATAACAAAGGCAGCGATATTCTCCTGGGATGTTAGTGCACTGCCCACCATCACAGATGTCTGGGTTGTTTTCACATTCATCAATGTCTGAAGGAAAATTAGGAATATCAACCCTATGAGTATTATTACTTTGCAAATTGTATCACTTGTCTAGTAGACTGATTTTCTTGAACAAATCCCAAGATAAAAAGACCTTCAACTGTTAAATACATATTTTTAATTGTCAATTCAAACATCAATTCTCTTTTGAAATTCAAGATAAATGACCTTTGGCATCAGTTGAGATGTTACCAAATTAAAGAAAAATACTTCCAAATTGTCTTACTGTAAAAATATATCAATTGATAGGATGAAATCCAGCATTGTGCTAGCAGACTTCAACTAATGCAATGGGAGGTTTTTGCTTTGTTCATCCCGCTTGAAGCCCTGTCTGCTACCCACCTATTTATCCTATAGGGAGGGCTGAGGAGGGAGAAAAAAAAATATCCTCCCAGTTCTGCTGATGAAAGCCATTCTGTCAGAGGAAAAACACAGTTTAATCCTTGCCATAAGGACCTATCATTTACTAATTATAAAAATCTAACATGATGTAATTTTTTAAAAGGTGGGAAACTGCAGCCTTCTCATTTATTTAAAACCCGTTTTCTAAGGGAACTTATGGAATGTGAACATGTCATAATAGAGACAAAAACACTTATCTAGAGAATTAAAAAGTATTCAAGCTTGAAAGAGAAACTGAGCAGGTAAAAGAATTTAATAATAATAATAATAATAATAATAATAATAATAATAATAATAAAATTTATTTGTATCCCGCCCATTGGTAGTCCAATCTGGGCGGCGTACAGTTAAAACATCGAATTCACAATAAACATACAGTATAGACTGATCCCCTCCCCCCCATAAAACAGGATTAAATTAGAACAGTATAAAACAATAACTCAAATTAAAAATATATTAAAATATTAAAATATATAAAATATATAGCCATCCTGTCCAGTGGCTCCAGAAGCCTGGCTCGACGGTCCTCCCATCACAAGATGGGGCCATGTGAGGATCGTCTCATGGAGGGTTGTTAATCTAAGGCTGGGAGGATCTATCTGGTATAACTAGTCTGGAAAGGCCTGCCGGAAGAGATCCATCTTGACAGCCTTTTTAAAGCTGTCTAAAGATGTTAAGAGACGGATCTCGTCCAGCAGGCCATTCCAGAGCTTAGGTGTAGTAAGACTGACACAAAATATAGGCGATAACATTCAAATGGCAATTTAAGAATATTTATGAATGTGGAAAATGAGTATCAGGAGAATTTTAAATGAGGTTACATAGCCTGGCATCCATACATATACATAAGTCCTTTTTTGGATGCTGCAAAGGTTGGCAATAACTTCCTTCCTCTGCAGCACCCGAAGCTCCTCACTGGGCTTACTTACAGCCTCTGGAAACCCCCTGCACAGACATTTCATGTCTCAAGTTGAGTCGGCAGGACTGGAAAAGTATCTGACTATGTCCTGCAGCCAGATGTGAAACAATTAACAGCAGCACTGAGACCTCCATAGGATCCTAGCAGATCTCAGCACTGATGTAATCATTCTGATCCTGCCACTCCTGACAAGGCATGGAATGGTTGTGTAGGGGCTTCAGAGGCTGTAGAGTAAGTACTGGGGGGTGGGGGGAAGAGCTATATGGTTCAGCAGTGTATGCATGTGGAACTACTACGCTATGCTGAGCCATGATATGTTACACCTGTAATGATAAACTCAGAAGAATTATAATCCTATTTATTAGAAATAGTTTGCAGTTTCTATCATATGGATTGATAATGCCTATGTGTAAAGAAATACTGGAAAAATATAAAAGTTCTAATGGAATGTTAGATTGTGTTCTATGGCTCAATTAATTACTTTTTTAAACATTTATGGGGGGAAAACACCCTTGTGAAAAATGGAATTGACAAGTTATGAAACTGTAGATGCTGGATTAGTATATGCCAAATACCAAAAATTACTTAAGTTTTTGTGACTATGCACAAAAAATTGAATAGTAAAGTATGGACTGCAGCAATGGCTAAATTAAAATCCTACTCAAGAAAGAAAAGGTCTTCAAAATCAGCTAAGTTATGACAAATTTAGACTAATCTTAGTAACAGCTAGCTCACATCTTCAAAATGAACCGATAACTAAGGAATAGTAGACAGAATGATAATTACAGTTTGTATTATAGTAACAATTATCCCACCCAGATTGTGTAAGCATCCTGTTTTTCTTGCATGTGAATGCCCTGAGCGCTGTTGGCCTTTACTCTCTTACCTGCACAAGTCCTCATATCTGGCATGAGAGCATATCCATCACTGCAACTGCATTCATAGCTGCCTTCTGAATTAGCACAGTGGGTGTCACAGCCTCCATTCATAATTATGCATTCATCAATATCTAAAAGAATATTTCAGACAAACTATAAGATATCTTTGGCAATTTGTAAAGCAGTTTCTTAGTATTTTCTTTAATAAGATTTATTTGACAGATTTGCATTTCCCCCCCATCTTCCTATCAGAAGAAGAAACATGACACTTTTAAGAATTAATTAATTTTAGTAGCATGTGATATTAGTGATAAAACATTACACATTTAGGAATTAATTGATTTTAATAGCATGCGATCCAAGGAAAATAAAGTAAAATGAGAATGAGAAAATGAAATGAAATGAAAACAAAGTTATCTATAAAAAGAAGTAGCTGGATTTTGAAAGTTGAGGTTTTCAACTGTTTGTAACTAGATGGTCCTTGAAAGGCACTCTAACTGATTTTTATTAACTTATTGTTATAAAATTAACAGTCAGAAAATAAATTGGAATCATTTAAGCCAAACATCCTAAATATCTTTAAAATATGGATATTAATTTGTCCCATACTTACCAATACAGCCTTGTCTGTCTGGAGTGGCTTGGTACCCAGGATTACAGGAGCACTGATACATTCCAATCATGTTCACACACTTCCCATTTCTACACAGATTATCACTAAGAGAACATTCATTAATATCTGAAAAACAAGAATAGCTAGTTAATCTAATACCTCTGTGAACATCAGAATATAGCACTGGAGAAAAGGCTGGAATTTCCATGAAAATGGGTCCTAATATAAAGTTCTAAAGTCATTCTGAATGTTTCTATGTGTCGAAATAACACTTTGATGCGGGCTAGTTCTTACTTTTTGCAGGTGGCATGGTTGTCCCTACCATTTGATTGCACAGTCTTAATGTTATCAGGTTGTAATACTGCAACCACACACACACAAAAGCAACCATCACACTATTTCTGCAATTCAAGAACCTGTCTTAAATTCACAAGGGAAAAGCAAAACTGTACATCATTGAAGAGAGTATTCCAGAATATCAGAGCAAGTGTCATAAGAGCCCTATTCTAAACAGGTGATTATCTTTAATTCCAAAAGGAGTGCAACTGGAGCATGTTGATGACAGATTTCAATCTGAAGGAATTAAACACATACAGACCCTATATGAGTATACCCCAGCTCAATTTGAGATCAATGTGGTATATACAAGGTTTCTCAGCAGCTTTCTTGTTTTTAAATAATTATTTTCCAGCTTATAGTGTTTTTATATGCCCTCCAAAATTTCATTTTTATACAAACAAACCATTCCCTTCTCCATTAGTAACAGTCATACCCCAGGCTTTGACCACAGTCACATAAACTAATAGGAAGTCTCACTGGTGACAAATAAAGGGAATCTGCCAAAGTTTTCACTAATACAAGTTGGGGAACTTCCCCAATGTTGCTTAGTGACTCTGCAGTGCACTACAGCTTTCAAAAGTAGTTTTTGGGTGCTCTTGTATAATCTAACTGAGTTGTGATACAGCATCCACACACTTTTAAAAATATTGTTTGGGTGGATAATCCTGCTAATTTGTGGAAACCAATGACCCTTTCATCAGGCATAAGACTTAATATTAAAACTTCTACACAAGCACTTTCAGAGCAGCCTAGCCAACTTGACTGATTCTTGACTGCACATATGTGGAATGTCATATTATATTTAAATCCCAGGAACTTCTGGGTTAAATTATACTTGATTTGCAATGCATTCAGGTATTACAAACTAGACAAATTTCTATTTTGAGCCACATTATTACAAACATTAGCAACACTTTTAAAAGAGAACACAAAAATTTCTTAGGCACCTGAAACTTACCCACACAATCTTCACGTGATGGAGACAATTCGTGCCCTAGAGGACAGTCACACTGAAAGCTTCCTTCTGTATTTACACACTTGCCACCTCTGCAGAGAAGAGGGTTACGTTCACATTCATCTATGTCTGAAAAGAAGATAGGGAGAAGCTCTTTTTCAAAGGGACAATTTGAGATAAAGTATGATGAAGTATGATATCGTCAACATCTGAAAGTAATTAGGAACCTATGACTGAGTCTATTTCACATGAACAATGCCAACTTATCTCTTTTAGTTTTCATAATAAATAAAACATAAAACGGGATTATTTGTTCCTCAACAAGAAACAAAATCATAATTGATTTTTTTTAAAAAATCATAATGTCTATTAACCAAATACAAGCAAAATTGTTTGATTTGTAATTTCTAAGTCCCTTTTACACATGCTGCTATCATATATTTGGATTTTCTGTCACACTGTTACATAAGCAAAACAGACACAAAGGGCCACATACATTCATTGACAGTGCATTACCTTTTGTTACTGTTATTACTACAATATTAAAAAAGTATTTTTTACATACTGTCATTATTTCTGATCTGTAGATTGCAATAAATACATGGATAGATTGATTATATGCTATAGTTTGAGCATAGTTTAAATTAACTAACTATTCCTTATCTGAAAATATGTGTGCATATGACAGACACCACTATTATAATAATAGCTAACTTTCTGCTCATAAAGGAAATACTGACTTACTCAAATTTACATACATGATGGCTGACTGGGATTTAAAAAAAACATGGCAATGGTTATAGGGTTATGAAATAGGGTTATAAACTCTAAACACACACACACACAGTATGTGCACTAACATCTTTTCACTTACCCATGCAGTTTTTCATCATCATAAATCCACTTTCATAGCCCTCAAAACATTCACACTCAAAGCTACCAGGAGTGTTGATACAGGTGCCACTTCCACAGAGGTCAGGTGATATATGGCATTCATCAATATCTAGTTTCAAAATCAAAAAGATAGAAGAAATCTGATTGTCACAACATGAAAAAATCCAATAAATTAGTTTTTCATATAACAGTATGTAAAGAAGAGACAATAATAAAACAGTTGAAATGTAGATGTCTGAGGAAATCCTAGAATTATTGTACTTGGCAAAAAGGAAGCTGAAGTTTGAAAGTGGAAGTTGATACTGAGATGTTCAAGAGATACACAATGTTATAACTAGCAATTTCTACCACTGCTGATAGTGATAATGTCCCAAGGCCAGTTTTTTCTCTAGAAACTCTCCCTTTCTCTAGTAGGATTTACTGAATCCTCTGCTGGCACATCACACTCCAGAGGATTTTGCCCAGCAAAACATATTTCCTCCTGCGTGGAAAAGCTGACCTCAATTTCCCAAGTTGATATCCCACCAAAAACAGCAGACTGTGCTGTAACTAGACACAGAGGCAGGTGAAGGAGTGATGGAACTAAAGAATAACAGTGTTATTTTGATTTGCATTTGGAGTGATTGTGAAGTGATTAATACATAGTTTTGCACCCTTTTCTCTTCCTTTTTCATTGTTTTCCCTGTGGAATAGTCACACTAATATACTCAGATACTAGAGTCATCTTCCTACCAAAATGGTCTTGGCCAACAGGCAGTGACCAGGATTTCCATGAACTGCAGCCTGAGGACCTGTTTCTTTTTATATATTTGAGAGGACCTGATTGGCCAGGGATATGGCTCACTGGTAAGCCAGTGCCGCCTTGGTTCCACTTTGGAAGAAAGACAGCATATAAATGAAGTGAATAAAATAAATAAATAAATAATCAGAAAATCTTTGCTCACAGAGAGAATCATAGATAAATACAGTTGGGGTCTCATGGCGCCTTGAATCCAAACCCCTGCTTAATTCAAGATATCCAACTAAAGCATCACCAGAGGCTAACTGTCCACCTTCTTTTTGAGAAGGAGAAGGAGACCACACCACTTCTCTAGAATGCCAGACCACTGCTTACTAATACTTCTCTTCCCCAGATGCCAAGGTGAAACATTAACTTGACATTAGATACAAATTTTAGAAACATTAACTTGACATTAGATACAAATTCACCTGCTTCTGGCCAAGGAGGTGGGGGAGAAGCACCTACAATCTACAGCTAGGAGTTCATATGGGAAATTACTGCACAAGCCTTTAAAACTGTTATTAGAGATAGAAAATAGCACATTTGGCAATATTTATCACACATGATTATAGCCATTTCGTAGTTCCTTTGTTGTTACAGCATCCCTTTTCATTCATGGTAAACACCCATCAATAAGAACTCAGACACAATGTTATACTATTTCTTTGGTATACTTCCTTGTGTAACTTCCTTGCATGGCTGTTCTGGAATTGGGCAGTGTCTCCTCTCTCCCCTTCCTTTCCCCCTTCCTATTTCAGAGCAAGCTTCTTGTTCCCACACACACCCAGCCTGCCAAAGAAGGAATGGCTGCTTCCTTGCGAAGAGGCAGTCATTCCTTCTTTGGATGGAGGGAGGGGAGAGAGCAGGGAGTGTAGGAAGGCAGGGTTAAGGGGAATGAGGAAGAGAACATGTCAGGACTCTCAATGGTGCAAAAAGCCCCATCACACGATTGAAGAGAAGAAGTGCAGTATTTAAAGTTCCAAAACTAGTATGCTTTTGGGTTTTTAAAATAACACTATTGCGGCAAGAACAAGGCAGGACCGAGGCCTGTGTCATAATGTCCTCAGTTCCTTCTCTGACTGCAGAAGAGAAGAGCTCAAGCAAAGAGGCCAGCTATATCTCTGAAAGGGTTTCAGATGTAGCACACTGTCTGGTGGTTAGCCCAGGCTCAAAAGATTCCCAGTGGACTGCTTTAAGATTTCTTAGGTACCTCAGCCACCAACTTGTGCACTGTTATGTTCCATTGCAAACAAAAGAAGGAAACCCTCAATACTTCCTCTGTATGTCTACAACTCCAAACTCTACTGTGATTGGGAACACAATTACAATTTTGAAATGTTTTTTTAAAAAAAAATAAGAGAAAATCTCCTAAAGATAGAGGACTATAAAAATCCTGCTTCTTGGGCAAATGACTAAACTGCTCTAGAAGGATTAGGAGTTCTTCCTTAAAACAGAAGATTAACACTCTCTTCCAGTCAATGTAGTGCAGTCCCTGATGCAAAGCAAGGTCTCTTGACATCAGGGAGAGAAAATACTTTGGGTTAATACATTATTTTCCTTCCGAAGTTTAAGAACTGCTTTAAGCTTGGAAGTTAAGCTGAGCAAGTTCATTTCCCATCAGTGCAATCGTTGTAAAAACAAAGAAATCACCAGCTATAGCAATATTAACATCCAGAAAAACCTTGATTCACATGCCTTACCACCCACATTTTACATTACACCAACACACTGGATTTTTACAGTTCCAGAACAAACTTCTTTTGACTTTTAATGTGTAGCCACCCACAGTGCACATATCCATTCATCATAGCTGTAGAAAGTCTCAAGCTGAAGTCCAATGTCAGATTTTCTCTAGTGCTGGAGAGCGACTTTTGTTTTTAGAGCAATGCTAGACATTATTTAGATAGGTTTGAATCTTTTTGATCTATCTGGTTAATATAGTGATTTAGATAACCCAACTTTTCTAGTGCCTATGTTAATATGTTCCAGTATGTTCAAAATCTGGAATACTTTGGTATAAGTAGACAATGCTCTTATTTTAAACATGCATTCCAAGAATGCTAATGTTGCCAAGTTTTCAAACATTTCTTTCTTACTTGCATATTGTTATAAAAAAGAGAGTGCTACATTATATGTTTAAAAGTACAAGGTAATGAGGGAACAGCTGGGATATCACAGTTCTGCCTAGGTCCAGTTTTGAGGCCCATGACTGAGGCTGCATCTGCACTGCAGAAATAATCCAGTTTGACATCACTTTAACTGCCATGCTCAATACTATGGAATTATGGGAACTGTAGTTTGTTGCGGCACTTCTCTCTAACAGCAAAGGCTAAATGTCTCAAAAAACTACAATTCCCAAAATTCCATAGCATTGAGCCATAGCAGTTAAAGTGGTGTCAAACTGGATTATTTCTGCAGTGCAAAATTCAATGCTATGGAATTTTGGGAATTGTAGGGTTTTTTTTAGACATTTAGCCTTTGCTGTTAGAGAGAAGTGCCACAACAAACTACAGTTCCCATAATTCCATAGTATTGAGAATGGCAGTTAAAGTGATGTCAAGCTGGATTATTTCTGCAGTGCAGCTGCAGCCTGAGACACAGTTGATCACTTTCAGAGAGGTTCACTTCTGGTTCTGTTTCAAAAAAGATTATCTCCTGGGCCTGAATTGGCTGGTGGGGGGTGGAGGACTATAAAGTGTGGTGGAAATGAAAGTCACCCCCCCATGAGGAAATTTTGGGGCCAACCTTTTTTTAAATCACAATAAATGTTTTTAACTGATAGAGGGCCTAGGAGCCCTCCTAACTTGCATTTGGGGCATTGTGTAGCAATTTTTCTTTAAAGAAATTATGTGCCACCCTCCCCAAAAAAACCCTTGGCATGCCATGGGGGCCACAAAAATAGTCCTGTGGGTATTCTTTGCCCACCACTGCCCCAAGCAGATGGCAAAAATGGTTTTAGACTATTTTTAACGAAAACAAAACACAGAAATCTTTTAGTTTTAGTAGAGGAATAGAGCAGTTGGATGTGCACTTAGTCCTTCATTATCTGGATATTTCTCTACTAAAATCCCAGTCCCAGCTCACCTAGCCATCACCGACTAAATTTAGGTAGAAAAGCAGTAAGGAAAATACTGAGCTGAGAAACATCTTGAAACACCCACTGCCATTCCAACTCTCAGACAAACAGCCCCTTGTGGCTACTTTTCATTAAAAAGGGAGGGGACTGTTATACATTTCTGTAATGCAATACACTGTGGCCTTTTGATGAATATGTGAGTTTTATTCCAGTAACTCTTGCAAGGCCTTTGCAGGCTAACAGTAGTGAGTACTTCTGCGCATATATTTGTCTCAATCCAACCATCCCAATTCATGAAAATCAGAGTGGATGACACGAACGGATGGGGACATCAAGCCTCCCCTGGTATTTCCAATGGTATTCTAAAGGTTCCATCTTACTTACCTGTACAGTTTCTTTCTTCCATATCTAATGCAAATCCACTATTGCATCTACATTTGAAGCTTCCAATTGTGTTTCTGCATTTGCCATTTGTGCACATCCCTGGAAACACTTTGCACTCATTAATATCTGTAGTGGGAAAACAGACATGTTTATATATTTTATGCAAACTGAACTGCTCATGTGTCAAATAAATAGCACTCACTCAAAGGTAATATTTTATTTTAGTGAGCTGCAACACTGGACTTTATTCTAGTAAACACATGGAATATTTCATTTATGCAGTTAATCTTCACATTATTAACTCTGTGTGAATGTTCCTTCATGTTGACCTATGGTGATTCCATTAATTCCATAGGGTTTTCTTAGGTACGTAAACATAATACTGTACATACTTGACTATAAGTAGACCTCATGTGTAAGCCACGGGTAGGTTTTGGAGCCAAAATTATGGATTTTGATATGACCCATGGATAAGTCAAGGGTAAAACCTAGGAGCATGTAAAAAAGGATCTAAACCAGGGGTAGGCAACCTTTTTGAGCCGGGGGCTGGTCCCGCAAAGTCCTCTCCGCCGCTAGGCCGAGGGGGGGGGATGGCGGCGCACATGCGCATGGGCGCACACACCCCGTCGCATGCGACCCCCATGTGCGCGCTGCCCCCGCCGCTGCGCAGCCACCTCCCCTCATGTCGCAGCCGCCATTTTGATTTCCAAAATGGCAGCCATGACTTGTTTGCACATACGCAGGAGTACTGCGCATGCGCAAACGCGTCGTGGCCGCCATTTTGGAAATCAAAATGGTGGTGGCAATAGTCCACCTGGGCCGGTAAGTATGCGGACCTGGGCCTTAACCAGCCCACAGGCCGTAGGTTGCCAGTCCCTGATCTAAACGATGAAGCAAAGGAAAACAATGCCAAAGAATTTACAAAATTCCAGCAGACATCACTGTTTGTGCTCACACTAAAGGCTGGATGGATGAGAGGATAGAGGAGGGTCAGTGCTTCCAGGACAGATTGCACTCTTGCATTTCACCCAGAGGATGGTTCCTTTTTTAAAAAGAGTTAAAGTTCAGAACTTACATTGATCTACGGATAAGTCAACCCAGGTTTTAGACTTATACATGACTATATATAGTAATTAAAAATTTAACTCAGCACCAATGGTCAGTAGTGTCATTTCAGGGGGTGCGGACTGCACTGGGTGACACCCCAGAAAGTGTCAGGGTATGCCAGTTTGCATACTAAGTTGTGACTGGATAGCAAAGTGGCAGGTGAAGTCCATAATGGTAAGCTAGCTTTGGAAATTAGTGATGCAATCAGCCAATTAGGCCAAATGGTCTTGATAGCCACTTAGCAGAGTATAATTGTATTAGGAATCTGCCTGGGTTTCAGAAAGTGTATCATTCTCTATGCTGGTCAGGAGCCTGTTGCCTTCTATATTGCTGGGAAGTAAGTTTTTTTTCTCCTTGCTAGGGAGTTGTAGTACTGCAGACATGTATGAAGTTATGCTGTGCTGATTTATTTTTGCATTGTACATATTTGTACTTAGCCATGTTGCTATATTTTTGTTTTGCTTATTTTTGTTTTACACTTTGCTGAGTAAAGCTCTATTTTTGTTGACTCCATGACTCTGCTGGAAATATTTTGCAATACACTGGATAGGGAGGTGACACCAAATAAGGAGGTGACACCAGGTCAGCTCCCTGTCCACCAAGCGTACTTTTCTGGCCACCCAGGACCTTTTGGGGGGCCTTCTAGGCCCATCTGCTGCCTTTTGGGGCTGCCTGGAGCATTTTCAGGGCTTTCTAGGCCCATGCGGGGCCTTTTAGGCCTGTCTGGAGCATTCTTGGGGTTATCCAAGGTGTTTTCAGGGCCTCTTAGGCCCATTCCCATGCACCCCTTCCCTGGAATCCCCACTGGAAGTCCAGGTCCAGAAGTCCCACCCCCTCAAAGCCCCCCCCACACACTGGGAGTCATCTAGTACAGGAATGCCATTGTCAATAGTTGTTCTAGATGTTAGAGTTATGAGAAAAACTAGAGTAAACAGTTATATTAAGGGTGAGCATATGTAACAAATTGATCAAATTACCAAGAGAGTTTGTGGAAATAATTGTTAGGTATTGAGACACATACATGTATTTTCCCCAGGCTGTTTAACAGGAAAGAGCAAAGGGATACACCAGAATTTGTATGAGTACAGTCAGCCCTTCACATCCATGGATTCCTTATCTACGAATTCAACGATCCATGGCTTGAAAATATTCTAAAAATATAAATTCCAAAAAGCAAAACTTGATCTTTTCCATTTTATATAAGGGACACAATTATACTATGCCATTACATTTAATGGGACTTCAGCATCGACAGAGTTTGGTATCCAAAGGGGTCCTGGAACTGAACCCCAGTGGATACTAAGGGCCCACTGTAAATTCTATATTTTCAGAGAACACTCTATTGTTCAGAAAGGATCTAGGAGCCAGAAGTATATTTTGAAAAACATGTTAATTCCTTCATATGTGCTGAAGTTTTAAAAAAGTTTTCCTTAATTCAATCATTGGAATTCATTAGAATTTGTTAGGGTGTTTGCCTCTCCTTTTGTCAACATTCAGCAAAACAGGAGGACCTAAATTGTCAGGGGGAAAATATTACAACTGGAGGAAACACATCATCAGGCAGTCTAATCTGCATGGTTTCTTTGGTAAAACAGCAGGAAGGGGAGGGAGAAAAGAAAACACAGGTCTGGAACAAAAGAGTTGAGGCTGTGGAACAGAACAAGAGCCGGGTTTGAAAAAGACAAGCAAGATAATTCTTGTAATACAATGAGGTTAGAGGGAGTAATTTGCTTGCTTAGCAGAACATCAAGGCCCTGAAGCAGCCAGGGCACTTTCAAAACGTCAGGTCTTTAGGCCTGAAAGGCAGGTCCTCCCCATGCATCTGTAATGGAAGAAAATTTTTACTGGGGTTTGGGGTGCAATGTGACTGTCTTGAATGACATCCTCCACTACTGGTTATATTATGTACTTGCTGTTAGGTTTAGATGGGATATAGAGTCAATGTTAAAATGTTGAAAT
>CM034703.1:73543634-73567338 GCA_020142125.1 Phrynosoma platyrhinos
GTTTCAAAGGACTGTTTTTTTTAACACTCCCACAACATTATTTTAACACTTGCTTCTCTTGTATATTATAGCATAATATTGTAACATAATATTATTTGTGTTTAGCATTAACAAACCACTGCATTGCTCATGCTATGCCTATAGATAATTGAGAAGTTCTATTAAAATCTATCCCCCATTTCTTTTTCTCTCCAGTTTTTCCATTCTTCCTTATATGAACCCCTCCTTCTTCCTCTCCATTTTTTCTTCACCCAATTTTAATTATACAGTTAAAATAAGAGGGATGCAGAGAACATCTGGTCATTAAAACTGAAGATGCTACAGAATAAATTTAGGATCCCTGACTCATACCTAAAGAGTCATTTCATCATTGATATTTGCAGACTGCAGTTGATTGCGACTGGGAGACACACACAAAATGTGCTGATTCAATTTAACTGAAAAGGCATTCTGCTGATATCCCAGAGACTCTCAAAATTTTGAATTAAGAATTCCCCACTCTTTAATCACTAATCAATCTTTGTAACTATTCAGCTATTGCTGTACAGTTCGCCCTCCATATCCATAGACTCAACTTGAAAATTTATAGAAAAATATACTCCCGAAAGTAAACCTTGAGTGGTTCACTATCTTATATAAGGGACACCATTTTACGACAGCACTATATATAATGGGAATTGAGTGTCCACAGATTTTGGTATCCATGGGGGGTATCTTGAAACCAAATCCCAGTGAATACTGAGGTACCACTGTATTTGTGGTGCATAAGTGACCTCTAACTAACATTAACCACTCATTATTAACCTTTAACAAACAAGGCATTTGTGGTGGATTTGTTTACTGGTATGTAGAAAGAAAAGAGATATGCAGAAGAGTAACAAACTGTATTGAAGAGTTTGTAAGATGAGATGCCATTTTTTGGACAGTCTTCATGGTCTTTCCCAACTTTGGCACCATTCGCAAGCAACGATGGGCTTTCCAGTCCATATGGGAGAAAATTCTATGTTGGAGGAAGGCAAATTTAAAAAGGAAAAAAGCCCTTTTGAAGGAAGCAATAGTAACATGTGTCTACCTAAGGTTAAGAATGTCAGCTTCTGCAAATCTCATGTCCTAGGCAACACTTGAGTTTTAAATAACAAATTAATTAATAATAACCTGACAAATTAAACAATTTCACTTATAAAAGTTTGCTGTAATGGATACGTTTTTCCAGTTTCTAATGTTCAGTATTATTGAATTAATTTTTAATGTTTTAATTTTTAAACCTAATAGTCTATGTTTTATATTTTACCTTTATAAAATGGTCTTCCAGTTAAAATATCTCCTCGATTTGAAAAGCCTGGTCCTCTGGGACACAATATTTCATACTCTTTTGTTCCAGGTTTTGGACATTCCTCACAATCTGAGCCCCAAGCAGCACCTACAGCACAGCAGCAGGTATCTATCCGGAACTTCCCAGGAACCGGTTGAACACATTCATCTTCATCCCACTTCAAGTAGCACTGTTCCATTCGGATATCTACATATTTAGTAAATACAATAACATATACTCAAGCATAGAAAACTCAGTCTTAAAATATCCATATCACCAATAAATGGCTTATCCTGGCCACCAAAGCTCTGCTTTGGGCAAACACATCTCCAAAAAAGGAAATAAAAACAAGAGACAGAAACCAGTAAAAGTGCTTCTGTAACCCTGACCCCGAAAGTGTGTTTTAGACATCTGCTATTTACAAAGACAACACTATTTCAACTTACTGCCAAATTCTACAGAGGTCAGCTTAATGTTTGTACTTTCCAGACCCACTCATTGACTATTAAAGATGGCATACGGAAGACAATTAAAAAGATTATTATAATATGAGATGTTGAGAAGGTGCATTTGTTTATTTCAAGTAAGTAAAAAGAAATCTAATAAATACAAAAGAGCTACATTCTTATTTAAATCTCAGATAGATTCGATAGCCAGGAATATTATCAGCTTTGATTGTTATGCCAGCTGTACCTCTTCCAAGAGTTGGATGACTAACAATGGTAGTGGACAGACTGTTAACCTCATGGCTGGGTTTCTGTAATGTGCTGCACACTGGCCTACCTCTGTACCAAGTTCAGAAACTTCAGTTAGTTCAAATCATAGCAGCCAGATTGGTTACTGTACATCTGAGTGTTCGTATCACACCAATACTAAAATCACTCCACTGGCTGCCAATTAGTGTCTAGGCAAGGTAAAAACGATTAGTTATTACCTTAAAAACCTTAAAAAATGTTTGCGTCCAGGTTACCTATGGGATTGCCTGCTCCCATATGCACCACTCCATACACTCAGGTTCTCTGAGGGACATTTGCTCCAGTGAACCAGGTCTAGGTTGGCAACTCATTCAGAATATTTTTCTTCAGCCATCCCTAAGCTATTGAAAGAGATTTGACAGCTGGATATACTATCTGAATTTAAAACAACATTAAAGACCAGTCTCTTCCAGCAGGCCTATCCTAATGATTTTTAAATTGTGAATTTTAAATTATGAATTTTAAACTATGGATTTACTATTATATGTCTGTAATAGCTACTGGGTTTATTTGTTCTTTTAAGCTGATTTTGAATTTCACATTAATCTGTTGTTGTTCTCCATCTAGAACCATGGGAAAAAGTAAGAAATTATTACTGTTGTTGTTTGCAAGTCAAATGAACAATGTACGGTACATATTTTTAATGGCAGGTGGTGATAGAACTTCACATTTAGAAGCATTTAAAAGACATTTTCCCTATTCCCTTTGTTGGAATATGGATGAGATATGAGGTCAAAACTGGAAATGTACAGATGTGTGAAAATCTCTTCTGAGTAAAGTTTCTAAGCTGGGAAAGAGTCTTCAGCTTGCAGGTGCAGTTTTCTATAAATATACTTACACAGAATGCCACAACAAAGGCACAGTGAGTCTGAAAACACAGGCAAACTTTAAATGGGAATAACAAATATAAAACTTCAGTAGTAAAAATAAAAATCAACAATGAGATCATCTTTGTTGTTTTGAGAACCAAAATCACATGATACATGACACACAAGAGGCTGGGTTATAGGCTGGGCTAAAGCTGTTCATCCAATGATTATGTATGTTACCACCCAGAAGGTGGAGTTTCTTTGTTTTAACTTACAACAACAGTTGTGCTCCATTGTTCATGTTTTCTGCCTGCAAAGATGGATGTATATAGTTTTATTTTGTTTCTCTTGTTTTACAACTTACAATAAAATCTTACTTGGAACTACAGCTGTGTATTCAAGCCTAAGAGAATGCATGGAGTTGCTACATTCCTGGATGGTGGGATAAATGGCTGTGGAACAGCAGCCAGGCATTTCAGCAAACTGAACTTTGCTACTCATAAATCACCATAAAATCAACACCCTTTGACATGGAACCCTTTGTTTGATCTTTTGGAAACCTGGAAGATATGACTTTTGGATGTACTATAAAGGCTGCAAACTTCTTGCCCTTTAGGTACAGAACTCCAGGGTTGTAGAAGTCAGCATGATCTGTCACTGACAATAATGTGAAGCTTATTAGATCTTATCCAATTTAAAAATACATCTCAAATATTTATATTTTATCCAATCTGCTTGACAGTTGGCATGCATGATACCCTAACCTTAAGCTTGAAAATTTCATTTCAGTTGGATTTACAAGGGCCAATCAGCAAACTGGGAGACCAAACTGCGTAGGTTTCCCATTGAAAATAATGATTTTCGAAAGAAGAATTGAATCCAAGTAAGGAATGAATTAATTCCATATTAACTAAACAAAAATGGAAGTCATATGAAAGAAATTATAAAAATAAAACCAGATACAAAAACATGAAAGAAAAACTATTTCTTACCAGTACACACCCCTAATATCATACTAAATCCAAATTTCCCCTGAATTTAGACACCATCAGACTGATATACTAATTAAAGTTAGGGTTTTAGTGCTCATAATACCTCACTCAAGTTTACTGATTCCAGGTTATAGGGTTTGGGTTTGTTTGTTTTTTCCGATTCTGCAGAAGCACTGATGGTCTGATGGAAGAGGGGGGAATACTGCTTCAGAAATGTTGTTATCCTGCCTTTCATCCCCCAAATCATAAAAACAATGAAAAATAACAAAATAAAAAACATCATTTTAAACAAACTTTAAATGGGAATAACAAATATAAAACTGCAGTAGTAAAAATAAAAATCAGCAAGAAGATCCATTAGTAACTCATTATTTTACTCCATACTTTATTTTAAAAATTACTAATGTCCTCCTTAGGAAGCAAAACTGAGGTCAGTTATGGAGACAAAAGTAGAGAAATTAGTTGGCTTGCTTATTTTACAGTTCCTGAACTAATTCTTGAATCAGGAATTATACTTTGGGTTTTGCACTTCTCCAATTTTACAGTGAAGATTTTCAAGTCAAAAATGTTTAAATTAAGGGAAATTGTACACACCAGGCACACAGAGGGCTGGAGCAGACAGGCAGGAAAAAGTGGCTTGATTTTGGGTTTTCAGATCAAAATTCCGCTGTCTCCACAGCTGCTTCCAAGATAGGCTGAACACCCATGGGCTGTGTTACCACATGGCATCAGGCTATGCTTGTTGCCTGCCCACCATGCATGAGCACCATCACACTAACACACCACCTGTGAGCTCCACTTACCTCCCTCTGTCTGCCCAGATGGCATTCCATTGGACGCCCACCCATATGACTGACCACACAATTGCACATGTGATGCACCACTTGTACAGTGCATTGGTGTGCCCAGTGACATACTGCCAAAGCATAATCATGGAGGCTCCCCATACACACCCCTTCACTCCATCCCATGCCCCCCATTGGGCTGTCTGGTTTGTGCATGTTATAATCACATCCATTGTATTACTGGTGATCACATTTTTGCTTTCCCGCTTTCCCCTACTGATGCTGGGTAGGTTATATGCTAGTGCGATGATGCACATTTTCAGCCTTGAGTCAGACCATCCCAACTTCTTTTTGCTCCATTTTTTAGCCCCAGAGCAGCTTCCTTTCACTTTGCACCTGGTTTCACCTTTTGCATCATCTAAACATCCCACCTTCAATGTGGTTAGAAGCCACTTTATTTGGCCAGTGCCAACTACCCCACAATGACACATATTAAGAAAAACTGCGGCCAACACTGTGTATGTTTAATCACACTGCATACAAAAAATTATGCCACACAAAATGCATACAAAAAGTTACATGAATTTTCAATCTCTCTATAAATCCCTATACCTTCCTTTTTTTCTCTTTCCTTCCCCATTCCCCTCGCAGTCCTTGGAACTGTCCAAAATTCAGTTACAGGATGCCATGGGAAGGGAGGATCACCCTTTGCCTGATTTTTGTTGGATTCTATTCTATCAGTGGAACAGCAGTGCTGGATCCTGCCCTTTGTACAGATTGCAGATATTTTTTAAAAAAAAAAATTGCAAACTAATACAGAAACAGGATGGAATAACTTTGTGCTTCATCAGATTCAAAATTTCCCATTTTACCCTCTGCCCTTTAAGGCAGAATAATTTCACTAGGTATCATTTTTAATAATGTCTACAGAAACTGAGTTGGCATATATATATATATATATATATATATATATATATATATATACACACACACACACACACACACACACACATGAAATTATCTTCTCCGAGTGTATTTTTTGCATTGCTGCAGGGTGAGGAATTTGTATATTTTATTTTGTTGTGTTTAGAGAAACAAGGAACAGCTTTGTTTCTAATTTTCATTGTATTTTGCGTATAGCATTTCAAAATGAATTCAGTATGTTTACCACTTCTTTATAAAATACTGGCATCTAACAAGTACAGATCTAATGTGAAATTCTTAGAAGTAGTAGATGGAAAGTACAATTGCAAACAAACCAAGAAACACCAATGCCAGAAACTAGCCGTAGCCTCCCTCTGTACCCATCTAGAGCCTTCAAATTTAATGCGCGACCCAAAATGAAAACAGCTGAAATGTTAATAACATTCCACTCTAATGGAAACATGCCTTTGTATATTACATAGCAACTCTTCTCCTTTTCTGTCCTAAAAGACTAATATGCATGCTTGTTTGGATGTTTTCCCCACCGACCAAAGTGGAACTTACTTTCTATAAACGCAAAAGGATCCACCTACACATTTTCTGAAAGTTGAAACTGCGGCTATTTAAACTTATTATGTCTGGCTTTCTAAACCGTACTTACTTCTCTATAGAAATATTTTATAGCAAGCTGTTTATGTTTTACAATATGCTGACACTGTCTATTAAAAATGCAGTTTTTTTCCTTTGAGAGTTTTTTTTTGTTTTTGAACCTAAATATTAAGCAAGGATTTATTAAATTTATTGCTATTTTGTTCAGTGACTAAGGGGGACTTCAGATGGGCGGCTCTGGGCCGTCCCAGGAAGCAGCACATCAGGGCCGCAGCAACCCCACGCCACGGCCTTGATCCTCCTTTTTGCTGCCCCAAAAAGAGTGGCAAAATGCTGCTCCTTTTAGGGGCGGCAAAAGGCTGCCCTAAGAGCCAATACATAGCTCTTCAGCACCTTTTCAGGCGCAGCATGTCAGGATGGTGTCAGCATGGGGTTGGGCTGGCCAGCGTGTGGCTGCCCTGCCTCAACTCTGCCTCCAGGCCTGCCCTTTGGGCCGGTCTGCAGAGGCCCATAGTTTTCAGCCAATCTAAACAAAGGTTTAAAAATAGGACCTTATCACACGTGGCCCAGAAAACTGAAGATGAAGTGGAAACGAGGCATGCCGAAAATAAATGGGAAATAACCCTTGCTTCCGCAAATGTCATTAGCTTCATTGCGCTTTTACAGTAAGTGTATCGAGTGTCCACACACAAGAGAAAAAAACCCATAAATGTAGCCGAAATGAGCCTCCTGCACATGCGCAGAGAGAGGAATGCTCGCTGGAACCATGGCAACAGCGGGGAAATGTGCCACAATACGTATTTGGTTATCAGACCTACTGTAAATGCGAAATGATTCCTGTCGCGCAATTGCAATTCCTAAAGAAACCGAAATTCAAAAGATCTCGGTTCTTTCCGCTTTCTGTTGGGGTTCTGTGCGACATCGTGTGGAAACACTGAAAAATAATACGTATTAGGTCGGGATTTCGTTTGGATTCTGTCTGGTTTGGGCCCCGTGTGATAAGGTCCATAGATACTTGGTTCCTTTAAGTACACTCGTCCCTCCACATTTGCGGCTTTGACTTTTGCAGATTTGATTATTCACAGATTTTATTAATATGTTCTCTCTAGGAATATCTAGGTCATCCAGCACAACTCTATGGTCAACTTTAACCAAATGTCGCACTGAAAAACCTAGAGATTCCTAGAGAGAACACTTTGCTAGGGGTTTGTAGCTCCTCCAGTGCAATTCTTTGGTCAATTTCTGGCAGAGGTTGACCACAGAGTTGCAGTGGAGGTCGTAGAGATTCCTAGAGAGCTGTTATCTCAGGTAAAAACATAGTGTTTTTGTTATTTGCAGTTTTTCCACATTCATGAGGGTCCTGTGTGCCTAACCCCAGTGAATGTGAAGGGACAAGTGTACCTCCTTTGTAAGTTATCAAGGCAATATCTCAAGTTATCTCAAAATAAGTCTGCGAAGAGTAAAGACCTTTTCCTGCTCCTAAGTGAAAACTGATACTTTAAAAAAGAACAAGGAAGAGTATTAATTTCCTGATTTTGTTTGGCAATTAACAACAGAAAGTCTGAGTAGCAGTGTGTGTAAGAAAAGTGGGTTTCTAGCATTGGTTACTGATTCAAGTGAGAGGGACAGTGAAACTTCAAGATACAGGTACCCTGAAAATGAGGTTAATCTGTGAATTGGCTATAAATTAACTATGCACATCTTATGGTAGTGTGACATCCTCAGCACTCACCTAAACACATTCGGCCTGTTCCATCCAGTGTCAGCCCATCAGGACACTCACAGTGAAAAGATCCTCTGCCATTAATGCATCGTCCGTTGGGGCACACACCAGGGAAAACCTCACATTCATTTACATCTGATATGAAATATGAAAGGATTATTATCCATCTTTTTAAAGCAAGATAAGCACAGGTGAAATTGGATATACAAACTGTAACAGAAATTACATTTTTATTTATATAGCCACACAGCTTCAACTAGGATAATGCTGGTTTGATAAATGAAGCTCTGTGTCATTAATTATAATGATCACTTATTACATTACCCTACCTCAGTAACTTTCTATTCATTAAGCCTGGAATAGTGCTGGTTAAAAATATTTTAATTTAATTTTTTAAAAGCAAGACGAAAGCAGAAAAGATTAAGAAGGCATAGTACTGTCAAAATACATGAAAGAATTTTTAACAGAAACTATTAAATAACTGTCAAACAATTTAGTTACAGTTATGGGAAAAGTTAGAAAATCTTACTCGTACAATTACATGCAATTAAAGACTGCAACCTAAAATAAATGACTTCAACCTAAGTGAGTTTTACAAAGGAAAGGAAGATTCCTCCATCATTAAACTCTACCACAATTTTTAAATTCTTGTTTTCGTGTTATTTGCCATCAAATTAACTTTGATTTATGTCAAACATATGAAGGAGAGACCTCAAAAAACCCCTCAAGACCTGAGACATGCTTAGGTCTAGCAAATTCAAGGCTATGAGTTCTTTGATTGGTTCAATCAATTGAATCAACTTGCCTGTAGTGTATTCTTCATCTTTTCCTACCATCTTCCACTTTATTGAGCAATACTGTCATTTCCAAAGAAATTTTAACTACATATATGAAACTATAGGCTCCTTTTAAAAATGAGTGCCCTTGAACTACTCATGTCATTTCAGTTCAGTGAGATGAATCAACATTTTCCTTTTTATTAATTGAACTTGGTCTCACTTGCATTTATGCTGTTTACTTTCAATGGGTGTGAGTCCATGAATTCTACCCATAAGACCAGGTTTTTTTGTTTGTTTTTTGCAGAGCTATGTCAAGAATATTCCCACCAGCGGATGGTAGCAGAAGACTATCATTGATTTCCTGCTCACTTTGTAAAATTTAATGTCCACTCCTGTTCTGAAGAATGTTCTAGGTTGTTGCATCAGATATTTAGGGAGCTGCAAGGGTGTCACTGCGGGGGATACAGGCCATACCAGGTGACACCCTAAGGAGGGATGACACCACTCCCTGAACATCATCTTCATCTGTTTAAAACACTGCAGCTCATCAGAAGAGATGGTGTGAGTGGGGTGAGGCTCAGTGGGAGGAGAAAAGAAAGCTTTGTGTGTTTTAAATTTTAAACATTTTAAAATTTTCAATTCTTTTTACATCTTAAAAAAAATCACATTTTATCAAATTTCATTTTAACCATATGAAACTATGTACATATAAATAGATATAGGCCGTGCATATGATGTAGTAATTTAAAGGTATAATTTTAATTGTCATTATTGCTATTACGTTCACTGATATATGGGAATTAAATTTATGAGTAACATTAGTACAAAACATTACTAAGATTCTGTGTGGTGTGATATGGGAGGACGTTGATAAGAGGATAATACCATGACTTACCCCATCAGGTTATGCCAACCCCAGTGATTCCCCCAGGGAGGTACTGAGGATAGTCAGGGAGCAAAGGCAGGTAAGAATTGGTAATGATCATTCTGCTAGAGAAGTCCCTCACTCAACAAGATATCTTTCATGCTAGAGCCTCCATGGGAGGTTTATGGCAGATCCGACCCCACTTAGGCTGGCTCCAGCTCACTGTATCAGAAAATTGTCTCCTGCCTTCAACAATATTGACACTCACAAATACATCTCCATTATTCCAGTGCTGTTATGTTCCTCAGCTTCTTACAGCAGCTTCTTCTTCTTTTAATTCTTTGCCTTCATTGTCCCTAGTTTGATTTGCATTTACATTTAATTGCTTAAGGATTTAAAAATGATTCTTTAGATTATAGCATGTAGTTTTCAACTGGATTATTTTGGGCTTACATAGATAAGGCAACTTAATAAAAAAGAACAGTCGCTAAAGACATTGCTAATGTTTAGATATAAGAAAGTCTTCTTTGGAAGACGAGTATTAATTATTATTGAAGTCCTCTGTGAAAACTGCTGAGTTTTCTGTGACAAAATTTATCAGCAGAAGAAATCTGATTTCCTTTTCTGAGTATGGAGGATTCAGAGTATCAGGAGAAAAACTAGTTTACAACAACAGTGGCAACAAATTAGATAATATAAAATGTTTTGTTTTTTTTAAAAAAGAAATGTACTAATAGCTAAAAGAAAAAGAAAAAAAGAAAGAAGATTAATCCTACCTTCACATGAAACTCCCTTAACTCTTGCAAATCCTCTGGGGCATGCTGAATCTACAGAAAAATGTTTACATAATGAGTTCCTGATAAGCAGAGGTGTGAAAACTTAGTGTATGTGAACAGGAAGGGATTTGGATACAATAGCATATACCGAAGCTCCCCATTCTTCCCACTTTAAACCACACAAACCATTACAGCTCTATATTCTAAATTGATCATAATGCAATCGCTTCAGCAAAAAGGAAACATTTTAAAATATCTGGTACACAGATAGTTTTAAAATAGCATGATTGCTGTTACTGAAATGATTTCATGTGGTATACATCTGCTATATATGCTAGAGAACACTAAAGTTTTAAAATCATACCTAGTTCACAGCGTTCACAAGGGCTACCCCAAGCAGCTCCCAAAGTAGCACAGCATTCTGATTTTAGAGTGCCTCCATTGATGTTCACTTCACAACGATTATCTTGGATATTCAGCCAACATGTTCCTTTCAGACTATCTACAGTGAATTAAAATAAAATAGGTTCTCTCTATCCTTCTTTGTAATATACATCTTTATTATAAATGGAAAACAGCTATGGCCACCCTGATCATGTAGCACTTGCAGTAATCTGATCTGCAGAAGTCTCCTCTATTTATTACCAAGTGGGTCACAGATAAGTTTACTTTGACTGTAAAATACAAGTAGGGTGGCTACAAGCTGCAGCAAAAAGCAAAAAAGGTATGTAGGAACCTCCAACTCTGTATGTAGGAGGAAGCCTTCTTTTTCTTCCCATTTTTTTATATCCTGCCAAACTCAATATTTGGTGGGGGGCATTTGTTTTCATGTTCTCTACACTGGACCAATGTTATTGCCTTTCCTTTTTTTTTCTGAAATATTAATCTGATTTGTCTTCTTTCTGCAGAATATGGTGGTGTTTATTCTAATTGCTACCAGAGAGAAATAAGAAATAAAAGACTGTGGTAACTACGTAGCTATAAAAAAAAAAAATCATCATTTGAGACTGCTGATAGTCTAGGAAATGTATGTGAAGCACACCAGATCTAATTTTTAAGTTAAAGCCTAAATCTTGTTTCACTAGATTCAGGACTGAACCAGTCTAGAATAAAATACTACATGAAATATTATCATCAGAAACCGCTTCTGAAATTTCATATTACTCTTGTGAAGTAAAAGAGGATCTGGTCAATTTTGTGACTGAGCCAAAAATTCTTTTGTAAGAAATAATACCTAACTATGGGCCTCTGCAGATGGTGCAAAGTGCCATCTTGGAGGCACGGAAGGGGAGGGGCAGCCGCATGGTGGCCGCATGAACTCCTCCCTGAGGATGTCATCAGGGTGTGCATTCTGGAAAACGATGTATAAACCTTGATGTGCCCTTTCTGCTGACTCTGGAAGGACTGGCATTTTAGCGCTCCTTCCAGGGCCGGCAGAAGGGAGGATTGGGGCCTCAGCCCCAATCCTCCGCTTCCCAGGGCGGCCCATGGTCGCCCGTCTGCATCCCCCCTATGTTATAAGTTGGACATTACTCTCCACCATTCTTGTCTGTTTCACAAAGTATTACAGTCAACTGAATTCCTGGTTTTATTTAAGGAGTAAAAACAGACCAATAGACTCACCAATACAGATGAAGCCTGTAGAGTCTAGTTTGCTGCCAGATGAACACTCACAGATGAAAGAACCAAGATTATTCCTGCAGGCACCATTGACACAAGGGCTGCTCTCACATTCATTTATATCTATAATCCAGAAGGAAAGACACTGTTAGACATGCCATGTGTTTCTGGAAAATATTACGATGTATAAACCCTGCCATGCATAAACCCTGCCATGAACCATGTTATGCCAGAATGTCTGGAAAATTTGTTCAGTTTAAAAAAACAACACTAAACTAAGGATCTATAATGCAGAGAATGTAGGGCAGGCAGTTTGCACAAGTACAAAAGGCTTTGCATAGTTTTGCAAGTGCTAATTAATTGGCTACTTTGCATAAACTAGAAACTTCCAAGAACTTGGATTGAAAAGGATTTCCAGAATCAAAATGTCTTGTGAAAAACCAGAATCCATTTCAATGGAAAGCAATACATTCCCTACCACAACATTCTGTGTCCAAACAAAGGCCTTATTGTTTCTGTCATTTATGAATCTATAAAGCTTCATGAAAATTAAGAAAACACTGTAAGAATTTAAACATTACAAAGCTGTCTGTGACTTGACAGAGCTGGAAACTGCTCAAAAAATAATACCCCAACTATGATATGGTAAATAATATCCCCTTGTAGCCTACATTCTGTTTTACTTTATTTCACTCGCCTCTCCATACTTTCTCCATTTCTCCAGGTGGTTTTTAAGCAGGTCCATAAAAAATTGTACGGGGTACCACCTGACAATACCATTTAAAAAGAAAGATTATTTTTAAAAAATAGTAAATTACTTAAGTCCCTGATGAATAATTTTGTGTATTTAACCATATCTTTGCAGTTCATCCATATCTCTTTTGATATGAGTCTTAAATCAAGTCAGACATATTAATCCAAACAGAGAGTTCATGTTGTTGCTCAGGCATGAAATAGATTTTAGTAGATAATCATGTTCTCTTAGGAGGACTAAGACCTAAGACCAGTCCCATAAACTCAAAATTAAAATAAGAGCTAGTTAAGTACTGGATAAAGACATACTAGTATGTAATAATAAACACATAGATTTTATAAAAAATAAACAGCCCTTTATCCTGAATAATATGTTGTACTTCCTTTGAACATGACTTCTTATTCCCATCAGAAATCCTTATTGCTATTTTCCCTTTATATGGCATCTGAAGTCATACAAAAATATACCATATACACTTATGTACAAGTCAAAAAAATTACACCAAAATTTGACCCTAAACACATGATTGACTTATATAAGGGGGTGAACACTCGCCCCTTAAGACTCCTCCACCACTGAGTTTCCTTCTGAGGAGAAGATTGGGTGGCAGAGGAGGAAGAGGGCTGAACGTGCACCCCTCAAGGATTCTCTGCCACCAGTACTTCTCCTGAGGTGAAGACTGGGCAGCAGCAATAGAGAACCAGGGGGGAATGCTCACTCCTCAAGGCTCCTCTGCTGCCTGTCCACCCACTGTCAGTTGTTTGCAGCTGTCCCACTTGTCTCCACCTCCTCCACCCCTTCTTCCTCCTCCTTTCCACCTTCTGTGAGGAGATAAGCAGCTGGATGAAGACAATTAAGGATGGATAGATGGGCAACAAAGCAGAATGGTGCTGAGCCTCAAATTTTTACCCTTGACATATCCATGGGTTATGCTAAATTCTTTCCAAAACCTGTCCTTGACTTATACATAAGATTGACTTATAATTGAGTATATATGGTAATCAAAATCAATGTGTTTTTTTACATTTTAGACAATTTTTCATATTTTAGGACTTTTCTGGGGGGTTTGTTGTTATTTTGGTTTTTTTGGTGTGCAAAAACAATGGTAATACAGAATTCAGCATCAGACTTACAGATATGTAACCTGAAATTATGCATTTCTAGTGGATCCTTATTCATGCTCTCTATGTAGTGATGATTGTGGCAGTACTGCTACAGCTACTTTACAGGCCATCAGATGCATAGGCAGAAGGGGCCTATTCTGCTGGTGATTAGGGTATGGGTGGATGACATTTCCACTATTCCCACCAGACAGTGAGACAGGCTCTCTGGCTAGCAGGAGGGGAGTAGAATCATCATATGTCCATGTCCTGATTGCCAGGAGAACAGACCCCTTCTCACCATGTCTGCTACCCAGTAAAGTAGGTTGGGGAGATTAGAACATAAGACACTAGTTAGCTATACAATTAATATAGTTATGTAAATAAATAGTTTACGCATAAATCTGGCCTACATTTTTTGTTCAGACAACATATTTGGTGTATAGAAAATACCAGATTTTTTAACACAAAAGCTGAGAGTGAGAAAGTACTTGACTTTTTGCTCTCAAGTCAAATCTTACAGTATTTGACTATTTTTGCTGGGTCAAGATACCCTTCTCTCCAAGGACAGGGAAATTCTTAAATATTCATCATATCACTCATAGCATTCAGTGTTCTCAAGTATACTATGAGCCATAAATAGCTGAAACTACCCAAATCTCTTACCATCACATCTTTTTATTCTTCTAATATCAACTGTCTGGCCCTGATGATATTGAACATTTTCAGTCCTCAGTGGTCTTTTTGTTCTAAGATTGCTTTGCACCTCTGCATATCTTGTGGTTCACCAAAACCACAAGTTTTCTTATTTTTGAATGGTCCTGTTTTGTCTCCAGTTCTTCCAGTGATACTGAAGAATTTAGCTTGGTCTCTATTTTTAAGCAAAGCCATCTAATTCACACCTCCAGCATGAAAGAGTGGATTGGAAGCATTATTCTTTTAGACTGCATCCTCCTTCAAATTTTGAGACACAATTCTTGCCTCACGAAAAAAGACAAAAATGCTCAACATCTGTTGACAAATGACTGACCTTGGTGTATAATTGTATAATGGATAAATTTGCATCTCCCACTAACTTCATAGGTTTATTTATCATTAAAGAAGGCTATATAATTATGTCTACCTGAATGTGGGCAAAGTCTGTTATCTCATCCTCTCCTCGGTTCCCACTTTTTAACTGTTTACATTTAAAAGCTCCAGTGAGTTTAAAGAATGCTTATCATTGAGACTGGGAAAATATCAGAAAGATCTGCTATTCAAATGGAGCTTTGAAACACAATCTAACATAGCTTTCCCCATACTTACATATTAACAAAGCTTAGGACAGGGGTAGGCAACCTGTCCCCTTTAAGGGCTGAGGGACTTCAGTTCTCAGAATCCCAGGAGCTATTGGCCAACATGGGACTATTGATAAACATGGCTGAGGCTTCTGGGAGCTGAAGTCCCTCGGCCCTTAAAGGGGACAGGTTGCCTACCCCTGGCTTAGGATCTCAATATTTGCAGAAACATCTCTCCACATATATGCAGGCCCAAGGAGTAAGGCAGGGGTAGGCAACCTTTCCCCTTTAAGGGTCAAGGGACTTCAACTCCCAGAATCCCAGGAGCTATTGGCCAACATGGGAATATTGGCCAACATGGCTGAGGCTTCTGGGAGCTGAAGTTCCTCGGCCCTTAAAGGGGAAAGGTTGCCTACCCCTGGATTAAGGTCTCTGTGTCCCACCAGTGAAGTCAATACACTGTCCTGGGACATGGGAGAGAACCTTCTTAGTCATGGCACTCCAGCTGTGGAATGTCCTTCCCTTGGAGGCTCAAATGGTACCAATGCTCATCTCATTTAGAGGCCAAGTTAAAACTTGGCTGTTCGTCAAAGCCTTTGGGCCTTATTAATGCAACCCAAATACTGTTGTACATAGTTTAGAAACATTTACTCTTTTAAATCTGTTTTTAATTCGTTATGGTGTTTAATATGTATAATACATTTTAGCTTATTTAAATTATTTTATTGTTTTAAACTGTTTAACTTGTTTTAATGCTATTTAACGAGCCTGAGATCTTTTGATATAGGGCAGGGTATAAATATTTTGATGATGAACATGATGGTGGTGGTGGTTTAGTCCAATACACACTTGAGAATAAGAATCACTGAACTGAGAAGGATTTAATTCTAAATAGGCATGAAAAAATTATTTGATTATACTCTTTATTGGCTTACAGTGGTGTCATAAACAGGTGGTCTCTTACCAGGTAGTGGGAAAGGGAAGCAGGATTTTGGTGAACACTTCTGGCACTCATTTGCTGAAGGGGAAGATCTACCTCTTTAGGTCAAGAGGAGTGGGAAAGGAGACCTCCCTTGGGGCTGACCCAGGAGATGAGATCTCACTTTAAATCACGGGCCTTGGGGGAAGGCTTCCCAGGTTTGGTCTATCAGTAATGGGTAGACCGCCCCCTCCCCCACCACCCACCACCCCCCGCAAAAAAGAGAGAAAGAACTTTTGGGTTCTCCTTGGGGCTCAGGTGTTTCATACAGGTGAGCTGGGGATGAGATCTTGAGGAGACCACCTGCCCCAGCTACTCCACCCTTTGTACCTCTCAAGCAGTAAAAGTTTTATAGATTAACAGTTAAATAAAGTGGCCCTTTTTCAACCCTTTCTTTGTGTCTAGTCTCTTTATTCTTATGGTTGATCAACAAAACATACACTTGAACCACTTTGTACACCTGCTAAACAAAGAAGACATTCTAAGTATGCCAGCTCAGAAAGATTTTGTAACATTTCCTAATAGGAATGATGAGAGATCTATTCTTCACTTATTCAGACTAATGAATACAGAATATCTAATAGTGTGATATCTAATAAAGTTTCATTGGTTGGATAAACAATTACATTAATTTTTGCTACCACACTGGCATCAGAAGAAGAGAAGAGGCAGGTACAGCTTCACTATGCCTAGTCCCAGAGACAGATGAAAGCCCTCCCTCCATTCCAACTGCCACCCTCCTGGCTTGGGAAGGAAAGAAGAACTGACAGTATCTGCTGTACCTGATCCCCTTCCCTACTGCCTCTCCCTTCTTCTTTTGTGTCATGTCTTTTTATATTGTATGGCTGAAGTCAGGAAAATATCAAATTAATCTGTAAGCTACTCTGAGAGCCTTTGTGCAGGAGAGTGGGGTATAAATACTCTAAATAAATAAACTTTTGAAAGGGAACTGAAAAATTGGTACACCAATATTAAACAGTTTTTGCTTTATAAAGCCTTATTTATGCACTTTAAAAAAATTGCGGTTTTGACCTCTGTTTCAAAGCCAAAGTTGGAGCTGTCTGTAGTGATTACACTTCAGTGATTTATGTTTTGTTGTTTGCGTTCAGGATTCATGTTCAACTGTGTGAACATGTTTATAGCCAGAATTCTGCTTTGAAGCTAAATATCAAGATAAACAGATAGAGTTAGCATCTTCGTGTTATTTCAGCCTTTAGCCTCCAAAAACCTCTCCATGATACTACAACATAAAAAACACAGCCATTTGAATTTTGCAATAAACATAGGGCTACATTCAATGCCTCAGCACTGGACTCCAACTGAAATAACAGGCCTTCCCTTTTCTCTCCATCTACCAAGCACCCTGAACACCCCCAAATTTGCTCCATCTGGTCCTGCACAAGGGGGAATGTAGGAGGATGGGGAATCCATTAATCCATGTAACATTTTCGCAGTGGATAAATAGCACTATGTTCTTATTATACCATCCAAACAACAACATGCTGACTTTAAAGGGTTTTTGCCATATTCAGTAAAGATTCATGAAATTAAAAGTGGATTGTCTATGGCAGAAACATATTACATGCAAAGTGAGTAAAAAGTATTATAAGACATTTAAAAATGAGCATTTTCATGCTAAATGGAGAGCTAATTGGAATCTTATTAAGAAACAAGATGTTTCCAAAAAGGACAATTTCAATAAAATCACTTTGAGACAAAGCAGTTAATAATCAAGACTGATTTTAGGATGTCTGAATATACTTGTTTCTTTATAGGTTAGGATAAAGTGCCTGGATGTCCAAGCAACACTTTGTGTTTCTGTGGGAACTACTTGGGAATAAAAAATGAGAAACCACTGTTATCTTTATAAGTGCACATACACTTTTCAGAAATAGGCTATGTCTACCTGGGGTGAACCCAATTTAGGATGATTTAGCAGCACACAATGCTTCTGAAAGGTCCAGAAGAAAAATGAAGGCCATTTACATAGTATTCAATTAAGAGCATTAGCCCTCCACACCCAGCCAGCCAATAGTGTGGGGGGGAGGGGGAGGTAAATCCCACCAATTTTCTAGATCCTGTCTCTAAACAATTTCAGGCAGCAAAACTCTTACGAACAGGTTCATTTGTAATTATTTGCTTTTTGACAGTTCAACAGCTACACGAGGCAATTAATTTGGCCTCATTGGTCCAACTCCATTCCTAGCCCCTTCCTTGCTGTTTAACATGGTGTAGAACATATTGATATTTAGCAAATGATTTTTTTTAACATGAATGGCAAATTTCCATGCATAAAAAGAAAATAAAGGAAGATGATGAAGGTGTCAGAAAATAAATGTTTAGCAATTAACAAATTGATAAACGCTAGTTATGGCAACTTCCATTAGATAAATGAGCAATTTGGGAATTTAGCCAAGGTCTTTTTTCCATTCTCAATTAAGATTGTTATGCCCAAAAAGAGTAAAGTAAATAGAACCATATCTTTCTTTTTCACTATGGAAATCCTCACCTTCACATGTGTCTGTTTCACTGCTGAATACATATCCTTTTGGACATGTGCAGCTGTAGCTTCCTGGTGTATTCCGACAAAGGCCATTATCACATAGTAATCTGTTGACTAAACATTCATCTATATCTGAAAAACACAAGTTAATTCTACTGATTAGTATGATGAAATGATGCTCCTTTTCATATGCATGAACATAGGGAGGGAGGATTTTTCATCTTAGCCTTTCAAAAGAACTTTGTTGAGTTCTTTAAGTGGTCTGGGATGAATTATCACAGCTTCTACAAAATTGAAATTTAAAATGTAAAATCACTGTAAGCTATGTAATTATTCTAATTCACAACTGTATGCTTTAAATCTGCTAATAAATAAAGTAACAAAAAGGAAGGATAAGATACACTGAGCAGACTACCTTATCTTTTGATTAAACTAATATCTCAAGATAAGATACTTTATTGATTAAAGTTAAATCTATTTCAAATATACAGGATCATTTGAAATTTCAGAAGTATTTCCTTATTTATACCCTGCCTTTAGCTGTAGCTATCAAGGCAGCTTATATCTAACGTCCATATTTCAAAATATTTCCTACTTCTGTAATTGTTTTTGTTCTGGATTTGGTTCATAAGATTGAAAATGGCCAGAAACACATGGGCAAAAGGAAGCAGCTTTGGGCCGCAATGGGAGCATGATGTTTAGGTGACGCAACCCCCCCACCCCAGATGGCCAAAAGCCTCCACAAAGCCATGCTGTGCTCCAAAGGACCAGAGCAAAAAGGAGCAGTTTTAATCCACTCCTGCAGTGCACATCTTGAGTCTGCTGGTGGTGACCCACTTTGAGAGCCGGCTGTGCAGTCATCTTGATCTTGGCTCAACTGCAGCTGGAGCAGCCTCAGACCACTCCTTTTGGCCCGTCTGCTTCACTCCTTTGTTGCTGGAATGATCCTAGCTACTTTCAATAACATTTTTTGGCAGATGCCAGCTTTTCTGTTCCTTTAGGCAGGGATGCAAGTACCTCTCTGAAAAGAGGAAGCCTGTTTCTGTGTACAGCAAGGCTGGTGATTCATTAGACGCTTGTGCCTCAGAAAGAAAAGATAAATTGACCAGCTCATCCTCACATCCTTTTGATCTACCTCCCATGCTGCTCTGGAAAGTCCTACAACCCATGACAGGAGATGGGATGGGGAAAATAGAGGATAGTGGAATGACAAAAAAAATTCTCAACACCACCCCAGTTTCCATGGGAGTTGTTCCATGAGTAAGATCTAAGGTCTAATATAGGTTCCCCAATGAATGGTTCTTTGATCCAAGAAAGACTTCTATCAAGGGAACAGGAGGAGAGAATATACCCACTAATTCTTTCTCCACCAACACACAAAGCCTCTGGCTACTTTCTGAGTAGATTTCAGGTAGGAATTACCAGGAGATCCCGAGCAAAATTTCAGAAGCCCTCTATAAGTTATTAGGTTGCAAGAGCAATCTGTCCCTTCCTCAACAGTTTTACTAGGTTAGGAGGAAGAGGGAGACCAACTGATGGACTCATTCTCAGTGTTGAACAACCAATCTAGTTCCGCACCCTGATGCCCACACAATGATAACAAAGAATGAGTGACTAGCCATGGGCAGAACCAATGGCATGGTTTTGCTATCCTTCATCCTTGTAATACATAAAATGCCTACACTAATATAGGATACAGTTAATAATGGGAAAAGAGAGTATAGGCCTTTACAGACTGCCAGAAATAATGCAGCTTGAGACCACTTTAACTGCCCTGGCCCAATGCTAGGGAATCATGGGAATTGTAGTTTTTTCTGAGACATTGAGCCTTCTCAGTCAAGAAGCTCTGGCGCCACAATAACCTACCGTTCCCTGATTCCATAGCACTGAGCCAGGGCAGTTAAAGTGGCCTCAAGCTGCATTATTTCTGGCAGTCTGTAAAGGCTCTAAGTTACAAACTAATTACAAAGCAGTCTGCCAGGCTACATAGCAAATTCAAATAGTCTTTCTGTACAATTAAAGTCAAAGGCAGTTATTACAGATAACTTCAGAGTGATGTCAGATAACGTACCGATACAATTTCTTCCTGAAACATCAGATTCATATCCACTGTTACAATTACAACGATAGCTGCCACGCAGATTTTCACAAACCCCATTGGAACAAATATCAGGATCTAAAGCACACTCATTAATATCTGCAATAATAAAATAATTAAGAATCTTAATGCTGGTACATAATAGTTTAAATTACACAAAATACTAATTTTATAAAAATCAAAATTAAAAGTAAATTAAATTAATTTAAATTAGAATGTTAAAATATTCACAAATTATCTCATCCTTGAAGAGAATGATAATTTAATTCATCAAGACACCTCTAGATTTTTTTTTAAAAAAATCCAACTCTCATAACCATGCTCAACAGGAAGAAAACTTTTAAAGTTTTTTGTTCCTACACAAAAGGATTAAAATTGGATGTATATGCATAGTTTAAACTAAATTAGGATTTCAACCTAAACAACAGCAGGGACAGTTTCATTAATAATCTGTTGATGCCAAAGCTTCTCATATAGATGTGTGTGGGTATGGGTGAATATATTTAAAACAGTTTATGATAACAATAATTCCATCACAAATCCATACATAAAACAATACATAAAAATGGCATGAAAATTGCCACAGAACTGTACATTGTTGTTTATCATAGAAGAATGTATGGAGACAAGGTCCCACATGGTATATGATGGTCCAAAACCTTTTATTTCTTAAAAAGCCCTTAAGAAATAAAAATGTTTAAAGAAATAAACATTTTTGAACCATCACACAGCATATTGGACCTTGTCTCCTTTTATTCTTCTATTGTTGTTTATCAAAATATTATATACATGCTATCACCCAGAGAATACATTCAAAGCATCTATTTCAGTGAAAGAGACTTCTGCTGTTCATTTCAGTGGTAATGTCATATGTCTGCTCCTCCAAGTTTGAATCATTTTAAATATATGGTATCATATCTATAACAACTACAAGAGATGATAGGTTGAAAGAAAAAAGACTGTAATAACTATATCCCAGTACATGACACAAGAGTGGTTAACTTATTTCCATTCACTTTCTTCTTTTATAGCCATGATTACAAAATGTTATGGAATATTACCTCTTCCATCAACAGTAATTCCTACTCCACTGCTGCACAGACCATGGAATTCAGCTACACATGTAAAATAAAAGTTTTGAAAAATAAAAGAAACAGAGAACTTGTTAAGAGTAAATATTGAAATACCACTAAAGTTCATATAGTTATTTTGAAAGCACTGCTTCAAAATACAGAAACAAAATATTTTCAGACTAAAACCTTCATGTTTGTTATGCTCATTTATCTAGCCCAGGGGTACGCAACCTTTTTGAGCCAGGGGCCAGGTTGCTGTCCCTCAGACAATTGGGGGGGCCGAAGCACAATAAATAAATAAATAAATAAATAAAATTAAACAAATTAAACAAATAAAAAAATTAAAAAATATATGCATGCACACTCTCTCAGCCCCAGAAAAGCCATGGCAAAACCCCTGTGGAGATTTTGCTAAGAAAACCCCAAAAACAAGTAATAACAACAATAATCAATATCATCATGGCAGGCAGGGGGCAGCGGTGGTGGCAGGCAGGGGGCAGCGGTGGTGGCAGCGGCAGGACCGGCCTGGGGCTGGTCCAAAGGCCTCGGGGGGCCACATCCGGCCCCCAGGCCTTAGGTTGCCTACCCCTGATCTAGCCCATGAACTTTTGTCACACATTGCAATGGCTATGGTGGGTGCATTGCCATCTGCCTACCAGAACGACGGAGAAAAAACAGGAAGTGTCCTGATTCTACACATCATGATGCAGATGGGAATAATAATAAATAAACTTAATTTTTATATCCCACCTTATACCAATGCAATCAAGGCGGCATACATTATGTAAAAACAATTTAGATAAAGCATCCCTTACATTAAACAATAAAAACAATAACAAGAAATAAATCTCCCCTTTTTTAAAAAAACTACAACTTGAGGGACATTTCCATCTGTTTATAACAGTACAAACTGAGGAGGACTCAGGTCAGGAGGTCTGGGTGAATAATAAGATTTTTATTTTGAAATATGCAAGAGTGGAATATATGACAGTAATTCAAACAGACATACCATTCAAAATTAATCAAAATGGAGGTATAGAAATTGGATAATGGAGATTAGGAGTGTGGAGGGGGTGATATTTACTGGTCCTTGGGAGGAGACCATGCAAAGTAGGATATGACTCAGATATGGTCTGAGAGTGACACAGCAAGTGCTCTGCATGCACAGAGGACAGACTGGGGGCCAACTATGTATGAGAGTTGTGTGCACGGAGGCTATGTTTGGGGCTGATATATATCTGAGACCCTCGCCTCAAGAGGTACAAGTGTTATCTTGCACTGTAACAAAGACCAAAAGGTCTTCTCATGGAATCAACAATGGGATACTGGAATGACTGATGGCTTTAACTTTGGAGTAACAAAAACAATGATTGGATTTAGGACAACCCCAGAATAAATGGATAAGGAAATTGGCTGCCAACACAGCACAGGGTCAGTATGAAGTGTTGGATTACTAGTTTTGATTGAAAGAGAGCTCCTTTGTCTCTTGGTGAAAGAGGATATGCACAGAGCCTGGGAATATAAGGAGTAATCAGCACATCCATTTAGCTTTTGTCTTGGTATTACCTGGATCGTTCACATGTCTTTGGGTCTCCTTCTCATGCAAAAGTCACCTGGTGTTCCAAAGGTCATTGTGACCCCTTAAGATCATGACTGGCCAGATACAAAAATATGGAGACCCCAAATATAATGTGGGTTATGTCAGATATGCTAACACAGGTATATAAACAATCTGTATCCATCCTTCCTCCACTTTTATTGTAGCTTGGTCCATCCATTGTCAAGGAGGTTAATATGAGCTTCAGCTGGTTTCCTTTGAGATCCAGACACAAATTTTGCTTCTTATTTGTCCTTCATAGAGAGGAAAGTATTTTGCCTAACCTGCACTGACTCTACATGGTACCTATGGGACAATTTGCTTTCAGTGATATATTAAATAAATTGGTTTTATTAATTGGATTTAGTAAACTC
>CM034703.1:73567438-73579343 GCA_020142125.1 Phrynosoma platyrhinos
ACCTTTTAGAGACCGAATGCCCAAATTTAAAAGTGTTCCAGCATCAAGTTTTACCTAGTGCCAGTGGGACAGGACTTCCAAGGAACAGACTTCCACCTTTCATGGGGGCAGGACCTCCTCTTCCATCACCCAGGCCCTCAGCTGCCTCTCTGGAGACAGCTGAAGGCCTGGACAGCAGGGAAGAGGAGGAACAGGTGTGTGCCTGTTCCTCTTCTTCTCACTCTCTCAGGCTTTCATCTAGAGACAGATGAAGGCCTGAGAGAGAAGCAGCTGAAGACCTGGGAGGGCGGGGGAAGAGGAGGAGCAGGTGCATGACTGTTCCTCCTCTTCCCCCATCCTCCTATCTCTCCACATGCCTTCCAAAATAGCTTTGTGTGCCAGAGATGGCATTCAAGCCATAGGTTCGCCAACACAGTACTATATCATTCTATTTCATCTGCAGTCTCTTTACACAATCCTGTCTTCAGCTGCCCTTAAAAATGTATGGTGTTGTATCTTCTCTGTCATCAAAGTTTAACTTTAGAAATCAAATTTGGAATTTTCATCCAAAGCATATTCCCTGCTAACAAGCAGTGCATAAAACTCTAGTCTAAACAATGAAGAGCAACTAGAGACAAGATTTTATGTTATAACTGGCTTAAAGCCACATAATGCTCCTATAGGAAAACGTGCAAGAGCAATAAAAAACACACTGAGGAACAATGCATGCTTTGATCTGAAAGTGATCTGAAGCAGCATCATGATATGACGCTCACTGGAAGCCAGCTGGGAATAAATCTTTGATATGTAATTGACTGAAAAATAGAGAGAATGGGTTGAGGAAGGGACTCAATCTCATAATTTCACTAACAATGTAAAACTATGATTGCTACATTTTTCATAATTAAATCTATTTTTTAAAAAAAAGAAATGTTTGAATCCCTTTATCTACCTAGCCTATAATAGATGTGAAATAATTTTATTTTTTTTTAAAAAAGAACACAATTTTACCTGAATTCTTGGCAGGACATGGATGGCAAGGTTCTCCAAAGCCATAGTCCAGATTGGCACAGCAACATTCAGATTTTGTCACTGCTCCAGGAAAAGGGCGGACACATATTCCTTTCTTGATCCCACCATAGCATGTGCTTCGCATATGGGTGTCTAAGGGGAGCCAGGCAGGACAATAGATGAGTTGTCTTATACAGGAAAACTGTATAAATAAATAATCTCACATGAAGAGTGTGTCTCAAACCATTATATCTGTAATATATGTATTTATAGTCTTCCCTTCTGATTCATGGGGGATCCATTCTCACGAATCAGAAAAACTGCAAATATTGGAGCCCCATTGTTTTTAATGGCCGCACAGCTGTGTGTGTGCCGTACACACATTTGCCATTTTGTCCCTCCTGGCTTCCTGTCCACGGAAATTCAAAACTGCAAACAGGAAGTCACTGAATCTGGAAGGATGACTGTATTTTGAATACAAGATCAATAAGATTTAATACCAAACAAATGTTGACATCCAGGCTAGCTTTATTTGAATGTTTCCTTATCTAAGTGAATATTCTCATTACATGTTACAAGCTACTTTCTGGAATGTCATGCTAAATTTTATCAATGTATTTTCTGCATGTTAAGCAAAGTACTTGAAATACATATAAATGAATAAATAAATGCATAATATAACCTCTTTAATATAACTTTCTTTTGCTGTATTCTATTAAATATTTGACTCACTTATTAGTAGTACTAAGCCCAAAGAAAATGTTTAATATAATGTGTCAATTCTCAAACTATAAATACTTTTCAGCTGCCTATGGTTTCCGAATAACATCACTTAGACCATGCAGGGATCGTGCAGCTTAGCCAACATGAAAGCTTTTGAAGCCAAAGAACAATTTACAGTAGATTTGTTAACAGTAGATTTACTCTTTGAAATTTTGCTAAGGAACAAGAATGAGTAAGATTTTCATTATGCACTACTTCAGATTTATTTCTGTTATTCTATGTCTAGAGCAATTATGGGCCTCTACAGATGGGCCCTTTGGGCTGTCCTGGAGATAGGAGTGGGGAGGGGCCACCGCACACGGGCTGCCTCAACCCCTCCCTGAAGACGTCCTGATGCCATACGCTGTTACACACAGCACACGGCATCAGGACGCCCTTCTGCCACAGCCTTTTGATGCACTGTGCCAGAAGGGAAGCCAAAGAGCTGCACCAGCTATCTGGCGCCCTCGGCCTCGATCTTCCGCTTTTCAGGGCAGCCCAGGGCCACCCATCTGCATCCTCCCATATCATCTTTCTGATAAAAATGAAATCTCCTATGATTTTTGATTCAGCTTCTCATGAAGAAATTGCCTAAAAAATAATTGTAAGGCAGAATATTTAAGTCCTAGTGCTGCATATTCAGAACAGGAATATACATTCTTCATTACAAGAGTTATCGTTAGCACTGTGCCAAATTTAATAGGTTTCTATTGCCAGTGTGAAACTCCAGTTTTTAGTTAAGTAGATGACCCCTTGCTCCATCTAGTCTATAGGCATATCATGCAACATAATATTGGAGCTATTTCAAACTGTACTGTTTAGTTTGCCAACTTGGGGTTCACATACTATATAGATTAAAATTCAACATTCAGAACCACAAAACCATAATAAAATATACTTATTTTTTTCTAACTTATGACATTATGCATTTTAGCATATTTTATTACCTGCAGGAGCCTAGAACAGTTAGGGCCTTTACAGATTGCCAAAAATAGTGCAGCTTGAGGCCACTTTAACTGTCCTGGCTCAGTGCTAGGGAATCATGGGAATTATATTTTTTTTCTGGGACACTGAGCCTTCTCAGTGCCACACTGAGCCAGGACAGTTAAAGTGGCCTCAAGCTGCACTATTTCTGGCAGTCTGTAAAGGCTCTTAGTCTCAGCTAGAGTAGCCCTGTTGAATCAGTTGCAAATGCATCAAAACCTAGGTAAATACCACTGATTTAGTTGTTCTGTGTTTGAAATTGAATTTAGGAGGTGCATCTACACAGCAGAGATAATGCAGTTTGACATTACTTTGCCATGGCTCCAACCTACAAATTCCTGGGATCTGTAGATTTGTGAGGCACCAGAAGTACTCCATAGCAGAGAAAGCTAATGCTTTGTAAAACTACAAATTCTAGGATTCCATAGAATAATTATGGGCTGAAACAGACGGCCCATAAAAACGCCTTCAGGACGTGATCAGAGCATGGTGTTTACACGCTGCACACTCTGATATGCCCTGAAGCCACCTGGAAGCCGGGCAGCCACCCAGATGTAGACAACTTCAAGACTCCCCAGCAGCACGGCATTTATACACTGTAAACCACTGGAGCGGCATGTAGCTGGCTTCAAGTCATAGCAGGGCGGAAAAAGCTGGCTTTTTGCTGGCTGAAAAAGGAGAAGATCTTTGCTGCTCCTTTTTTGGCCGGCTTCAAGGAGGACTGGGGCTGTGCCATGCGTTTGCCTCAGCCCCAATCCATCTTTGGAAGGCCATCTGTTTTCTCCCTGTAACATATAAAGTGATGTCAAACTGTATTACTGCTACAATGCAGATGCACCCTCACTCAAAAATTGAAACATCTGGATTCATGGAAAAATATTTTATGGAGTAAGCAAAATAAATGACTTTAGTGTTGTTATTTAACAAAATATTTTGTTACATAACAACACAAAAGTCATTTATTTTGCTTACTCCATAAAATATTTTTCTTCCTTATGGAACTGAAATGAACTGGTAGCAAAGAATGGAAAAGAGGAAGTCAAACAGGGTAGGATATGAACTCTCATTTAAAATGTGTTTATACAGTCAAACGCAGAACAGAAGAACTATGAAAGTACCATGATGATGTAACAGAACCAATTACAATAACTAATTCACATTATCAACATAGGTTATTGTTATTGTTAGCTGCCATAAATAACATGAAAGTGGTTCTGGAAGAGATTCCCATTCCATCCTTCAGTGTAAAGTGCCCATAAATCCACAGTAGGGACCCACAGAAGCTGATCTGGGGGTCAAAGAGGTGAAACAGAAGGTGGATTATCACACGGGGAAAAGGATGTCCCTTTTCCCATCCTTTTTGTGTGATCATGTGAAGAATATCATAGGGTTGCACTTATCTGGACTTTATCCTGTTAATGAAATGAAATTGTCCACAACTGTGTGAATGACAATCACACGACACTGCGCTTATCCCATAATAATCCTGTCAATGAAGTGGAATTGTCTCATCATTTTTCATTAATGGAAGTTTCCATTATTCAAAAGTGACAGGACAATTCCACTTCACTGACAAGATAAGCGTGATGTTTGTGATACTCTTTCATGCAATTAGGACAGGACAAGAATGGAAGTAATTTGCTTCGCACCTGTCCTTCCCCTCCATCTGATAATCTCCAAGGAGAGCAAATCCTGTGCAAACATAAAGATCATCTCACAAAATTGCAGCATTATATGCAATTCGTCTATAACTGCATGTAGAAAAATGTGAGCAAAGTGGGTTACAGAAATTCATGTCAAAATGAATTTATCAAAATCCTCTTTATTATAACTACTGTGGAGCCTTGTTCCAGCCCCCCTCCCCATGGATAACAAAATCTGTGAATGCTCAAGTCCCATTATATATAAAATGGCATAGTAAAATGGTGTCTTATATAAAATGGCCAAATCAAAGTTAGCTTTTGGATTTTTTTTTCTTTTTTGATAATATTTTCAAGCAATGGATGATTGAATCCGTGGATGCAGAATCCGTGGATATGGAGGGCCAACTGGAATACTTAAAATGAAATGATGAGCATCTCTTACCTACACAAACACGACCATCAACTCCTACTGCTAAACCTGGTGGACATTCACAACGAAATGATCCTTCTGTATTAATGCAGTGGCCATTCATGCAAATTCCTGGAGTCTGGCATTCATCAATATCTATCCAAATAAAATGTCAGTTTTACTCTGTACTATATTTTAATATATTCTCTATAATATTATAAAACATATGCCCTTGAGATGCTAGCATAGCACATTAACACAATATTCATATGTAGATTAAACAACCACCACCACTACTATTACCACCATCAAATGCAACACTTTATCTCTTGCAATGTTGTAGTGTAAAAAATTAGAGTGGGTATAAAAAATAAATAAATCCTGCTGAGGTACGTACACACACACACACACACACACACACTGACACTTGCTATATCATAATGGAAATACTTTGTGGCTGATTCAGCCACAGCTTGCCTTGCAGAGATAATACTAACCTATCAAACAATGCTGTAATAGAGGTTGCAGAGATAGTATTTAGGTGCTTTGAATACTTATAGGAGTATTATAAAAATGTGATTATCAAGCATATTTCCTGTTCACTGAGACTAAAACTCAGTTTGGGGAGTAAGCTAACATGAAATGAACAAATTGAGAACCCCCTGACAATGTTCTTCCAATTCAGATTTCCGTCTCAGCAGCGGTCCCAATCTGTCTTGAATCCTATATCCTATTGAATCCTATGTCAATTATTCGTTAAAGGATCCATAACTAAGTAACATATCTTGACATGACACCTCCCCAGACTGGGCAAAGGAAATCCATTCAGCGTGATCAGGGTGCATGAAGGACAACATTTCCAAACCTTCTCTTAGCAGCGAACAAGACTGTGATAAGGAATTGCAATAGGGGTCCTACTTCTGATGGTCACAGCCTTGCTTGCTGGTGGGAGAAGGATTGGAAATGTTGCCTTACATGCAGCCTGATTGCCAGCTGAATGGACCTCTTTTGCCCAATCTAGTGGCTGGCTCTAAAGGTGGACTGCACAGGCAGTTCCATAGGTTAACTGTAAGACTACCTAGTTTTACTGAATACAGATCAGTTATGGATATGCAACTCTAGATTACAAATCCATAATTGCAATATTGAATACCAACCAGTGTCTTTAGCAATAGAAATAGAAATAGCAAGTACATTTCTATACCATTTATCAATGAACTAAGCACTCCCTAAGCGGTTTACAATGTGTAAGCTAATTGCCCACAATAAACTGGATACTCATTTTAGCAATCTAAGGAAGGATTCAAAGCTGAGTGGACTTTGGAGCCCCTGAGATCAAACTCACAACCTTGTGGCTTGCAGTGCAGGCATTTAACCACTGCACCACAAGGGCTCCCTTTCATGTGGAATTTTTATTTTTGTGCAAAACCAACATTTTTTCTGAAAAAAAAATCAGTTTTCGGAAAGACACAAAGTTTTTTTGTGAAAAATTGCTGTTTCTTGACAAAACCCAATATTTTTGCACAAGAAAACCTATGTGTGTTTCAGAAACAGTCTGTAGTTTTTACATGAAAATTGTGATTTTGGGTAAAAAAATTGTGTTGCCTTCCCACCATGCATGCACACTGTTGTACAAACAAACCATCTGGGTCCTCCAATTACCTCCCATGTCCTGCCCAAATGCCATCCCACTGCATGGCCATCCGTTTGTCAGCCACACAGTCGCAAGTGCGATACTCCACTGGTACAGGACATTGGTGCGCAAGTGATACATTAGCAAAGCACAATCATGGAGGCCCCCACCATACATACCCCCTTCACCCCATGCCTCCTGTTGTACTGTCTGGTTTGTGTATGTTGTCATTGGAGTCATTGGACTTTTATTGCTTTGCTTTGCTCTGCACTTGCATCAGGGCATTTATATACATGCACAAAGATACACATTTTCTGCCTTTAGTTGGACTACCCCAGGTTCTTTTAGCCCCAGAGCAAGGGTTCTGGTTTCCAGCTACTTTCTAGGTGTGTGTCATCTAAATGCCCTGCCATCAAAGTAGTTGGAAAGTGCTTAATTTTGCCCGTGTATTTTAGCCCTGAGATGGACAGATGCTGTGCTTTTGCTCAACTAGACTTATTCCAGAAACTTTTTCCAGAATTAAAAAAAAACACTTCCCCACTTTTAAACTGTGATAATTATCACTATAGATGTATACCTCATTATGAAGTTTTATAATTTTTTTATATTGATTGATTAATTTGTTTAATTATGTAGTTTTGATGTATTTGTTTTAATTACGTAGTTTTGCTAATTGTGATTTCAAACTACTGTTGAGGCTATTTGTGTCAGAAAAGCAGCATATAAATGTTTAAATAATAAAAATAATTTACATTATGTAATGTTGAGTTACATCTCTCAAAGACAGAAGAATACCAAAAATTTCCCTTTATTTAAATAATTTACTAGACAAAACATTGATTATACATACCCGTACAGTATCGTCCGTTAGGAGCCAAGACAAATCCGGGTTTGCAGATGCATTTGAAACTGCCATCTTCATTTATACACATTCCATTCAAACACATGTTGGTAGTTGTACATTCATCATGATCTAGAAAATATATAATAAAATCCATGAAAAAATTATGGACTGCTTCTTGAGTTCTCTATAACAGAAAAGTTATTTCAGCCTGCACAGTGGGGGCTTTTTCTAGAGAAGGGGTGGTCAAAGTGCAGCCTGCATGTGGCCCTCAGAGCCCCAAAATTTCCTCTTGGATATATGGGTGAGAATTTTTGTCAGTTTTCTGCCTGCCTCTTCCGGGCTTAAAATGGCATTTTTTTTAAAAAAGGAAGTAAACAGGAAGTGACTTCCTAATTTTAATATTCCTATTTTTAAAATATCCTGAGAAATTCAGCACTAAAGAAATAGCATCTAGGAGCAACCTAGATAGACCTGAATGTATTACAAGATTAATTTTTAGAAAGATTAATTACTTCAGCAATTTTTTGTGCATCATCTTTGATTAGGAACCTCAGTAGCCATAGTTCTGCTTCCACCAAAACAAAATAACCCCCAAACACCACAGTATTATAGTGTTAGTTCTCATGTGTAATAATAAATAATTGAACAAATACTTATTAAATGTTAGTTACTATAGGAATGAGACATTTATTGCTGAATTTGATGCAAATACACAGAGGCAGCTTCTGAAATATTTGCCAAGCTCTTTATAGATATAGTGCAGCATAATCTCAAAATATAAATTTAGATATTCAGGTATATGAATATGCCTTATGCAAATTCTATGTCAAAGTATAACAAAATAGGGTGTGAATTCTTCCCAGGAATTTAGCAACATCATGAAATTTTGTCAATACTAAATTTGAAAATAAGAGATAAAATAACATCTGAAATGGTTACTTCATCATTCCTCTTTGGTAAAAAGTAAAATAAAAAAATTCCATACCAACACAGTTTTTCCCATCAGTGGTTAGTTCAAAACCAGCATTGCAAATGCACTGGAAACTTCCATCAGTGTTCACACATCGACCATTTTTACAAAGGACTCCATTCTGGATGCATTCATCAACATCTGAAAAAATAATGAAAATTATAATAATCAATTAGTTTCAGTGAGAAAATGATGAGATGGTTCAGGCCACTCTATGAGAAAATCATAAAGGGCACAGCTCAGTTGCCTGTTTTTGTTATATAAATAGCTACCTCTTTCCTTTTTTTTTTCCATCTCTGCCATGCCCCTTAATGCCAAAAACTTCAAAGCTATTAACAACTTGTTAACAGTCCAAAATGGCTATCTGGTGTAAAAGCGCTTCATCTGAATGCTGACTTACACCAGCTCAACCCATACGATCATGTATCTTGTTAGAAAGAGACAAGAAACTTATACTGCCTTTTTGCAAACATAGGGCCAAAACAGACAACCCTTTTGAGCAGCCTTGTGGGCAGCTTAGGAGTGCAGTATTTACACGCCGCACACTCCCAAGCTGCCTGGAAGCCACCCAGGGGCTGGCTTCCAGGTGTGCTGGTGGCACAGAGTGCCTTAAAGCCGGCTTCCAGCCATGACGGGTCAAAAAACCCAGCTTTTTGCTGACCCAAAAAGGAATGGCTCCTTGCCACTCCTTTTTTAGCCAGCAAAAAGATGAATTGGAGCCATGGCATGTGGTTGCCACAGCACCGAGCTGCCCTTTGGGGTTGTCTGTTTCACCCCATAGTGGAATTCAACAGCCTTTTTCAACCACAGATGAAACAAATGAGAATTAGTCCTTTTCACTTTGAGCCACAATTAATTCAAAGTTCTATTCTATGTCCCTTCTCTTTTACAAGCTTACTGATTACTTTAAAGCAGAAAAAAGAGGCTGCCGTGCACAAAGAGAGTTTTTGCTGCAGATGCCTTTAAGTTCCTTATTCCAAGGGAGACAACTTTTAAAGGATCTATCCCAACACTTTGCTTGCCAGTGTGGTGAAAGATGACCACAGGAGACGTGCAGCAGTAGCAAATTAAGATGGGTGCTATCCCTGCACTTGGCTTAAGGCCAGAAAGGCTGTGAGAGTTGACCCATTAAAGTACATTTTGTTTTCACAGCAGAATGCTATGGCAGCCACCAACCTTACTCAGAAAATATGAAAATCTGTACCTCATTAACTCTATATTTTTGTATTGTCAACAACAAGCGTTGGCAACATTGTTGCCGGGGGCGGGGGGGAATGGTCCGGGGGCCATGTGGGCACGTGTGTGTTTGCGCACGCGCATGCGCACAACACCTGCCATTGTGCGTGTGCATGCGTACATGCGGTGCGCCATTTTGGAACGCCCCCCGCGTGTGCACCATGCGAATTCACCCGGCACATGGGCATTTCTAAAGCCCAGGGAACGCCCCCCCCACCCATGTGCCGGGCGAATTTGCACGCCGCACGCGCAGGGGCCATTCCAAAATGGCGCTCCCCACGTGCAAATTCGCACATCGCACATGCGGAGGGCGTTCCCAAGTGAGAATTCGCACGCCGCAGCCACCGTGGGGCCTTCCAAAATGACACCCGCACTTGCGGGTGCATGTGCGCATTAGCGTGGGCGCCATTTTTGCATCCAAAATGGCGCCCACACTCATGTGGGCCAGCGCCAAAGGCGGGACTGGCCATGGGTTGTCGTAGAAGCAGCTAAGTTTTGAAAAATGATATGCAGGCAGTGGGGAGGGGGTTGGAGAGATTGATGAAGAAGCTGGCGTCATCCCTGTAGATCCATCAAAAGTGCGATTTGGAAGATGAGGATTTCTTGGAAGACTGTTGTTGCTGCTGTTGTTGTTATTGGCTTTGGTGATGACGCTGTTTGTAGGACCTTCGAGATGACTGTTGAGATGAACTCCTGTGTTGAATGAGATCTGAAGTAGTTGGATGAGGAAGGCCAGGAGCGCCATTGTTGTTTGTAAGGGCGCTATTGTTTTTCCTGACCTGTAACACCCAACCTCTTGCCGGTAAGACAACTTTATGCAAAGCATTCCAAAGATTCATTGGTCTTGGCAGCAAAGGGGCCCTTGCCCTCAAAGGGCAGATCTTTGATACACTTCTTAGCCTCAACAGTGAGGTCAATGGATTTGAACCAAACATAACAATGGAGTGCCACCACAGCCGAAATTACCTTGGTTGTGCAGTCTACAGAATGTCTGGCAGAGTGAACCTGCTGGTTGACCAGAGAAAGGCCTCAGTGTAGAAGCCAAGGGCAGCCACCCTTTGTTCTTCTGGTAAGCTGGAAATGAAAGCAGCTATCTTATCCCACAAAAAATTCTGACAGGCACCTATTCAAGCCTGCATGTTACCCTCTTTGGCAGAAAGAGCAGCTGAGGAGTAGAAATGTTTACCAAAGATATCCAGGCATCTGCCTTTATCAACCAGGGCAGAATGTATTTTGCCAGACGATTTGGATGTAGACTCAGCCACCAAAGAATTTGGAGTAGGGTGGGTGAAAATACAGGAAGCTGTATCATGCTGAACCTTGTACAGGCCTTCGAGTCTCTTTGAAGCAGGTGGGACAGAAGAAGGCTTTGTCCAGGAAAGATGCATGACATCAGATAATGAAGCCAGGAATTACAAGACTGCTGGTGAACAACAATGGTGTTGACAATTTGAAAAACCAGGTCTCTTGCTGGCTTGGGAGCAATATCTATCTGAGACCTAAGGCCCGAGCCATCCTCTGAACAACATCTGAAAAAAGCTTGTTTGGAGACAGGGGTCCAGTATCCTCGACTTCCTCCTGAGGTGGTGCAATTAGAGGAGAAGGTGAACCAGGTGAAAGTTTAGTATCATAAGCCGACTCTTCAGTAGATTGATGAAGCATGGCAGAAGTGGTAGGTTGAGGAGCCCTTGTGGTGGCAGGAACAGGCATGATCCGAGGCATCAATACCAAAGAAACAATGGGGATGACCACAGGAATAGGTATCAGAATCAACATCATAAGTGGAACTGAGTTGCTGGCATTGAGAGTTGAAGCGGAGATGCTGGTGGATAAGAAACCGTAGGCACTAGTGTGAGGCAATGGTGAAGGTACTCTATTCAGGTTGAGATCGAGGCACATCATGAGGAGATCGAGTGCGAGAGCGGGAACAGGCCCGATATGAAGAGGAAGAATGATAATATATCCCTATGATGGTAACAATCCCTGTAAGATGGAGAGTAGACTCGATTGGAAGACAGCCGTTCCCTTCAGTATTCCTCAGCCCAGTATTGATCTATATTAGATGCTGAGGTGTAAGGTGAATCTCGATAATAGAGCCTTGGAGACGATGCTGTCAAATCTATCTGGTCTCAAGAAGGTGTTGGAAACTGGTGAGATCAGGTTGGAGGCACTTGATGGTGTCGAGGGGCTGAAGGCGAGAGTGAAATCCTGTGGGCCCTGGCTGGTGAAGCAAATGTCTAAGATGGCAGCGAAGCTGGTGTCGGCGGCATCAAAGAGGCCGTTGGTAATAGAGATGGCTTGGGCAATGAGGCTGGTGGTACAGTACCACTCAGTGATGCCAAGGTCACAACCCCTGATGTCGAGTCCATAGAAGGAACTGAGATGAGGGATTGAAGTGTTGGTGTAGAACAGGGGTAGGAAACCTTTTTGAGCT
>CM034703.1:73584103-73597669 GCA_020142125.1 Phrynosoma platyrhinos
ACTTGAAAATAAAGAGCTATTAAGTTTAGAGGGAATAGACCAAAGATTTGGCTTACACACGTATCTTCTCTATGGAAAACTGAAAATACATAAGGATTTTACTAACCATTTCATTAGAAGATCACTTATGAGGGTCTGGATAAAATATAGAGATAGAATTTGCCCGGATATACCATTTTGGACCTCTATTCACGAAGCCTTTCATAATAGAGAAACAATCTTATATGAGAAGTGGATTACGTATAAAGACCTAATCATGAAATCAAATGATAATATAAATCCTAAAATCAAGACTTTGGAGCAATTGTTAGGTGAAGGGTACTCGATAGGATGGTTGTTGTATAGACAGTTAAGGCAAAAATTTCTATCAGAGCAAAAAACACCAGGAATAAGGATAAAAAGAACTAAATTCGAACATTGTTTGATGTTGGAAAATACACACAAAATAACTCTATACTATAAGTGCCTAATGGAGTTGGCTATGGAGGAGGAAGTTGTAAAGGAACACATGATTAAATGGGCGCAGGACATTAAACAGAACATCAGACTGGAGCAATGGGAGGAAATCTGGAAAAAAACATCAAAATATACCACTTGTTATGATCTGAGAGAAAATCTCTATAAGATGCAGTTCAGGTGGTCTATGACACCAGTTAGATTAACAAAATTTTGTAAGAATCTTTCGTCGAAATGCTGAAAATGTAAGATGGAAGTAGGAACTTTTTACCATACCTGGTGGAGCTGTAAGAAAGCAAGAAAATATTGGGTTACTATTCAAAGGTCTATGATGGAAATTCTGCAAACTCAAATAGATTTGGATCCTAAATTATTTCTCCTCAACATTTGTGAAGATAGACAGCTTGAAAATAAATATGGTAAACTCATATTTTATATGATTGTATGTGCAAGGATAGTCTATGCCAAGAAATGGAAGTGTGATAGTCTCCCGAGCAAGGGTGAATGGTTAGATAATCTAATTAGTGTTGTACAACTAGACCAAGCCACAGCCTTTTTAAGAGGGGAAGATTGGGAAGAAAATGAGGTAATTTGGAAACCATTATTTAATTACATCAACGAGGAAAGGGTAAAATCTTATTGAAATGGAGGAAAAAAATTTTTTTCCCTGATTGGAGATGAGATATAATAGCAGTAATATGTATTTAATTTGATTAGAAATGTTGTTTTGGGTTCTTAATCTCAAATACGGATGTAAGAAGATAGTTAATTTTAAAGATATGGATCATGACTTGACTGCATGTCTAGGAAGTCATTGGAATGTAAGGGTGTAATTAATTGTTATGTGTCAGGTGTAAACATAGATAGGGTTATGTGTTAAGAAAATGGCTATGTATGTATGTTTATATCTATTTTTTTTTCTTTTCTTTTTTCTGTTTTCTTTTTTCACTCCTGTGTTTAATTGTTTATTTCATTTCTTTCTTTCTTTTTGTTATATAAAGTTGTATGTATGTTTTTTTCACTTCCATATTTTAAATTCAATTTTAAAAAAAGGATAAAATGGGGGAAAATAAATGGATAACCCATAAGGACTTAATATTTAATGAATATCCAAATATGACTATAAAATCTCAAGAACAATTAAATAGTGAAGGATATAAATGTAACTGGTTTATGTATTGGCAATTAAGAGAGAGATTACCTAATAGATAAAAAAACAAAAAATATAGGAATAATGGACAAGGAATTCGAGGAAATAATAGAATTGGATGACAGCCATAAGATATCAAAATTATATAAAATGCTTTTGAAACTAGAAATGGAAAAAGAAACGGTAAATCCACATATGATAAAATGGGCACAAGACTTTGGTGTCAATATAGAACTGGAACAATGGGAGAAATGTTGGTCAAAAAGAATAAAGCATACACTGAATTATGATATTAGGAAAAAAAATTAAGATGCAATTTAGGTGGTACTTGACCCCATATAAACTAGCAAAGATGGAGAAAAGCCAAAGGAACAAATGTTGGAAATGTAAATCTATGATAGGTATGTTCTAGCACATGTGGTGGGAGTGTAGAAAGGCAAAAAAATATTGGGAAAGTATACACCAAGAACTAAATAAAATATTAAATACACAACTGGAATTTGATCCAAAAATGTCTCTATTAGGGATAATTACCAAAAGAAATTTAGAAAAAGAATTTGGAAAATTAATATTTTATTTAATCATAGCAGCTAGGATAAACTACACAGCAAAATGGAAATCAGAAGAAATCCCCACTATTAATGATTGGTATTTAAGGATTTATGATTATATGGAGATGCATAAACTTACAGATATGATAAGAGATAAAAATGTATAGAATTTTAAAAGAAATTGGAACCCGATGTTTAATTATTGGAGATCTGAATGAGGAGAGCAGTATTTGATCAGTTTGGAATAAATAAAGGGACTCAAAGATATATGATAGGATAAATGTTAATATAACGAAATAGAAAGGTAAAGATAGATAAAGAACTGTGCATGGAAACGACATGACAATAATTTTGGATTTAAACATATGAGAAGTAAGATTAACTCGGGCAGATTAGTGAGACTTGATAAACAAGGAAGTTATATGTATATATATGTGATCACTTATATGATAACAACATGATTGTGATATATTTGTGTTTTTTTAATTAATAGAAAATATTTTTTTAAAAAAAGTAACTAGATCATTTTTGATGCATGCAGAATCAGGATCCTACTGTGGAAGAAAGGCAGAATAGAAATCTTGGAAATAATAAATAAATAAAAATAAGTCCAATCAATTAATACTGCAAATTTAATTAAATACTTGAAAGCATTAAATCATGATCATGATTTACTAGAAAGTCATTCTCTGAAGATGCCAGCCATAGATGCTGGCGAAACGTCAGAAAGAAACTCTTCTAGAAAATGGCCACACAGCCCGAAAAACCCACAAAAACCTATGGCCACGAAAGCCTACGACCACATCAAAACTGTACTGTTTCAGAATGCAAAAAAGATGCAATTCAGGTCAAACATAAGCATAGACAGTACAGATATTACAGAAGTACAAGTAAAATATTTCTTACCAATACAAGCTTGTTTTGTAGGTGTTCTCTGGAAACCTGTATGGCACTTGCAATAATATGACCCAGGTGTGTTCACACAGTCTCCGTTAGCACATGGATTTGATATGCATTCATCAACATCTGCTCACATCAGAAAAAAAGGCATTCAGATTTTGTAATTTATAAATAAAATTTAGTCATAGCTAATTCAATATACCTATCTAAAAATTCCCCTCAATTCTCAGAATATAATAATACCTAGTCTATCCCATTCATTTCATTTTTTTTTCAAAAAACAGAAAATAAATGAGACCAAAGTCTTGAAAGATAAAGAAAGTACAAGGAATTTTATACAGTACTAGATCAGGCAAGGGAATCACATGGCCAAAACTTGATGACAGAAGAGAATTTTGTCAGAACTCCTTTTTCTGCATGGAGGCATTAGAGAATGAACATGCCACAAAAAATAGCCCTGAGGGTCGAATACAGTTCACATGCCACAGCTTGCCCAGCTTTGATCTATATCAAAGTCTACAGCACCCGACATCCCCTAGGCAGCATAGCCAATAGTGAGAGCCCATGAGAGTTGCAATTGAAAAATATCTGGAGGGTCACAGATGCTCAACTGAATCTATATCAAGTTCCAAGTTGTCCGTATGTATGCATCTATGTGCCTTCAAGTTGCCTGTTGACTTATGGAAACTCCATGAATTATTGACCTCCTGTTAATTTAACCAAAACACTAGTTTGCTGAGACAGACATACTGGCTAGACAACACTATTTCCTGCAGGAGGAACAGAATCAGGGGCTGCTCCTCATGCCAGACTAGCAATTTCCAAATCACCCCTTGTTCCAAAAGGATGAACTTTCCAGGTATGAGATGTTCAGTTGTCTGTTGGATACATGGGGTCTTCTGTTTCATCACATCTCTCAGCACATAAATCTCCCAGTAAGACACTGTATGTACATCTAACCATATATTTTTCCTAAACAGTATATGCAAAGAGATTGCATATTGAACTGCTAATTCCCCCAAGAGGAATTAAATTAGAAGGAGGGCCAAGATATCGGTTCACAGCAATGTCAGTATAATTATTGATGTTGTTATGCACCTTGTTGACTCTATGGTGACTCATCACAGGGTTTTCATGGCAAGATTTATTCAAAGGAGATTTGTCACTGCCTTCCTCTAAGGTTGGGAGAGTGTGTCTTGCTGAAGGATATTCAGTGGGTTTTCATGGAAGAGTGGGGATTCAAATCCTGCTCTCCCAGAACCCTAGTCCAGCATTTAAACAACTACACTATATTGCAATGAATTCAAAAATAAATTCCAGTAGGTTACAGAAGTATCTTACTATAAGAAACACTCACCATTTATTACAAAAGAAAAACTATTCCATTTTATTTAGCAACACTTACATATCAATATGGAGTTGAGAAAACTGCAGCAAAGCCATAAACATGAAGCAAATATGAAAAGAAGAGAACGGGATGCATTAAAAAAAAAGAATTCAGAAGCTACCCTAAGGATCTTGAATTAAGAAACAAAATAAAACAAAAACATTCTGTCCTCTTGCCCAACAGACCAATCTGGTTCTAAATTATTTGGCCCAGTACCTATTGAATATATAATTGTTGAAATGGCTTACACATTTTTATCAGAACAAAGCCCATGAACTGAAACCCTGCTGATACTATTCCAATTGATTCCAAGTGTGGATCATATATATATTGTCTTATATATCCTGTGTATTTATTGCTAGGAAGTTTACATGAAAATAAAATCCTCAAAAAGAATATAAAATACTGAAATACAGTTTTAGGCAGCATGTATTTATAAATGCAAATATAATACTTTTCCCTCTTGCTAAGACAAGGAAGGCAACATGGTATCTGTGCAATGATGCTGGAATGCAACTCCCATCATCATTGTCTATGATGGACAGGACTACTGGAAATGGCAGTCCAACTAAAGGTATGCATAGCACCCCTGTATTAATATTTCTCTGCAGTAAAATCACAAAGCTTACAAAAGAAATTAGATGGGAAAACATAGATGCCTTATGTTCTATGCAACAAATCTTCATTAGATCAGCAAATTATTTTATCAATAAATTCTACAGAAATAATATGATATTCCTATTCAAATCAACCAATTTAAAATGTTGCAATTTCCCATATTATTGCTGGAATAGGTAATGTACTGTGGTTTTTCAATAAGAGAATGCCCAGCTCTTACTTTTTGTTGAAACTTTGAAGAAAAAATTCTTACAAATCCCACATGAGATCCCATTGTGCTATCTTGGCATCTCGCTCATCTGCTCACTGCACCAGTCAAACTATCCTAAATACTGCTCAAGCAATATCCCTCTGAACACTTTCCAACTCTGTCGCAGCTGCTCTCTTTAATGTCCCAGCTCTTGTGGGAGTTCATTACAAAGCACTTAGTAGTTTATTTTGTTTCAGTCCAATTGCTTGAAGTCCAGTTGCTTGAAAACTAATATTCCCATGAACAGCTTTACGGATTAATAAAAGCATTATTATAAATGTAGAGGTGGTTACTAAACTATTAGAACACACTTGGTAGCAACCTTAAACAGTTGTTTCCAAGTGTGTCTTAAAATTCCGTATTTAATTCCACATTATGCAACTCTCCTAATACAAGACTGATATGTGATCAAGAAGTGTTGTTTTACCAAGGACTACCTGATTACCTAAAGTCTAGATATTGCACAGTTAATTTTTACTTCCCTCTGCCCAAAACAGTCTTTAAAGGATGCCAGTCTAACCAGAAAGTGCTACATAACTTGTGAAACCAGATTTCATAGAAAGGGCAGATTTCATAGAAAGAAGACCTAATCAAGAGAACAGCAATTAACTTTCCCCTCACCCATAATATATCTTCTATAGGCTTTATGTATATCAGTATGCTACTGATAAATGACAATAATTTTTTTTCACAGTATCAGTTCAATTAACCCACATTTCATTGTGATGAAGGCCACAGTGTGTATTCAGTGGAGTGGGTGTGCGTTGGGCCTAGAAGCACTGTACGGAATTAGACTGGAAAGTTTTAATACACAAGAATCTTATTTGATAAGATACTTAGCCACTGATCACATGTGAAAATGAAGTCAAGATGGAGCCAGAGAGTTGTGGCTTCTGTACCTTACCACTTGACATTATAACAGTTAAGTTCTAAGTTCTCTTCCAATGGGAGGTCATCAAAGTGTGTCTTTTACTGGAAAAAAAAAGACTCACTTTGACAACTACCTCCTGTAGGAAGAAAATTTAAGCACCACAACTTCATGAGATAAGGCATGGAGAAAGTCACTACTCTCCAGCTCCATTTTGGCTATGTTTTCTCAAGCAATAAGGTTCTTAATGAAAAAGAAAAAGTGAAACAGTAAGTTGTACTCACCAATACAGTCTCCATTTGCATCCTGCTTATATCCCATATTACATTCACATCGGTAACTGGAAATGGTTGGGATGCATCGTCCATTTAAGCAAAGATTAGGATGATGCTTACAGATATCTATTGTTTGATTTAGTATTGCTAAGAGAAAACACAGATCCAAGGTCAATTAGAATATAAAGAAGATGCTCTCATTTAAAAATCTATTTTATTTCTTATAATATACTATGACATGCAATCAACAGTATTGACTGTAGTCTTGATAGGTACACATGCACACACGTTCTCTCACACTTATACATCTTTTCATCAAGTTAATTCAGGACCTTTTGATATATTTAACTCAAATTTTACACTTAAAAATTTGTACTTAAATTATTTTCAATCCTAAAATACCCAAAAACATTTTATTATGAAGTTGTGCATATTCAAGATGAGGTACATTCCTCTCACTTTACAGTCTTGATTCCTTCATATGTAGGAAGTACTTCAGAATACTTCTGTCATGTAAATCTCCTAAAAGTTTTTTTTAAAAAAAACTAATAGATTCTGGAAACAGTCCTCCAGAATGGTTCATTCTCAGTCATGATTGTGGTGCAATCAGACATAATGGCTTGCAGATGAAGAATTTTGTACCAACTGTGCAAATGTGTCTTCAAATCCTAGCATCAGAAGTGTTAGAAGTGTCTTCTTAAAAATCTCAATAATGGTCTGAAGAGAGGTTCATTACCACATTGTTTTGTCTGCAGAGAGATACCCAAAACAACACTGTTTTCCTTTTCCTCTGAACTATAAAATGTACTATCCCTTGTTCCTCTCAGCTTCACTTCTTATTCAGAAAATTATGCATCATTTATCTATGCAGGAAAACCCAGTTTTATAATGATGAAATTAAACAACTTACTCAGCCCTGTTATGATGGGACCATTTCCTGTGGGACTCTGGCCACCAGTCCCTACTCCAGCACCACCAACACCTGGAGAAAAGCCATTTCCACCAGGAATAGGAATGAATCCTGTTCCTCCTGGACCATAGCCATTCCCATTTCCACCTGGAAGAAAGCCATTCCCTCCTGTGCCACCAGGCCTGGAACCACCTACAACAGGAATGCCATCTATGCATAGCCTACGATATTCATCTGCAAAATTTAAAACAAAAATATAGGCACATTACTGTCTAATTGTTTTTCAGAAGGAATATATATCAGTGAATTTGTCTGGAAAAAAATTAAGTCATGTTAAAATGAACTTTTCTCTTTTTTATATTTAAAAAGTAATGAAGATTTTGCCACTACAATTGGTTTTGAGTGGAATTAAAGTGTGCCATTTTTTTTTAAATTAAAAGTTGCAAAAATATATATATATATATATTCCAGGACATCATAGAATCATAGAAACTTAGTGCTGGAAGTGACTGCAAGGGTCATCTAATCCAACCACCTGCCATGCAGGAATACACAACTAAAACCTGAAAGATGCCCAACCAATGTCTATTTAAAAACCAGCACCAGCTATTTCAATAAACACTTGGGAGTTAAAGAGGAAGGCAATATATTAAGTTCATTGCTTACTTTCAGTTCCATGAGAACATTACAATAAAAATATACTTTTGACAGAAATATAATGACTGGCATCCTGTTAGTTGTCATTCAGGGGTAGCTGTGTTGGCCATTTAGCAAATTCAAACAAAAATCCATCAGTGATACCTTTATTGGCCAACCGAAATGCACAATATACTTGTTGCAAGCTTTCGAAGCTCCATGGGCTTCTTCTTCAGGCAAGATGTTACAAACCAAACAGGAGAAAAACAATTGTAGATGTTAGTCAGATGCCTACATGTAGTTAAGATGGTACATGGTGGGGAGGATATCTTTTGTAGGCAGGCTCCTCCTCCTTCTGGCCCTGTGGCTATAGTGATATTTGCAAAGTCCAAGAAATTTAAAATCCATTTGCATCTCAACAGGGACCCCTCTTTTGCAATCCAATGTGTCTCCATTCCAGTGAGGCCACAGGCCTCTTTGTGGCAGAGAACAATAGATTTCTCAAAAAATCTCCATGTGTTTGCATCAGAATATTTTGGTGGATGTAGAGGTAAAACATGGGAATTCAATCCAATTTAAGAAGGAAAAAATTGTTTTACCTTGAAGTTCCTGTTAGTTGTGTAAGTCTAGCTAATTCACTTTTCTGGTCATTGAGGAGGCTAGAATTCTGTACCAACTGAGCAATAACCAAAATGTACCTTCAAATCCTAGCTGTCCCTGCTGTAGCCACCTTCTGGCCAGTAGAAACCAAGGAAAGAGGTTGGAAGAGAGATGTATCACAGTTACGAACACGAGATATGTCTCCCAGACCATGATCTCAGACAATATTTTATAAGGAGAAGTTCTTCATGGAAGAATTTTCCAGGAGCCCTTTTATGCTACACAAGAACATTATGGCTGCTTCCTCCAGACTTGTGAGGTTTGTTATTTGGGAAGGTGCTAGAGCTCTCTGGCTGAGAATTCTAAATCCTTCAAGTCACCTGTAGACTTATAGTGATCCCATGAATATTATAGGCTTTTCTTTGTCAACGGATACTCAAACGTGGCCTTGCCAGTATCTTCCTTTGAAATCTAGCCTACAGCATCTGGTATTTGTTGGCAATCTCTTATCTAAGTATGCAGCAGACCCTTAGCTTCCAAGATCAGATGGGATCTGGGGTCTTTAGCACTTTCTAAACAGTAAATCTCAGGACTCTACAGGATCCTTCCCCCAAGCTGCTAATGTTCCCCAAAGCTCCAAACTCTTTTATTTATTTTCTTTGAAAATTGGGAAAATTTTCACTCAAAATCCGGCTAAAATAGCTCCAAAACATCAGCAAATACAGTAGTTCTGTGTTGAAATTCCCCAGAGGCCCCACCCTGATCCTTCAAACCGTGATTACAATTTTAAAATGGCTGAAAATCAGCCAGAATGGTGACGAAGTGATGTGACACCCAAAATGCAAAGGTACAGCCAACTGCTGAGGAGCTTGGAAACAAAAGTTGCTCCCCAACCCCTCCTCAGTTGCGCATACCTGCATTACATGTGACATTTACTTGTCAAGTTGAATGTATAAGCAAATTCAAAGATGGCCACTTTCCAACAGAATATCTCTTGAAAAATTATTTTAGAGTTTCATTAGACAGAATGTTCTTTATGTAAAATTATTAGGAAATATGAAAGCATTCTTAAGGAAAGGAAGAGAGCATGAGGATGAGCAAGGTGAAGCCAGATCACTTTGGAATATAGGTGGTTGTGCTGATATGAGTATAGAGAAAAGAAGGTTAGAAGAGCATGATCATAAGGAGAGAAAAATGAGAACTCAATGCATTAACATTTGGAGTTGGAGGCCAAAGCAGATGACCCGAAGGGGAAATCTATGGCCATGATCACTCTGGGACCATGGTAATCATATGGCCCGCTCCCAAAGGAGGCCACTGCCATGGTCCCAATCAGGCTGCCAGCAGGAGCAGATTAAATACGCTCATTTTGTCAGTGGATTTGGGCCACCTTAGGCAACCTAAACGCCATGCCATCCAAAGCAGCTGGAAGCTGCTTTAATTGGCCTGTCTGATTAGGGCTTGAAGGACCACAAATATAAAGTACAAGATAGGAAATGGGCATTTTCTTATATAAAAAATACCCCAGTTCTATTAATCAAAAATATAGTTTGGAGGATTTCTGTTTATTTCAGAAGCAGCAAACTGGAATATTTCTGTAATCAGGCCTCTTCCTCCTAGGAGCCAAATGAATAGAGAACTAAAGGGAAATATAGATACTTATTTTGTCAATTAAATTTAGATTTAGAGTGAAAAATATTCAGCAAAAGGGTACCCGAATGAACAATGGTTCTTCATAATTGATCTGGCTTTCAAGAAATAACTTCTAGTGAAACTAGAAGGAGGCTGAACAGGATGTGGACATAATGTGTTAGTCAGAATGTGATATATTCTTAAAGCAGAAGCAAACAAATTTTTATCATCATTTTTTTAAAAAAATATTTGAACAGTTATAACTAGAATAAGTATTTAAAGATACTCACCAGAGCCTCTGACAGGACACATCTCTGGAATAGATCCAAGTGCCCAACATCGCCCAGATTCACAGCAACACTGCATTTTGGTAAACCTACCAGGAAGCTCTTGTGCACAGCGGCCATTCACCAGACTGGAGAAACATGTACCTGCTCTTTGATCTGGATATTGACAATTAGAGATATCACTAATGGTCTGCTTAAATGAGGATTTTTTAAAAACTATTGATTAACCTTAGATTAGCATTTGAACAAACTGTGTAAACAACTGGCAATATAGTCAGCTATCCCTGGTCTGCAGCAGCCAAAGGAAGAGCAAAATGCCCATACACTCAATTACCAAGGTGTGAGGACAGAATTATTCATGAATCCCAGGTGAAATAATGGACTTCCTACATTTTTTGTCACTGTTTGGTAACTATGGTAGTCAGAGATTAGTATGCATTGCCACATATGCTACTACAGAATCACCCACGTTTAATAATGTACTTTTTAGAGATTTGCCCCAAATATTTAATATTGCTAATAAAAGAAATGCTGAAGGAAATTCTGAAAATTTCACATGAATTATCCCAAATTTGTATCTAGTGTGAAATTTGCTTGCTAGGCATGCCTCACAACCAGTGGTCCTTGCACCCAGATATTTGGCTAGGGAGCTCGGATTGCTAGATGAAACCTGTCAATCTGGATGGTTTAGCAGATACTTGAACCAAGAAACCTCCTGAGGTGCAGGCCTATTAGACTGGCTTCCTTAAAATCATTTGCACAAGGGTGCTCTGCTAGCAGGGATAATTCGATTGTGCCTTCTAATCAGATGGCTATTCTGATGTGAGATACATTCAACTTTAGAATAATCTCCAGTAAATTTAAGAAAGAAAGAAAAAGTCTTGAAGACCGTAATTGCTGCCTAAATGGTATAAAAGCACAGCTTGGAAAAGTTAGTTTTTGCACTAAAAATCCCAGAATCCTCCAAGTAGCATTAACACTGGGATTGGAATTTCAAAAAATTAACTTTTCCAAGTTCCACCTAATCCATATGTATAACCTGGAATGGAGCACTCCTCATCACCCGATGTTAGAAGAGTTTAAGCCTTGCATTTGACATATTAATAAAGGAGTGAATTCATTTTCCTGACTGCTTTCCCTCATGGGATGAGAACTAAAAAACCAAAAGAAATAATCTTTACTCTAGATGCCTTCTAAGTTTAAATGAATATTGACTTGGTGGTTCTGGTCACCTATCCAAAACAAACCTCCAAATGCTTTTTAAAAAGATTTAAGGTTAGCTGAAAATCAATTTGAGTTTGCCATTCAACAGCAACAAGATTCTGTAAATATATTATTTTTGTTTATCATGTCAGTATGCAATGGGTTTTTTTCCAGCTCCACAGCTACAGTGAACTAGAAACAGTAAGCAATATTTTTCTAAAGCATGGAAAAGGAAAGTAACTGAGAAAAACTATGCAAATACATATGCAAATACACCTGTATACTTTACTTTTATGGTGTGTGCATGTATGGATCACAGTTTCCTTACAGAGAGGGTGGTTGTGGAAAGGGAACATTTTGCATTAGTTAGCATTTTGGAAAAGACTATCAAATGATTTCATAGTCTAGAGACTTGAATAAAAAGTCAGGCACCAGTAAAAATGACCAATTACCAAACAGGCCAATAATTAATTTCAAGAATTGCTTCACATATTTAAGAAGAGGTATTTAAACAGAATACTTACCAATGCAATGAGAGCCATCTGTAGATGTTACAAAACCACGTGGACAGAGACAAAAATAACTTCCTACAGTATTGGAACATTCACCTGCATCACATATTCCTGGAATGAGGCTGCACTCATTAATATCTAGAAACAGAAACAGAAACAGAATACTTTTTCCCAAAGAGAAATATTTTAAACTGTCTTTACTCCATGTTGTATTGATGTTATGCTATATAATGTCACTCAGAACAGCAGCCTTTGTTTTAACATCAGATGGAAGTTTTTAGGGTTTGATCCTTATCATCAGTCAGCCAGCCAGCCTGAGGGAGTGGAGGACGCTGAAGCAGTCTTCCTCTTCCCCCATTCCATCGAGGGCAAAGACAGCTCAAGAATCTCTGGGCTAATGTTAAATAGCTGGCTCCCAAGGCCCTCCTAGGCTGCTGGAGGCTTTGCTGCACAGCAGTAATTTAAGGGAACTTGGAGAGCTCTGTGAATAAGGGACAGGCATGTGTGGCCAGTTGTGATCTGGGGGCGAAAATCCAGATTGTGCAGAGGAATGGAAGGTATGGTGGGAACAAGATGGAAGTCTGTTACAAAGGAAGGCGGGATTGATGTCTGAAAGCTATCCCACCTTCGATTCACTCTGATTCCCGGAATGGATCAGGGAGTGCACCAACCATACCCCAAAACCTTACCTTGCTCCTTTGCAATGCCAGATTGGTCAAAAACAAGACTCAGATCATTTATGATCTTCTTCTAGATGAAGATGCTAACCTGGCTTAATTTTTTACATAGACCTGGCTGGGAGAAGGCAGCACTATAACTTGGGCACAGGCCCTCCCAGCCAGGTACTCTGTCAGTGAGCAGGTAAGGGGAAGTGGGCGAGGAGGCGGAGTGGCTCTGGTTCATAAGAATAATCTTACCTTGATCAGAATAGCTGTCCAGAAAACAGTCCACTTCGAGTGTATATACCTGAGCCTGAGGACCAAGGATAGTTGGGGAATTCTGCTAGTATACTGTCCACCCCGTTGTCTAGCAGACTCCCTAACCAAGCTGACACAGCTGGTCTCATAGTGCTGTTGGAATCGCCTAGACTTTTATTCTTGGGCAACTTCAACATTCCACTCGAGACCAGTTTGTCAAATTTAACAGGTGCGACTCGGGAGTTCATGGAGTCCATGACAAACATGGGCCTATCCCAATTGGTTGCTGGGCCCACGCGTTGTGCAAGTCATACCCTTAATGTGGTCTTCAGTACAAAACAAGACTATCCATGGGCAGAGGTAATAAATACCCTCACATTGTCATGGAAAGATCATTTTCTGATCAAGGCTGAA
>CM034703.1:73622938-73654447 GCA_020142125.1 Phrynosoma platyrhinos
TCAGAAATCGAGGCTTGTGGCTACCTCCTGGAGTGCTTTTTCAATCATTGCCCCTAGGTCTGGAATGGCCTGCCGGACGAGATCCGTCTATTAACATCCTTAGATAGCTTTAAAAAGGCGGTCAAGATGGATCTCTTCCGGCAGGCCTTTCCAGATTAGTTATCCCACCTCGGACACTAATAGCCGCACACGGATGTTCCTCAACGTGGCCCCATCGACAGATGGAGAGGACCATTAGTCAGGCTTATTGGTTATCTTGTATTGGGTTTTTAAACTAAAATGGAATGATGTTTTAATTAGTCATGATTTAATAATGTTTTAAGGCGGGGTGTTTGTATTATATGTTTTATTCGATTGTTATTTTAAACTTGTCAGTTATTTTAAACTTGTCAGTTATTTTAAACTTGTCAACAAGTTATTTTAAACTTGTTATTTTAAACTTGTTATTTTAAACTTGTAGTCCAATCCTGCCCGGATTGGACTACCATTGGGCGGGATACAAATAATTTATTATCTTCCTTTTGGATCTAGTTCTAAGTAAATTCTGCAAATAATGTAACTCTAGGATACTACAATCCTGTATTGTATGCTGACCTTTGAAGAAGTGTGAAATGTACAGAAGTGTTGATACTGAAAGATTTAAAAAGACTCTGACATACACATGCTTCACTTGAGCATGTCAAAATATAATTGTGCACTTCTTCTCTAAAAAAATATACAAATGTTCTTGTATACAAAATTGCAAGGTAGCATTTCTTTCACTCTTATGTTTTATGTTTTAAAATGTTGTAACCCGCCCCGATTGCAGAGCAGAGGGGCGGGCTAGAAATAAAAAATTATTATTATTATTATTATTATTATTATTATTATTACACAGGGAAAAAACAATTCAAATGATTTCTCCCTGTTTGGAATGATTATGAAAGTGTTAATGCATTTTTAAATATATTACAAAAATTTCATTCCCCAAACAATCCTTGTAAAACAAGGATTACAATGTATTTTTTCACAAAGCACTTGAATTTTGTGTAAATGTAGTTTTTGTAACAAGACCCATAACGTTAAAAAAATATCAAAAAATAGGTGAAAACACTCACATGTTTACATGAGTCGAGATAAATTTCTCACTGAGAACTAGAAAATGTGAAAATATTATTTACATTCCCAAATGCATCTGTTGTGGGAAATGTAACTTTATCTTACTGAGCAAACATACAAGATAGTTCTTTCCCTCTCATGCTTTACAGTACATGGATCTAAGTTCATTCTTTGGCAAACACTGATTTCATTATTACATCAATGCAGCTCATAAATAGCTTGACACTTACAGAAACATTTGGTGTTTTGAACTCATACTAAACAATATACAATATATAAACAAAAATGACCATCTGGTTGTGATCATTTTCATCAGAGCTATTGTACAGTAGGCAAAACTTCCAATTTTATTAAGCAAACAGTTAATGGCTTACCTTGACATGCACCAGTGCGGATGTTGGGGATGAAGCCACGGCGACATGGCTGGGGCTGAGCAGGGCACATCTCACAAGGATGTCCCCATGCACGTCCAATCGTTGCACAACAAAGAGTCTTCGTGCAAACAATACCAGTCAGCTGACCTTGACACATCTGGTTACTGACCTGAGTAAAACAAGGGCCTGTTCTATAATCTGGAAATTAAAAGGAAACATTTTAATACTAGGGGAAAAAAAACCCATGTTTATCTATATAAACAGAGCAACTGTTCCTTGTGGTTCACATATCTGATGAAGGAATCTATTTCCTATGAAAGCTTATCCCATAGTAAACCAGTTAGTCCCTAAACTGCCTGACTTGTTATGTCTCTTTATATGAAAAAAGGAGAACAACTTCCTTATATTCCACTTGGGAGTTAAATTCCTTGAACTTTCAGGCCTAAATCCAAATGCTTGTCCCAACGAGAGTGAACTCATTCAGGCAATGGTAATTACATGAATACTGATTTACCGTTTCAGCACCTGATTCAATGGGAGTAAGGATCAGATTTAAATTAGTGCATACATTGTTATATTTTCAATTAAGAGAACAGATTAAGGAACAGAAAATTAATAAATAACTCTATGATATGGTATCCATGCAAAATTTAAAGAATGTTAATCTTAGCTTACAGATCACTTTGGGAAGAAAAATCCTCTCTAGATTTTGCATTCTGCATTCCACACATTATCTTAGAGTTTAGAATAATGTGTAGAACAAGATTTTCATCAGCCTATTCAAAGCATTACAAAGTACCCTCCAAAAGGGACAACATCCATAAGATAGAAGGAGGGATATAGTCATGGGGGGGGGGGAAATGAGATCACTGCCCACCTACATAAAAATTCTACCACTCTCGAAAATATTTTTTTCTTCACTCTCCAAATTTCTAGCATTATAGAGTGAGAAACTGAAAATTGTTCATATCTACAATGCTTACATTTGCTGTATTTGTATTCCCTTGATACCTCTGCCTGCACATTTTCTTTATAAACTTAAAGTGCATTTCTAAATGGTCAACTGGAATTTTAAATAACTGCAATGTTAGAAGTTTGGGAAGTAAAGAGAAATATGTGGTGGGTTTGAGATAAAGTTCAAAGGTTTAGACTCAGATTCATTTAAATGTTGCTCATTTGCTCCAGAAAAGACCTGTGTTCTATTTATTGAGAGTGGTGTAAGGAGAGATTGAAAGGAAATATAGAAGAATTTTTCAATATATAATTACTGAACAGCAAGAATTGTTTATACCCAAAGATGGAAAGAAGCTATTATTCCAACTAAAAATTGCTTGGTGAAGATATATGAACTTACTGATATTGACAAATTGATAACAGGGCAAAACAGACTGCCCTTTTGAGCTGGCTTCAGGGTGGTGTCATAGCACAGTGTTTAGACTCCGCATGCTCTGATACTGCCCTGAAGTCAGCGTCACACTGCCCACCTAACCACACAAGGGGCAGATTTGTAGCACTCCAGTGGCATGGTTTTTAGATGCTGCAGGAGCACCACAAAGGTGTGCCAGCGCTGGAAAAGCTGGCCTTTTGCCAGCTCAACTTGCCACTTCTTTTTTTACTGGCAAAAAGCAGTTTTGAGGCAGTGGTTTGCAGTTGCTGCAACCCCTACCCAGCATTCAAAGGGGTGGCTTTAAGCTGCCCCTTCGGGGTGGTCTGTTCCACCCCAATGTTAGCCAAAGAAAAGTCTTTGGTTAGCCTCAAGAAAGACTAAATATCTCATAAAACTATCGTTCCTAGAATTCCCTGGCATTGAGGCAGAGCAGTTAAAGAGGTCTCAAACTGGATTATTTCTGCAGTGTGTTTCAGACCTAAATTTTAGGAAGTTTTATATAATTTGAGGAGTTCTGTATAATTTAGGTTTTCAGTTAGGGAAAGTCATGATAGGTTCTCCTTCGGGTCACCATGACTCAAAACAACTTGAAGGCACAAACAACAATTGCTGCTAGTGAGTCCAAGTTCCAAAGGGAACCTGGAGCCCCATAAGTTTCTATTTGGGGGAAGAAAGGTGAGGCTGGGGTTGGTGGCTTGGGAAAGTGTGAGAGGGAGTGGGTGGGTGGGCAGGCAAGCTCAGCAAGATTTCCACCTGAAGAAGGAAGGGCTGCATTACTGGATGGGCAACATCCTTGCAGCTGCCCTCCTCCTCCACCTACTCCAGGCTTCTGTTGTCAAAGGGAGGAAGAGGGGAATAAAAGGGGGAGAGAAGGAACAGGAAGCCCTAGGAGTCATCAGAGCATTGACAGTATCCAATGCAAGGGAAACAGAAGCAGAGCCTGCTCCCTTCCCTTCTGATCTAGCTAGCTAGCTTGAGCTCTCTAGCCAATGCAAAAAGGAAAGAAGAGCACATGCCTGCCCCCCTTTCCCTTTTGCCTTGGAACCAGCTGGTGTCTTCCTTACCAAAACATGCTTTCTTTGTTGGGCCCCTTGCAGGGGGAAGCTGAGCAGTTTCTGGGAATAGGTGGGCATGGCAAGTATTTTGGTACACAAAGAGGGAAGGGAGCAAGGGAAGGGGAAGGACAGGGTCCCTGTGCTCTGTTCCAGGGTGAGGCAAATCTGGAGGAGCCATGCTAGGTCTCTCGCCTCTCAGCCTGGACAGATATGGCTTGTTTCCCGCAGCCTCCCTCTGTCCTGTCCCAGAATGGTATACAAAAGAAGTTTCTTGCAACTAGAGTTGCCATAATTCTCTTCCACAAAACCTCAGATGCAAGTCTATGAAAGCCTATGCTACAACTTTTTTCACACAGTCTCAAAAGTGCTACAAGATCCTTTTGCATACTGATATTCCAGACTAAGGGAGGATGCAGACAGGCGGCCCTGGACCACCCCAGGAAGTGGAAGATCGAGGCTGAGGCTGCCGGATGCCTTGGCCCCGATCCTTCCTTTTGCCGCCTCAGAAAGGAGCAGCAAAATGTCGCTCTTTTCAGAGCCTGCAAAAAGGGCGCCCTAAGAGCCAGCGCTCAGCTCTTTAGCACCCCTTCCGGCACAGCAAGTCAAAAGGCTGTGCCAGAAGGACATCCTGACACCGCACGCCATGTGTAACAGTGTGTGGCATCAGGATGTCTTCAGGGAGGGGTTGAAGCAGCCAGCGTGCGGCTGCCCCTCCCCATCCCTGCCTCCAGGACGGCCTAAAGGGCCCATCTGTAGAGGCCCTATCATGACTTATGGTTGAATCTGCACTGCAGAATTAATGCAGTTTGACACCACTTTAACTGTCATGACTCAATACTATAGAATTCTGGGGTCTGTAGTTTGTTGTCACACCAGAGCTCCCTGAGAGAGGCTACATAGCTCACAAAACTACAAATCCCAGATTTTCATAGAATTGAGCCATGGCACATAAAGCAGTGCTGAACTGCATTATTTCTGCAATGCAACTTAAACGTATGTCTCTGAATTCTAGCCACTTGGAAGAGAACTTAGCAAAGTTGGGTCCCCCCCTCCACTTCTATGGGGAGGTGGAAGGAGGGAGGGAGAAAATCTCCCAAACAGCTATGAGACTAATAGAGAATCCTACTCTAGGAATCATATCCAGGGATTGCCGTGCTGGCCAGCCCTTACAGCAACGCACAATAAAATACAAAATCCACAAAACAGTGATACGTTTATTGGCCAACCAAAATGCACAAAATAGACGAAGCAAGCTTTTGAAGCTCAACTGGCTTCTTCATTGGACAAAGGTGTTAAAAATCAAACAGGAGAAAGATATCACTGTTTTGTGGATTCTGGATGTTATTGTTTGCAGTGTGGGCAACACACCTACTCCTGGATATGCTTTCTATATTTCAGGATATTGCATTTTAGACATAACAGGAGAATGCTAAACAAGAGGGAACAAAGGGCTGAAACTTAACTTTTTGAGGTCTTTACCTCCAACAAAAGTCAAATGTTTGTTTTTGTTTTTTAAATGGGATGGCATTTGATGTGTTTTAAGCAGTATTTAAAGTTTTTTTCAGATGCAACAACCCAGAGACTTCTTGACAAATTCAATATTATCTGCCAAAGGAAGAAGCAGGTATTTTCACACAGGAGAGAAAAAGAAAGAACGTTTCTCATTGTGTTGCTAATGGATTTATTTGCAAATTTTATTTTCTGGACTTCATTGTTTGTCTTCCAGAGCCCATATGCCCCCCCTTTCAAACACACACACAAACATTTCTATGTGGGGGTGGAGCTGGACGGAAAGGCAGCTCCAGTCCCAAGCAAGCAAAAGGTTCCACCATGCATGCAGCATCGCCACACACTCACCAGGACACAAGAAAGCCTTCTCGCTGCCCAAGCTCTGCTTGCCTGCACAGTACCACCCAGAGCCTCAAGAGTGGGATCTGGATGAGCTTTTTCCCTGAGGTTTCACTCCTGCCTTCAAGAATCTGAGACATGCTGCTTTTCAAAGATTTTTGTCCTGGACTTTTTTCAGAATCAATGGGAACCCTACTTGCAACCCCACCCCCCTTTTCCCTCTCAGTGTCCCCCGGAGCTTTCCAATGCCCCCAGGGGGCGCTATCACCCACTTTGGGGGCCACTGGTCTAAATGGATGTGTTTAATAGTATCTTTAAATGAAACATAGGAACTAAAAGGAAATTTAATGGAGGGAGAATTCTTATTGGATGTCAGTGCTTTCATTCGCCCTCACCAGTAACTACACCCTTGGATAGGAGAAAATGGGTATTTAAGTCTTCCATGCCAACCTCACCTCCTATACTCCTCCCAGAACACACTCCTATGAATTTCACAACAAATGTCTTTTTTTCCCCAATGGTGTGTGCCTGCTTCCTTATTTATTTATTTATTTATTTATTTATTTATTTATTTATTTTGTAGCCCAGCTGTCTCTCCTAATATAGGAACCAAGACAGCATACAACATAAACTGAACCAGAATACAGTCAGGTTTATTTCATTATATCTTCCTTATATACTAATGTCCTGATATCATTTGCAGGTGGCATACAACATTGTGACCAATTTAGAATATCAGATAAAGCTTCCTGACTGTAAGAACAGCACTTCAGTGCTCTCTGTCTGGATTTTGTCACACATTGGGATTCTGACTGTAAGTATTCCCAGGATAAAACATTTGCTAATCTTTTTGTTGAGATGCTTGATCTCTCATTTGGAAACTTTTGACTACTATAGCAGGTCCTGCTAACACATATGTAGTCTTCCGACTATTATGATAGAAGATGGTGTGTTCGCACAAAGATTTAGAAGTATTTTGTACATTCAGTACATCCACAGCTTAGAAAATTTGTTTTCAGACTACAATGTTCCACATGGCCAGTGACTTTGCTGGCTAAAAGATAAGGGAAGCAATAATTGAAAAAAAGTAACTTCGCCATGATCTGAGAAACTGTTACAATTATTTCTTGTTCTTTCTCAGGGAAGCTCAAGGCATTAACTGTATCTTATGCTCTCAGACATTGCTGTGGATTTACTCAACTGAAAGAACCACCAATTTAATCCCAAATCTTCCATCTGGCAACATCTGAAGGATGTCGCCCATTATATGCAGGCATATAAACACAGAGATATGTACACAATCATAAACACATATTGGAGATGTGGAGATGTGGAAAGATCTAAGGATTCCTAGGAAGAATGATGGCAGTGAAAGACTCCTGTCCTCAAAGATCTTCACTAAGGTGATTGTTTTATAACTTCTGGTAGTGGTGGAAAAACATCAGTCTAAGGAAACCAAGGAACATCCCAGCAGATCCATTAGTTTGCAGGTGGGCAACAGATTGAGCATGCCTAACTGGGACAAACTGTCTTCTGAATCTGTCTTTTCACAGAGTAAAGGGCTGCAATATTTCAAAGTCTCACTCAATGTTGAAGAGCTTAACCCATCCATGTCACCAGTGCATAGCCCAACCATGTCACCAGTGCATAGAAGCCCCAGGCCTATGTATGTGTGTATCTGCACTCCCTTCTTAGTCCTTCCTAGGTCACATTTCAAAGCAACATATGAAAAGATAATAAAATCATGTATTGCCATGGTACACATGAGAAAAACCTGATACATCGCTAACAGCATTCCACACACAGGCTGATGACATTTTCCCCCTTCACACCTAATGAAACTAAACATAAAATTAACATAAAACTTAACTTCATCACATTTTCCTTGAATATAGACAAGTGTCATGTTATGTGTTTCATAATTTGTTTTTGTACCCTGGTTGCTATAGAAATAATTCTATGTGCAGGCACTCATGGAGCACACGTTATAAATTATACCTTCTTTCTTCGATACCCAAATGGATTAGGTAGCCTACTTCCAACATACTGCTGCTATCAATTATTTTCTTTTTCTATAACAACCATTCAGATCACTTATGAATTATGACATGACAATGTGTCCAGATGCTTGTGTCATGCATGTGTATGTGCATGTGCGTATACATACATACTATGTTGATATAAACTTGCAGAAAACAATGTCATGGTCTTTTCATAGTATCTTTACGTGTGTGTTTTTAACCAACAGCCAGAATTGAAATCTGGATGCATAGTAAATTACACATGTGAAATGTCACAAAACCTAGATTACAATCCTAAATATATTTCATTAGATAGTAAGCCTTACAGAATACAGTGGGCCTTATTCCTCAAACAACTTACACAATCCTGTTTCTACAATGCAGACATGACAGGCAAATCTATGAATATAAATATTAGGGATCAGAGTTCAAAGGAAGTTCAGTTATCTTTATTGTTGTTATTGTTATTTCAAGTTGTTTCCAATTTATGGTACCTTCTATAGCAAACCTATTATGGAGTCTTCCTGACAAGATTTATTAAGGGAGGTTTGTCATTGTTCCCCTCTACGTCTGAGAGTATTTGATTTTCCAAAGTCACCCAGAGTATTTCCATGATCGGGCAGAGATTTGAATCTTGATCTCCTGCAATCCTAATCCACCACTCAAACCATCACACCATGCTGGCTCTCTGTCATTTTTCCAGCCCTATAAAGTGAGGCATTATGGTCCATATGGTTACTATCACATGGACTGGGAGAAGAGTTCTAATCATGTGATGAACTTACAGATACACAGTATAATCTCTGTTTCAGATCTTTGAATATAAAGACCTATGGAAGATAGACCTATCTCAGGGGCTGACAGCCTATGGCCCACGGGCCGGTTCCAGCCCAGGGCCCCGCGCTTACCGACCCAGGCGGACCCCTGTTGCCACCACCGCCGCCGTGTGTTTTGGTCACCGCGCGGCTGCACACGCCGCGCACACCATTTTGATTTCCAAAATGGCAGCCATGACACATTTGCGTATGCACAGGAGTACTGCACATGTGCAAACAAGTCGCGGCCGCCATTTTGGAAAACGAAATGGCGGCTGCGACATGTGCAGAGGCGGCGGTGGCGACAGCGCGCGGGGGGGTTGCGCGCATGCGCCGACATTCCCCCCCCTCGGCCCGCCAGAAAGGACGACTTTGGGGGACCGGCCCACGGCTCAAAAAGGTTGCCTACCCCTGAACTATCTGGTCCAGCATTCTGTTTGCATTCTGACCACAAGCAGGACCTGTTACCACCCTTCCTCTTGTGCTTCCCAGAAACTGGTACTGAGAGTCATACTGTCTCTGGTATCAAAAGGAATATAGAGTTATTATGAATAATCTTCAGCTCTAAAGCATGGACTGTTGTTGGGCAGGGCAGAGCCAGTGAGAGCAGGTTAAGGTAGGAAAGTAAGAACCCATTATTTCTTCACAAAATTGCAACCACGTGAGTGGTTACAATGCCCCAAAATGTTTTTGTTTAAATAATTTATATCAGAGATGAGCAACTACCTCAGGATCAGGAACAACTCACTACGCCTTCTGGACCTGGAAGTGCCAGAGAGTCCTATATATCTCCACAACAAATTTTAAACTTAATTTTTTAAAAAAACCAACAGAAAAAGGCCCAGGAATCCTCTTTGTGTTGTGGGTCTGGGAAATTTTGCCTTGTTTTGGAACCTCTCTAGCCTGGTTTAGACCCATGAAATGTCTTTTCCCCATCCATGATGTAGCCATTTATGGCTCAGGACATGCTAATTTTGCAGAGATGGTTTTAAGTCACTTCTAGTTTGGGGGAAAAGGGTCCCCTAAACAAACAAGGATATCTTACAATGTGATGAAATTGTTGTTGTTAACAGCCCTCAAGTCGATCTCAACCCATGGCAATCCTGTGGATGAGATGTCTCCAGGACCCCCTGTCCTCCACTATTTTGCTTAGTTCATACACATGACCTCCTTAATTGAGTCCATCCATCTGGCATGTGGCCTTCCTCTCTTTCTACTTCACTCCACCTTTCGTAGGATTATTGTTTTTTTCCAGTGAGTCGTGCCTTCCCATGTGTCTGAAGTACAATAGCCTCAGTTTTGTCATCTTAGCTTCCAGGGAGATTTCTGGCTTGATCTGCTCTAGGACCCATTTGTTTGTCTTTTTGGCTGTCCATGGGATCTTCAGCACTCTTCTCCAGCACCACATCTCATATGCATTGATTTTCCTCCTGTCTTCTTTCTTGACTGTCCAGCTCTGGCATCCATACATAGTAATAGGGAATACAATGGCTTGTATGATTCTGGCTTTTGTGCTGAGTTATATATCTTTGCATTTTAGGATCTTTTCTAGTTCTATCATAGCCACCCTCCCCATTCTTAATCTTGTATTTCCTGGCTTCAGTTAAGAAATTACCCCCACAAAAATAATCCTGGGGGACTAGAGGACCTTGAGAGAGAATATACATGGGTACCTCCCGGCCATACTTTGTCCACTCCTGCTGTATATAAACCTAGGCCAAGATTGCTGGAAGAATTATACATTGCATTTGCTTTTTCCTCCTTAGTTAGACAGCGACTTCCTCCTTTCTTCCCTCTCTCATGCTATCTGGCAGTTTAACTGACTTTTTGAACATTCTAAATTGTCACCTCTCAGTCTCCAGTTTGTAACTGCCTGCCCTAAATCTAAAATACAGTAATAGCTTTCTTCCTGCTATATTAACACTAGTTAAGATATGATTTAGTTTGTTGTGTATTTATTTATTAAAGCCATTATTGTTTGGTTTTTAAACCACAAACTACATGTTTGTCAGTTTTTTATTTAGTCTTTATTCTTTAACAAAGCATATTAAAATATAGTCTGACCCACATGTTTTGCTGTTCTGCTGATGAAAGCTGAACTCTAACAAGTTTAACTTTCATACTTGCATATTTTAGTTTACCGTTAAAAGGGTTAACACCATGGACAACTAAAATTGCATCCCACATTTTTGGGTTATGGGCCCAGAGTAGACCCATTGGTGGCCAGAAGGGAGTGCCATTTAGACTCAGTGAGGTCTCAAAAGAGATTTCAGATTATTTTTAGAATGCTTTTGCTGAATATACTGACTTCAAGAAATATTTTTTTCCTTAAACAATAGAGAATGGCTTCTACTAATTCTAATCCAACAATGTTTGCTGAAATTTTTAACTGGAACAAATTATAAAATGTTGTCATAGAAAATGCAAACGTACCTGACTACAATGGGACTATTTAAAATAATAAATGGTCAGGGACCCACAAAAACAGGAATACATCAACAACAGTTTGATGAAAATGCAGAAAATGCAACAGCACATATTTGTTTGTCTGTAGATCCCAGCACTGCTTACCATATTCAAGGTTTAACTGATGCAAAACAAATATGAAACAAACTACAGAAAGTGTTTAATTCTCCAAGTACTTCTAATCAAACAGCTCTCATGATCAAACTTGTTAACACCAGTTACATCATTCTCAATATTTACATTAACACTTTAATGACTTTATGACAACTTTGTCTGGGATTACAACAGCTGGAGAATCTTTTCCAGAACATGCAAAACTTGGACTGCAAGTCTTCCAAAACATTACTCTTCAATAATCAATGCTTTACAGGTTATAGGAAATGTTTCTTTACAAGATGCTATTGTTCAAATTGTTGAATTTCAAAATAAGGCAAAACTTGATGGAAGGCAACTTTAATACAAAAACAACAGATAGAGAACTAGCTCAATTTGATGCAGAGGATTTGAAAAAGACTTCCTTTTCTTCTAAATCAAATAGAAGCAATGTTAACAAGTCAAGGACAAGAACTGACCTGCAAAAGCTGCAAAGTCAGGGACTAAATACTAAAAACAAAAGCAACTTTAAGAAAACAGCTTTTAATCCTAAAGAAATCTTCTAGTCATATGTTGATATCAGGATCTTCCTCCTTCTGGCCCTGTCTACCAAAAATATCCTCCCCACCATATACAATCTTAACTAAAGACTGAAACAACATGTAGGCATTTGACTAACATCTCCAATTGTTTTTCTCCTGTTTGGTTTGTAACATCTTGCCTGACGAAGAAGCCCACGGAGCTTCAAAAGCTTACAACAAGTATATTGTGCATTTTGGTTGGCCAATAAAGGTATCAGTGATGGATTTTTGTTTGAATTTGCTAAATGGCCAACACAGCTACCTCTGAACATCATCAGTGAATGGCAATGTTGTACAACTGAATGAGAAAAAACATACGTGTGCAATGCATAAGTATGCATCCACAAAATGCATCCACATGCAAATGTACAAGCAAAGCCAGGCACAATGGCACCATGTGTGAAAGTCCACTTCCATAACCTTGAAGTAAATATGGCCATTTCCTTATCAGACAAAAAAGCCCAGCTACTCCCATAGGGGAACGTGCACATGCACAAGATACCAACAGGATTCCAGTCAAACAATAAAGTGTTTTAGAAAATCAGTTTTAATCCTTTGTTTTCATATTGTCTATACACAGTTTCTTATGTATTTATGTTGTGATTTACACTTGCTGTATGCCAGCATAGATGTACACAAGCAAGATAGTGTTCCATATACAAGTAAGAGCACAAATTCAGGTGGCTGAGCAAAAACATACAATAATTTAGGCCTTGAATACCTTTGATGACCTAGGGCATGCTAATTTGCAAGTCTGGTTTAAATTAGACTTCCTTGTTAGCTTAAAAACCAGTTTGGCAATGAGTGATGATATTCTGTTAAGCTTTCACATATGTCAATCACTAAAATGACAAACTATCACAGAGCAGCATATAGTTCTGATGAGTTCAAGATTTAGCTTCTGTAGACTGCCCTTGACCATGTCATTGCATTATTTAATAATTCTTGGAGTGTGTTCCTTTTTAATTATTTAAATGGTTGCTTTAATATGTTTTATGTGAGCTACCTGAATCTTGGATAGGTAGCATATACATCTTTTAAAAACACAAAAACAAACAGAGGCAAAAAAACAAACAAACACCTAATTATCTGCACTTATATGGGATTGAATGTAAATCCCAGCTGGGACTAGTAAGGCTTAATGGAACCAGGGTGGGTTGTCTGGAAAATTCCAGTTAGACTTAAAATGACTATCAGGTGCTTCTGTTTAGTGCAGCAGCCCCTGGTAGCATTCCAGAATGCTTCCTTTGGTTTAAACTTGCAAAAACAGTGTGAGCCTGGAAAATTAAAGTTCAAGGAACTGAAGATCAGCTACAACAGGCAATGCCACTGAACAGACATGAAAAGAGGCCAAACTATTCTCAGTGAGCATATCTAATGATCTTCATAATGCAATAGTCCAGCCAAAAAACCAAATAATGAAGTTCTTGTGCTTTCACTACTGCACCAATTCTTACACTGGCTACAAATATCTGTCCGTTTCCAAGTGGGGCTAGGGTAGGTATATCATAAAAATCACAACTAGTCTTATGACCACTTTAACAAGCACCCTGATCTAGTCCATGCTACAGCAACCAACAACCTTGCTTTCAGGCTCACTAGTTACTGTATACACATTTGATATTTATGAATCATTTCTTCATTGTATGCATGTATTATCCTGCTGTTTGTTTCATATATCACCTTCCAAGCACAAAACAGATGATTCAAAACTGCAATCTCTACATCACTTAACATAGTACTGACAACAGACACTGGTACAGTGGTTGAGTACTGAAACAGCTTCCTTGGAATCATGGAGAGACAGAGTTGGGTGTCATCAGCACATTAGTGACACTGACCTCCAAAACTCCATATGACCTTTCCCAGTGCTTTCATGGAGATGTTAACAGCATGGGAGATAAAACTGAATGTTCAGGATCCCCACAGGCCAATGACCAGGTTGTTGAACAGGAGCACCATCATCTGTGTTCTCCTCTCCAGGAAGGACCATAACTACTGTAGAACAGTAACCACAAAACCCATCCCTGAGAGGTGATCCAGACAGATACCCATGATTGATAGTATTGAAGGCTGCTGAGTGGTTCCCCCCCCCCTGTGTAGGTCACCAAAGGGCCAGCCTGGAGGCAGAGATGGAGAGGGGCAGCCACATGCCAGCTGCCCCAACCCCATCCCAACGACGTCCTGACACTGCACACCATTCCGCACGGCATCAGGACATCCTCCCAGGGCAGCGTCCTGACGCACTGAGCTAGAAGGAGTGAGAAAGAGCCGCACACCGGCTCTTAGGGCGCCCTTTTGCCGCCCCTGAAAGAAGCGGCATTTTGCCTCTCTTTTCGGAGTGGCAAAAAGGAGAATTGGAGCTCAGTGTGCGGTAGCCGCAGCCCCGATCCTCCACTTCCTGGGGCCGCCTGTCTGTAGCCCTCCCTGAATAAAGCCATCTCTGTCCAATAAACAAGCCTGAAACCAGACTGAAATAGATCTAGATTCTAGATAATTAGTCTCATCCAGAAACCCATGGAGTTGAGAATCTACCATACATTCTAGAACCTTGCTCCTAAAATGGAAAGTTAAGAGATTGACTGATAATTATCCAGAATGATGTGATCCATTTTGTAGCAGCCTCACCACAGCCTCTTTTAGACAGGAGGCAAATTTCCCTTGCTGAAGTGAGGCATCACCATCACCTTACCCACTTGGCCTTCTCACTACTTCCAAGAGCCAAGAGGAGCAAGGATCCAGTACACATGTGGTGGCTCTCACATCTCCAATATTCTATTCATACCGTCAGGCTGCACAAACTGAAGTATATGTATCAAATAATACAGGAGATGCAGGTGCCAAGATTAAACCCACTGGACCTGTCTCAACTACAGCGTCTCGGTCAGAGTGTATCCATATATCCATAATAATAACCCTAATATAATCAAGTATTTGTTCCAGTATTTTAATGTTCATTAACAGACTTTAGATTTCATAAAACATTAGATTTTGTGAATCTAATTCACAAAATTAGAATATTAGTTTATAATCATAAAAATGAAAGGTATTTTATGGTTACATCCAAAGAAGTAGGGATAAGAGAGTGCTGCCTGAAAATGACAACTAATCTTTTGCAAGAAAAATAGCTTGCAACAGTTATGTTTCTTAAGAAAATAACTATTATATTATTTAGGGAAAAAGTAATTCAAAACAAGCCCTCATAAAAGCAAAATGAAATAGCAATAGTACTTATATTCCTATACTGCTTTATAGTGCTAAGCACTCTCTAAGTGGTTTACAGTGTGTTAGCCAATTGCCCCCAAGAAGCTGGGTACTCATTTTACAAACCTACCAAAGAATGGAAGGCTGAGTCAACCTGGAGCCCTGCAGGACCAAACTCACCTAGTTCTGGCTGCAGTACCGGCATTTAAACACTGCACTACTAGGGCTCCAGGGCTTTTCTTACTTCTACATTATACTGTTTATTCTCATGTTACTACAGCTAAGCACAATGTACAAATCAAGCATGCCTATAAGAATTTTGAGTATTCCTACTAATGAAAAATTCAGATTAGTGAAAAAGATCAAGCCTCAGAACCAGATTTGCTCTCCTATGTACTTCTTCTACTGGGGGAATGCCTAGTACAATTTCCTACCCCATTACAGATGATCCCACAACTTTGTAGGGCTGCTTTTCAAGGACATAGACAATGGGGTATACCATCTCCCTCTTCTCTTTGCCTATGAAGCATGCACTTAGCAGAACTCTGCTTCCAGAAAGCTGGGATTTGAATGCAAAGTTTTTATGGCAACCCTGTACTTTGGAAGCAAAAATATTCCATAGGTGTATTCTAATAAATAATTGTAAGAAAAATATACATAAATATGAAACCTTTCGTTACTGTAAGAATGTGTAACAACTTGAAATATGAATATGAACAATATTCTGAATTTTCATTGAGCAACGAGGATTTTTCCAAAAGACAAAGAGAAGAATTCAGCAGTAGGCTTCTAGTGGCAGAATGAAGGAATCCAGAGGAATTATTACAGTCATTATGTCATTACAGTCTCCCCCAACCTCTGGAGATTTGGGGAGTATTTTCTTTAGCCCTCCTGGAGAGCCTCATTTTAGGCATGGAAACTGCAGTCAATAAATTCATAAAACTGGAAGTAAACCAGAATGGAAACTGCAGTCAAGAAATCAGAGGAAGACCAGGATTAGGAAGGGCAGCTATGAAGGAACTAGACAAGATACTGTACTGTAAAGATATATAATTGAAAAAATGCAATGTGTCCCATTTCTATTTATGGCTGTAAAAGTTGGACAGTGAAAAAAGATGTCAGAAAGAAAATTAACTCATTTGAGATATAGTGCTGGAGAAGAGTTCTATGGATATTGTCGACTGCTAAAAAGACATGGGTCCTACAGCAAATAAAGTCTGAACTTTCACTAGAAGTCAAGATGATTAAACTGAAACTTTCATACTTTAGACATATCATGAGAAGACAGGACTCACTAGAAAAGACAATAATGCTTGGTATGGTAGGAAAAGAGGAAGACCACATTACAGATGAATAAACTCAATCAAGGAAGCCACAGCCTTGAGTCTGCAAGACCTGAGCAGGGCAATTGATGATAGGGCAACTTAGAGGTCTCTAAATCATGGGGCTGTCATGAGTCCAAGTCAATTTGATATCATTTAACAAAAATAACAAACAACAAAACAAGAAGTGACTTCCAGTTTGGGGAGGGGGGCAAAAATGGGATGGAAATGCATACCACACCCCGTAAAGGGATTTATGGGCAAGAAACAGTTTTATATAAAAATTGATCAATTTTAATCTCTAGGAGCCACCAAAATGGTCCTAGTGTCCACATATAGCCTGTGAGCTGCATTTTGTCCAATCCTAATCTAGATCATATACCACCGGAGACTAGGACCAAGTCAGATGTCATTATGGAATATCTGTGAGTCAGATGTCATTATGGGATGATGTACAGCTAGTCTACATGAAGGATACAGTGGCTCAGGTGGTTAAGATGCTTGGAAGTTAGAGGCCTGGGTGCTGCATGATGGGGTGAGCTCCCATCACTAGTCCCAGCTTCTGCCAACCTAGCAGTTTAAAAGCATGCAAATGCAAGTAGATAAACAGGTACCACTTCAGTGGTAAGGTAAATAGCATTCTGTGCAGTCATGCTGGCCACATGATCACAGAGTAGTCTCTGGCAATGCTGGCTCTTCAGCTTAGTAACGGAGACAAGCACCGCCCCCTATGGTTGGACATGGCTTGGCAACCTTGTCAACAGGGAATACCTTCACCTTTTACCTTTAGTCTACATGTACAACTTCCAATATTCATAGATCCAACTTGTGCAAATTATATTTCCCGTATTTGAGGAATACACAGCAAAATCTAGCTTTTAGGTATCAGGGAGCCCAGACATGCATCCTACATACTGGAGTGGGTATGTCTACTTCTCCATCACATACAAGTTGTGCTGCATACAAAATCCAAATTGCTAGTCTCAGCCAGAGCAGAGCCATTGAATCAACTGCAGAATGAAACTAGCAATTGAATTTGGGCCACATTATGCCAAGTCTGTATAAGGCTTTAGTCATAGATCATGCAGCCTGATATGTATCATACCCAAGCACATTTTACACAAGCAAAGCTACATATGTAAAATATGTTGTGCAAATTAGGGTGGTCAGGCATAACTAGAAATCTAATTCATTTCATATATAAAAAAGGTATCTCAAAGAAAAAGATATGTAGACATGATATATACATATTTAATGCTAACTACATAGATATGGCTGAGCCAGCATAGCATAGTGATTTAAGTGTTGGGCTACAATTCTGGAGGCCAGGGTTCAATTCCCAGTTCAGCCATGAAGCCCATGCTCTCAGCCTCTGAGGAAGGCAATGGCAAACCTCCTCTGAATAAATCTTGCCAAGAAAACCGCATGACAGGGTTGACATAAGTGATAAATGAAGGCACACAACAACAAACTGTATATTCTTGAATGTCTACACAAAATCAATTTCTTGTCAGTGTGAATGGACATCCTTCTGCTTATTTTGAAACGAGGTGTAAAAATACTTGCAAACTTTCTTCTTCTTGGTCCTTCTTGGGAAGTAATTTTCAAATTTGTTGACTTTTTGTGGGGAAAAAAACATGACAAGGTCACTTTAGGGTCGCCATAAGTCAGAAATGACTTGAAGTCACACAACTCTTCAGAACATGTTAGTAACAAAGATGACTTTTAAAACAAGACATTTTTTTCCTGAATGTGGTACTAGAAGTAATGGGCCTAATTTCAGATCATCCACTGCTACAAATATTTGGACTTCTGCCAATGTAACTCATGCATTACAAATGTTTGTTTAATATTAATTCTTGAACCAAACATTAACAAGCATCTAACTGAATTAGTTGTTAAGATAGAATTGTAATAATTGTCCTAAAGTAGATTTACCAAAAATATTTTCACAGGAAGTTATTGAATGTACTAACAATCTCACAAATAAATCAAAATTAATAAGTACGGTACTGCATAGAATAAACCATTTAGCCTTTTGGCAATATCAACAGTACTTTGTTGTTCAATTTGGAAAACAATGGTTGTTACAGATCGAAGATATTCATTTCTCTTTCATCTCTCTTGTTCACCTGATGTCTTTTAACATGAAAATTAACTACAGGTATTACATTATAGTAAAAGAATGTATATTCCATATTTTAGTAAAGAAAATAAATTCAAATCACCTACAAAGGATATGAAAGGCACTAAACTATGTTCCTTAATTATTTGGAAGCTGGTTTCATTAAAATGAAAACCATATACTTCCAAGAAATGTGTTATTAATTTATTAGTGAATTTAAAAATTACATTAAAATACCTATTAAAACATGATTCAAATAAAATATTTTCATACACATAGGCCTGGATTGTATTTAAATGTGCTAGAAGAGAAGGAGTGTTTCTATTCACAGAGGAGGTTGAGATCCAACAGAAGGGAAGGACATTCCATGAATTCTCCTTCTCCTCATAGTTTCTCACTTGTTTCACAGGGCCCTCCAGATCTCTGAAGCAGTTTTTTTTTTAAAGGAGCACAACTGTGTTGAGAGGGTGAGCAGAATTGTGCTGCATCTGCACTGCAAAAATAATACAGTTTCACACCACTTTAACTGCCATGGCTCAATGCTATGGAATTGTGGGATTTATTTTGTGAGATATTTAGCCTCCTTGATAGAGAGCTCTGATGCTGCAACAAAATACAAATCCAGAATTTCATAGCACTGAGCCATAGTAGTAATGGTGTCAACCTGCATTATTTATGTGGTGCAGCCTTAATAAATGCTGTCTTGCCTTCCACTGGCATTCATGAATGCAAATCTGCACAGGGCATGTTTCTGACTGCTGAAGAAAACTAACATTCTTGCCCATAATACTATTACTAGGTTAGAAAATTTTAATATACATTCCTGTTCCACAAAAAGGAAACAGAAAAGATTACACCAACTATAGGACCCATGCAATTTCCCATTCAAGCAAAGTCATGGTTAATATTCTGCAGGAAAGGCTATTACAATATGTGAAGCAAGAAATTCTAGTGATACAAGCTGGGTTCAGGAAAGGAAGAGGCACTAGGGACCATACTGCAAACATAGGGTAGATAATGGTGTGCACCAAGGAATTCCAAAAGACTACAGCAAACCCATTGACTGCATAAATCATGAAAAACTATGGACTGGTCTTAAAGAAATGGATGTATTATTACATTTCATTGTCCTACTCAAGGCAGTGGGCTACTGTCAGAACAGAATATGGAGAAACAGAATGGTTCCCAATTGGAAAGAGAGTAAGACAAGGTTGTATTCTATCACCCTATCTATTCAATTTGTATGCAGAGATCATCATATGCAGAGCAGATTTAGACATGGAAAGAGGAAAAGTGAAGATCCCAGGAAGTTATATCAATAATTGGAGATATGAAAAGGATACAATTCTACTAGAAAAATATATCAAAGACTTGAAACATTTACTAATGAAAGTCAGAGAGGAAAGTGCCAAGGCAGGCTTAGTGTTGAATGTTAAGAACACAAAAATAATGATTCAATCTAGACAATAAGAAAATTGAAATAGCTAAGGATTTCATATACATTAGCTCAAATATTGATTACAATAGGATTGCAGTCAAGAAATCAGAATATGACTTTCCCTGGAAACCAAGGGGCTATGCAGATGGGAGGCTCTGGGCCGCCCCTGTTAGTGGCGAATCAGGGCCATGGAAAGCCCATGACCCGGCCCCGATCCTTCCTTTTGCTGTCCCTAAAAGAACGGCAAAATGCTGCTCCTTTTAGGGGCAGCAAAAGGCCACCCTAAGAGCCAGGAGGGCATCTTGACACCATGCGCTGTGCTGGTCACATGATCACAGAGTAGTCTCTGACAACACTGCCTCTTCGGCTTAGTAATGGAGATGAGCAACATCCCCTAGGTCGGACACAACTTGTCAACCTTGTCAATGGGGAATACCTTTACCTTTACCTTTTTAGAATCCAAAGCAAATTGAAAACATGAAGTAATTAAACCAAGTGTGTGTCTGTTGTCTTGTTGACATAATCTTAAAACATACTATTTAATAGCAGCTACATTTCTATGCCACTTTATAAGCAGTCTCTAAGCTGTTTACAACATGTAAGCTAATTGCCCCCAACAAACTGGGTACTCATTTTAGCGACCTCAGAAGGATGCCAGACTGAGTCGACCCTGGAGCCCCGGCTAGAATCAAACTTACAACCTTGTGGCTGTGAATGAGTGGCTGCAGTACCAGCATTTAACCACTGTGCCAACAGGGCACAGAAGAATTATTTAAATGTAGTTCTTAAGATTAACAGTTCACTATTTTCATAAAACAACTGATAAATAATAACAGTTCACAGAAGCAGACTATTGGGCTCATTCAGGATGAGCTATAATAACATTTAGACTTTTAATAAGTTCCACCACAGAAGAGAGTAATTTCCCATAAAAACAGGACATACATGTTAAATTTTTAGACTGGAAAATTTTTCTCTCATTATTACATTTAATTATTTTCAGATGTTCTTAGGGTTTCGTGGGAAGCCTTTCTCAACTTTCCATCTACTTCTTCCATTGTACTAAGTGATCATTTCTAGTACAAGCAGACAAGCAAGATTGCCACAGGTGGCACAACAACAATGGCATAAAACCAGCAGTTGCAGCCAAACCACTTCACAAATGAGAAAAAAGGTAAGGCCCCAAAAGGAGAAGAGAAGAGGAATGAATGGCAAAAAGAAGAAGAAGAAGAAGAAGAACAACAACAACAACAACAACAACACAAACAGAAACATTCTTAGTATTAGTGTATGTAGAAGACAACCTGTGGAAGACTCCATGCCCACAAACAAAGCCCCAGAATTAAGGATAGTTTCAGACTAGGACCTAAATCAGTGATGTGAAAAGAGAGGCCTATGGGCCACATGAATGGTGGGCCACCATATTTGTGCTCCCCAAGAACCCTAGACTCTCTATAAGCACTCCTCCCTCACAAGGCATCTTATGCTCACTCAGTGCTTTCCAAAGAACCAGGAGTAACCTCCAGTTTACTTCCTAGCATGGAGAGATACTCTCACCTGAGCCTAAAACACCTTTTCAAGGGTGAAAACACTGTGAAATTTCCCTCTACAATTCCAAGAAGGTGCAGGGAGTGGGAACTTCGACTTTTAAAAATTTAAATTAAAAATTGTGCATGGTGGCACAGCCTTCTGAGGTCCAGTGAGGAGTCTATGTGGCTTCCAAATCCCAGGGACTTGCCTAACTTAAATTGAATTATTAATTACAACTGGAGAAGACCCTCTTAAACAATAAGAGCTGAGTGAGTCAACAATTATGTAAATTCTACTGATTCAATTAATCTACGGTAGCTAAGACTAACAACTGGATTTAGGCATACATTTTTGTTATGCAACTGCCATTCCTAATTCATGGAACAATGTTTTGTCCTGTAATGGCCACCACTGGGAACAAAAATAGTCACCTGCCCATTTTAAGCAAGAAACAAGACTCATTTTGTTTCATTAGCTTTCTGGGATTCTTCTATGAACTATGTTTCATGTTTTCATAGCTTCAACAAATAGTTTTCTTGTTTGCAAAAACATTTCAGCTTTCAACTCTATAACTTCAGTTCACTGATAAACTTCAAAATTACAAATCTTAATAAAAGCTTTTTCAAATATCTGTTTTCTCTGAAATAGTATGGAAATTTCAATTGTGAATATGAATCTGGAATAATTAATAGTTCAGTTATGATTTTAAAAATTCTATAGTCTTTAAACTATTAGATTTAGGGCTTGTCTACACTGGTCTCTTAATCTGGGACCAGTCTGGAACAATATGTTCTTGGCTCATCCTAGAACATTCATGATGGCAGACACACTCACTGAGCCAAATCTGTTCTGATGATGCAGCAGTGTCCACAAGGGCCAGCTAGGCCAACACTGCATCAGCTCTGCTGGCCTGTTCCCTGTTTCCAGAGCTGCCACCACTGCTTCCTTGCAAACAGGGGCTCTGTGGAAAGCCTGCCAAGTACACCACCACTTCTACTGAGGTCAGGCGGGAAAGTGACAACTGGATTGGTCAAATCAGATCCAATCCAGCTGTGCACACAGCCAAAAGAATAATAAATAATAATAATAAATTTTATTTGTAACCCGCCCCTCTGCAGAGCAATCGGGGCGGCGTACAACAAGTTAAAATACAACAATATTTTAAAAGAACTGCAGGCACTCCTCATTTTCCTGGAAACTGAAAGGTTTTCCTCAACTTTTTTTACTTCAGAGCAAAGTCAGGTTAAGGGCAAAAAAATTACGGATCCTACCTGGAAGTAGCCATACATAATGGAGACTGCCAGCACCGCTTTTGGGGCAAGTTTAGTGTTTTTCACTGGTGTAGACAACCCTTAATAAAAAATTGAATCCTTTTTCATGAAAAATGGTATCTGGAATGTTTAGCATAAAACAAATTGGTAGTTCGAACTAGAGTAGAACCAAGGATAATCAGTGGGAGGTCAACATTTACATTAAGTTTCTACTCTTTTCTACTCTGAATGGGGCTTATAATTGGATTCAGGGCATTTTTATTACAATGAATTTGTTATCCAAGGGGACGCAGTGGCTCGGTGTTTAAAATGCTAAGTCTGAAGACTGTAAGATTGGCAGGTCAGCAGTTTGAGGCCCAAATGCCATGTGACAGAGTGAGCTCCCATCACTAGTCCCAACTTCTGCCAACCTAGCAGTCTGAAAGCATGTAAAAGTGCAAGTGGGAAGGTAACAGCATTCTGTGCAGTCATGCTGGCCACATGCTCACAAAGTTGTCTTTGACAACGCTGGCTCTTCGGCTTAATAGCAGAGATCAGCACTGCCCCATACAGTTGGACACGATTTAACAACCTTCACTCAAGAACTGCATTCAATCAGTATTGCAGTGATATGGTATGATATGATATGGGAAGCAGAGCAAGTACTTCACTAAAATTTGCAACATACAAACAATGGCTAAGCAACTAAGCCACAGACCTGAAAATCACATGTTCACATTTTCTCTCTGCCATGCTCATTATGCATCTTAGTCAAGTCACACTTTCTCTGCCTGTTTTTTGTATTTGTAATAAGAAGCCTTTTATAAGAATGAAATACGAAATTTGTAGTATTTCCAAAACTTGAAATTGGTATACACAAGCTGAAAATAATGCTTCTTACGCTATCAGATGTCAAGGACCAGAAGATTTCTCCCCTCATTTTGCCAGGGCCTGGCACTATATTTGTTGCCATTCGTTTCAACTGCTTCTTTTTCTCCCTGAAACTCATCACAGACATAAAGAACGTGGCACACAGACTGGCACTGTCTCACAGACTACCCATTTCATGTAGCACTAGCTTAGAACATACTTTTTTTGTTCCAAAGTATGAACATATTCTACCCAAGCACTGTCAGAGAATCACAGAGAGTTAGAAGAGATCACAAAGACCATCGAAATGAATCCTCCTGATACGCAGGAATGCACAATCAAGCCACTCCTGACAGATGTTCATCCCACCTCTGTTTAAAGATCTCCAGTAAAGAAGAAGCTACCACCATCTGAAGCAGTCTATTCCACTGCTGAATAGCTCTTTCAGTCAAGGTCTTCATAACACTTAGGTAGAATGTCTTTTCTTATAGTTTGAATCTATTGCTCCATGTCCTAGCCTCTGGAGCTCTGGATAGCTCCTGATAGACTAGTGTCACAGACTATCATGGGCTAAAGAAAATTGTAAGAGAATCATTCCCACTAACACACTGTTGACACTTCAGTCCAACTGCTCAGTGATTCATTCAGCAGTTTCACAGATAAATATATGTAAGCATATGGACAGCTGGAGGGTATGTTACAGTTACTAAAGGAATAGAAGTTGTAATCTTATTGTTGTCTTGACATTCATCACAGTACTAAAGTGTTTCCAGTACCCTAACAATCCAAAAATATATCTAAATTAGGTGTACAGAAAATGGGGCCTTGGGGTGACATGGAGCCCCAAAGATTGCTTTTATACCCCTTTACCCCTCCAAATCCCCACCCTGCTTCTAGTAATTAAAAAGGTAAATTGCCTCTTTTGGAAGAACCAAGGGCAGCAATTCACCTTTTAAACAGATGTTATGGCATTCCTGCAGTGTTCATAAGCATTTTTCAAAACCATATATGAACTTACAGATACTTCTAGTTTGGTTTGGTTGCTTCATTTTTAGAAGCCTGTGCACCCCTGGACTGCTCTCCAAATATGATGCAACTATACACCCTAATCTACATAATTACTTGTCAAACCATGTTTGGAGTTGGACAATCTCCATATGTATCCACAGTTATACACTCTCTGGTAACCACAAGATAGACTACTTAAGGATGTGCATCCATTTTCAATAAAGCCCAATTAGCAAAACAAAATGTGTCACTTTGAAAGTATTTGGACTGGCGAATCCTCCCTTCTATACTCATATGCCAGTGGATTGTCAGTCTTCCAGAGGCTCACGACTGCTCTCCTCCCTACCACCATCTTCTGCCTGAAGTGAAAAGGACCACGTCTGAAAATGAAGTTAGCAGCTCCTAAACATCAGACACAATTTCAAGTTCCACATGGATGTTTTACCTTTTTCCTCCTGGAGATATAATACATTTCTGAATCTCCCTCAAGATTTTAGCAAAAGAAAAGCAAGCAACTGGAAGAGAGAATGTGTCAATTTTGTGACTGACATCTCAAATTTCCAGTTGGGGCACCACTCTATCAGGTCTGTCCAATCACAGTGCTTTTGGGAGGGACAGAATTATGGAGTTGGAAGATACCACAAGGGCCATCCAGTTCAACCCCCTGCCATGCAGGAATACACAAAGCACTCCCAACGGATGGCCATCCAGCCTCGGTTTAAAACCTCCAAAGAAGAAGACTCTACCACACTCTGAGGAAATGTGTTTTACTGTCAAACAGCTCTTATTGTCAGGAATTTTTTCCTAATGTTTAGGTGGAATCTCTTTTCCTGCAGTTTGAATCCATTGCTCTGTGTCCTAGTCTCTGGAGCAGCAGAAGAAAGAAAGCTTGCTCCATCCTCAATATGACATTTCAAACACTGGTGGGTTTTTCCCCCTACTTTTTTGCAAGTCAACTCTCATATGCTCTGCAACACTGCAACACTGCAACACTTGGGGAGTCAGTTATGCTTGTGTTTTGCTTATTTATTATGCTAGTCCAGAGCAATCCTTTCCTATTTTCCCCTAAAATGTAATCCTTTGTTATCTTAATTCTTGTTTAGTTTTGCTATTGTTTGTTTACGTCTGTTCCAAATGTTAACCAGAGACCCTGGTGGACAGGAGATTCTGGAAGATGTAATCAAAAAGTAACCTTTCCAACTTCAAACTTTTAGTTTCTGCCTTATTTATTGCTAATGCTATGGTTTTATGACATATATTCTTATCCATCATCCTTGAATCTACCAGACGAAGGGCAGTGCACAAATCTAATAAACACTAAAGCGTAACTTTGGATCTAAGTCAGTCTTTATTCAAAATGATTAAAATGAATTGTTTTTCACTCTTTCACATGAAAACAGAAATTCTCATAATTTGCATGAAACTCATATCATATAAAATGAAATATTCTGTAGTCCATAAAAGAACATTATTCCAGATTTTCTTTAAAATAAAGAAGCAAACCTTATAATTTCACAACAAAGAAGCAGACTGGACCACAAAAATAACGGGCTGTACAAAAGATTAGATGGAGAAGTGTGGCTTTTAGGGTGATCCAAAAGAACTTTTACTTTCTTGTAACCCATCAGCAAATCCTCAAGTTAAATATACTGCAATCATGCCAGTGATTAGTTACTGCTCAGTCTCCTGTCTCCAAGCCGGAAATTAGACTGTAAGAAATCCAGATAGCTGAACAAGCAGTCACGCTTTATCACAGCACTAAGTTTGGGAGGCCAACCTGAAGGAAAGCTACATGTGTTCTATATTATGAAGAAAATGCCTAATTTAAATTACCTTAATTTACAGAACTATGAAAGCTCTGTATTTCAAATAAAATAACATAAATGTTAGCATTATAAATTCTTTGAAGCTAGAATCTAAAGTCACTTACCAAGAAATAAGCCCTATCTAGCAGCTTACTTGTGTGAAAACATAGACAGGATTGTATTGTATAAATAGTTACACAATTTATGCAAGGAATGTTTGGAAACTTTGATTACAAAATGCATGTTTTCAAATTACGAAATATTGCTAAATTGTCAAGCTATAAAGAGGGAAATAACACTATTGTTTTGCTATTTATCAACCACTGCTTATTTTGTACAATGCAGAACAAACTGCTAGTTGAACATTATACTTTATCTCATAGCTTTCTTTTTGTGTACTTTAATAAAGTTACAAAGAGCCAGCATGGTGTAGTGGTTTGTGTGTTGGACTAGGACTCAGGAGACAAGGGTTCAAATCCCTACTCAGCCATGAAAGCCCACTGGGTGATTTTGGGAAGTCACATTCTCAGTCTTGGAGGAAGGCAGTGGCAACCCCTGCTGAACAAATCTTACCAGGAAAACTACATGATAGTGCCACCATAATTCAGAAAGACTTGCAGGCACACAATAATAACCATAATTAAAGTTACAATCCTAGAAGTCAGAGCAGTCCATTATTGAGGAAGGAAACCCAAACTGGAGGAAGTGCCCCCTTCTCAGTCCACAAGCTGTTGGTTTTTAGGGGCATGCTGCTAAGCAAACTTGCATAGGATTGGACTTCACAATTAGATTTACTGCAGCAATATCCAAACAGGGTGGATGTTTATGTGTACATACAAAAGAGGTAGTAAAAGAAGGAAAGTACAGTTGCTTTTTACATAAAGAGAAAAAATGCCAACATTTATCACAGACATGACACAATACTTTGACCGTTCTACAATGGATGGAGCAAAAGTGAAGCAGCCATAGTTTCTTACTACATACAACAGATATAGAACCATCTGTAAATTATTATTATTTTCCTTAAACTCCCAACACTATACACTTGTATACTAGCAAGTACATAATTTATCAGTTGTTTCAAGAAACTACAATGGGTCCTCAGTATCCACAGAGGTTTGGTTCCAGGACCCTCCAAGGATACAAAAAAAAAAAAAAAAACCCCAAAAAAACCCCAAAAACCCACCCACCATGGATGCTCAGGTCAGTATTAAAAATAAAAAAAATTACCTCTGTTTGACTACAGCCAAACTGAGAAGCATTCCCAGGGCAGTAGCAGGAGCTGCAGCAACATGCATCCTTCCTGCTTTGGCTGTAGTGATTGTGGGGTGAAGCAGATAGGCATGAAGTAGCAATCTCTGGCTGCTGCAGCTGTGATTGCTATGGGACTATGGCAACTGCATGGCAGGCTCCCAAAGCAGGCCACCACCACAGTCCCAAACAAGCCACCGGCAGCAGTGGATTAAATCTGTTTCTTTTTTTTCTTTTCTTTTATGAAGTTTATTATTATAAAACATTACAAACAGACAGACATTACATACAAACACATTACATACTAGCACAAACATAGTCACATATAAGCAAATAAGGGGCTTTGCAGATGGAGCTTTGCGCTGTCTTCAAGCCAAGGAAGGGGAGGAGCAGCCAGACATGACGGGCGCTCCAATGATGTCCTTCCGGTTCAGCATCCATACGCGCTGAGCCGGAAGAGGAGCAGAAGAGCTGCATGGCGGCTCTTGGGCACCCCTTTAGTGGCTTGTGGAAGGAGCGCTATTTTAATGCTCCTTTCCCAGGCGGTGAAAGGGAGTATCGAGGCCGAGGTGTGGGGCAGCCTTGGTACCAATCCGCCACTTCCCAGGGCGGCCCATGGCCGCCAGTCTGCATCCCCCCTAAATGGTTAATGTCGCTTTAGGTTTTCAGTTTATAAGAAACTTCCCAAACACATTTTAGTCATCTTATTTAACATAAACTTGTCAATTTCTTCTAAATTTAGTTATTACGTATACAAGTCTCCAAACTAAAAAAATTATTATTTTTTATTTCGTATTAAATTCTACTCATTTTTTCCCTTTTCTTCAGTTTTCATCCCAACACCCTTTTTTCTAGAATTTCTTATATGATATAGCCAAAAAATTCTCATCATTCTTCTTTATTTCAATTCACAGTTGCTCAAACCCGCAGATATCGAATGCCCATAATATGATAGAAAAGTAGAACTGGCAATAGTATGTTGATCCAAACAAACAATACTACAGATCTTTCAATCATTGCTGTACATATAACTAACAAAATACCGTTTCAAAACTACTCAAAAGAATTCTGGAACCTAAAATGTAATCTCTAAAAAAAAATGGATTAATCTGAATGATTAATCCAGTGGTTTGAGCATACGACTGTGGAGACTAGGATTTGAATCCCTGCTCAGCCGTGAAAACCCACTGGGTGACCTTGGATAAGTCACATTTTTTCAGCCTCAGAAGAAGGCAAAACCAAACCCTTTGTGAACAAATCTGGTCAAGGAAACCCCATGATAGGTTCACACTGGGGTCACCATGTCAGAAACAACTTGAAGGCACATAACAACAACAGATGTTTGGCTTTATACTTCAGAAATATTGCAAGTGATTCCTCCACACTAAAAGATTTCTGAAATTTCCAAATGGACTAATTTAAACACAATGCAATAAAATAATACACAATGCAGAACATGAGAAGCAACCCACTGACTGAAATTTGAGGAGGAGGAGGAGGAGGAGGAGGAGGAGGTGGTGGTGGTGGTGGTTTTATTTATTTATATCCTGCCTTTCTCTCAATATAAGGACTCAAGGCTGCTAATGACATATTTAAAGCAGTATAAATTAAAAACTATACAAAAGTATTAAAAAGGTATTGATATAAAGTTTAAAAAACAATTAAACAATTTAGAAAGTTAAAAATATCAAAATGTATTTAAAACGACAAATAAACCTTAACATCTGAATAGCACAGGATTTAAAAGCTCAACCCTTGTCAGTTTGAAAAAGTCTGACAGCCCAAAAATGTTTTACATTTTATAATTTAATCTAAGCATACCACATGATTCATCACCTGTATACCAAATGTACAATTTCTCCTCATGCATTTCTTCTTATATTATATTACAGTTCCTAGCATTACAGCACTGAAATGTTTACTTCATCCAGTTTTTAATTCTTACCTCTTTCACACTGTGGGCCTGTGAAACCATATACACATGCACAACGGTTAGGTCCAATGCATCGGCCACCATTTTGACATCCATTTTCACAGACAGCTGTGATTTAAATTAATAGAAAAAATAATTATAATGCATTTACTTATACTAAAAGAATTCTTTCAATTTCTGCAGAGGAAATTAATAAAATGGACCCTATAAACCATCATTGTAAGCAAGTAAAACCTGCAATAAGGGTTTTTATTAGAAATTAGCTTAATGGTTGAGATGACTTGTCCTTGTGCTTATTACAAATCAACCAAATTAAGTGATATATGTGGCAAAAAGGAAAACAGGGATGTGTAATGCAAGCAGATTCTAGAGAAACAGTTATAGCAAAGACCAAGGCCTGAATTAATCCCAGCTAGAACTATTGAAACAATGGACCTTAAGTGTTGATTTAACAAGTTACCATTGATTCAGTGGGTCTTCTTAAACTGAGATTACCAATAGGATTTATTGTCCTAAGCCACCTTAAAGACTTACTGCTGTTTTTGGAGCATGAACCTTTATGGTTAAGAGCCTATTTTATCATAAAGTAATAAATGTGAACAGTGTATTAACTGTACAGTGTACACAAAAAGGTAAGGGAGGGACCTGTTCTTCTTGAAAAACTAATCTTTCAAAATGATAAAGAATAATGGGAAAATACAATCAATGATCCAATCAATTGAATTCAATGAACCTTCTGTAATTAGACATACTCAGTAATCCTAAATGGCTGCAGTTGCATCACTAGGGGGGTGCGGACTGCACCAAGTGACATCTTAAGGTGGGGGGTGCTGCTCAAACGCCTGTATTTGGACAGAAACATTGTGGCATTTGCCTGTATCTCTTTAAAATATTTTAAGAGATGGTGGGAGTGAGGTAAAGCTCAGTGGGAGAAGAAAGGAGGGGACTAGAATTTTTTAAAATTAAAATTTCAAATTTCAAAAGTTTAATTTTTTAAAAAAATAATTTTTAATTAAAAAAAACTTTTTAAATTTCCATTAAAACATTACATTTTAACCAAATTTTCACCATGTATATGTAAATATACTTAGGTTATGCTTATGATATTGTAATTGAAGGTATAATTTTAATTTTGCTAGTTGTTTATGTCACAACTATTAGCATTACATTCACTGGTATAAGGGAATTATGATTTATGAGTAAGATTAATGCAAATAAGCATTACTAAGGATTCTGTATGGTGTGAAATAGAAGGTGGTCAATGGGGGGGTGACAACATGAGTTCCCACGCTAGGTGACACCAACCTTAGCAATATCACTGCGTGGCTGATCAGTCTTTCAAACACATTTGTAATGAATATTGTCAGATATGTTAGTAAACTTGGTTTGTGATCTCCGAGTCACAGAGATGGCATGGTGTGATGACTACAGATGTAGTTGAAATATGCAAATACACTTTACAATGATTTACAAATGAACAAATACTTGAAAGCATTTTTAACACACAACAGTCACACACAATAAGTCACAACAGCTGTTCATAGGCAAGCTATTTAATAGCAGAGAAAAATCTGGAGGGGCAGCACTAATAAGCCAATCATAACATACCTAACAAGGAGAGTATCCTGTGGACTACCATTATATTAAAAGATGCTTTTTCTAAAGCTTAACAAAACTTCTTAGTAACTAGATACAAGATACATCGTTTCATTAACATAGGAAAATACAAATTTCACGAGCAAAGTGTATTCTGTAATTTCTTTCAATGGAAAGAAATGTAAATGTAAAAAAATTGCTCTCTAGTGACTCTGTGGGAATTAATTTTTCATATCTGTCTAGAGACAGTATTTATATTGAACAATGATAAAAGTGTAAGCTTATTAGCATGTTATGTAAAAACTGTGTCAGTTCTTTCAAACAGACATTTCCTTTTATATATCCCCTAAGATTTCTGACAGGGCCTCTAAGAAAACAAGCATTTGCACACAGCAGAACCATATAGCAAAACCTCCATATCTAGACACCACAGGGGACA
>CM034703.1:73676245-73688420 GCA_020142125.1 Phrynosoma platyrhinos
ACTCTTCTAGACAGTACAAAGAAACCTTCAGTGAGACAAAAGGCAACGCCATTGTGTGGCTGACTGTTCTGTCCAATTGGCCTGTTTTTTGATCAGCTTTTCAGGAGAGCAACATTGTTTCTCCTAGGACACAGGATATTAGTCTCTTCTAGGAAGATGAAGCAGATAGAAGAAAGAGGAGTAGGAACCGAATAAGTGGAAACTGCAACTAAAAAGTGCATTGTGTGTATCAAATCTGCTGGTTAATCCACACAAATCCCAAACAGAAACTGGATTTGTGCCCCGCGTTTTCACACGACGTCGCACAGAAAGTGGACAGAAACTGGTGTTAACTGAGATCTTTTGAAATTCGGTTGTGTGGAGGAAATGCAAATGCGAAATTAAGGTAATTTCGCATTTACCGTAATGTGAAAAGCAAATGCGAATTTGGGAGCATTTCCCTGCTTTTCCCTTGGTCCCACGGCGAGCATTCCTCTATCTGTGCATGTGCAAGAAGCTAATTTCTAGTACATTTCCGGGCTTTTCTCACTTGTGTGTGAACGTTAAATGCGCTTACTGTAAATTCGCAATTAAGGTAATTACGTGTGAAAGCCATTTGCAGAATCAAGGTTTATTTTCCGTTTATTTTCAGAATGCCTCATTTCCACTTTATTATCGCTTTCTGGCCCATGTGTGATAACGTCCTAAGTGTCCTGTCTTTTTTTGCTTGTACAGTAGGTGCTTCATCAACAAGGCTTTGACTTCTTGGATCACGAAAAATTATAGAGTAATGTTAAAGAAATGGGTGTATGTTTGATTGTGCTAATGCGTAACTTATACTCAGGACAAGAGGCTATAGTCAGGAGAGAATATGGAGAAGAGAATGGTTCCCAATCGGAAAGGGGGTCAGACATGGTTTTATTCTATCACCCTATCTATTTAACTTTTATGCAGAAAGTATCATACACAAAGTGGGTTTAGACATGGAAAAAGGAGCAGTGAAGATCAGAGAAAGGACAATCAACAATCTAAGATATGTAGACTCTTCCCTTCTCCTAGCAGAAAACACCAGAAACTGTTACTAAAGAAAATCAGATAGGAAAGTGCCAAGGCACTTTTCTTAATGCTCAACACTAAGCCTGATGAACATTAAGAAAACAAAAATAATGACCACAGAGGAGTTACAGAAATTCATTCTAGACAATGAGAAAATTGAAATAGTCAAAGGATTTCCCATACCTTGGCTCAGACGTTGATCAGAACAGGGATTGCTGTCAAGAAATTAGAAGAAAATTAGGATTGGGAAGGGCAGCTATGCAAGAACTAGACAAGATATTAATAATAATAATAATAAAATTTATTTGTATCCCGCTTATTGAAAAAAACAATCCAAGCGGCTTACATAAAAACCCATACAATAAAACCCCAAAGACCAACCCACCCACCCTTAAAACAGTATTAAACATCTCATAATTAAAATAACAATAGACATAAAAACAATTAATATAACCAATAACAAATAAAAACATTTATAAAACAGCAGAACCTGGCCAGACTCTAAGACGTTCCTCATCCATCAAAATGATGGGGTCACGAGAGGAAGAAGTTTTATATATTGAATTGCCAATATATAAAACTAAGCACCAAAGTTAGGATCATTGAAGCCATGGTATTTCCCATCACCATGTACAGATGTGAGAGCTGGATAATGAAGAAAACCAATATAAAGGAAATCAATTCATTTGAGATGTGGTGCTGGAGAAGAATGTTAAAGATACTCTGGAGGGCCAAAAAGACAAACAAATGGGTTCTACAACAGATCAAGCCTGAACTCTCTATGGAAGCCAAGATGACTACTAAGGGGGGTTGCAGACTGCCAGAAATAGTGCAAATTGAGTCCACTTTTAGGGTTAGGGTTAGTGCTAGGGAATCATGGGAATTGTTTTTTTTCTGAGACATTGAGCCTTCTCTGTCAGAGAGCTCTGGTGCCATAATAAACTACAGTTCCCATGATTCCCTAAGCCTAACCCTAAAAGTGGACTCAATTTGCACTATTTCTGGCAGTCTGCAACCCCCCTAAATTGAGGTTGTCCTACTTTGTCATGAGCAGGCAGGACTCAATAGAAAAGACAACAATGCTAGACAAGAGCAGTAGAAATAGAGGGAGACACACAGGTCTGAGCATGCAGCATCTGAGCAGAGTGTTTGAGGATGGAGGGGCTTGGAGATGCCTCATTCATGAGTTGAAGTTGACTCGAAGGTAGATAACAACAACACAAAAGTAGGGATGCTCTTGTGGATTTCAAACCAACATTTACAGACTGAGAATTTCTAGAAGAAAGACTGAGCAAGTGAAATGCATATCAACAAGTTCAAGAAAAATAGAGCATTGTAGTCAGAAACAACTACCGGTAAATCTTTTTAACACAAATAAATGTATATATCAAACCAATCCTAAATGTCAAATGAACCTCAGTTTCACCAATTTCATTCTCCATGAATTATGATTAACTCTATGTAAAGTCTGTTTAAATCCTTCAAGAAAAAAAGCTTTGCACAAGTTCTTATGTTTACTGTCAAAGTTCCATCCATGCCAAATCTATTAGTCTGGTGCTTGGATTATGCTGGGCTAACAGATATAGTTTGGGTAGAAATTATTACAGAGAGAGCCAAGTATATTAAGAGTTTTGTTCCTTTGTAACTATGTATTTAATTGGCAAATGATTTGTACTTGTGCTTAAATTTTGAAAAGAATGGAGATAGGCTTAGAGATAAGATAACAGTACTCTAAATATGCAAAAAATAACCCTTTTTCTGGACATCCTTCAAACTTAAAAGATGGCATAGTTAGGATTTTGGAAACACAAAAAGAGCACTAGTAGGAATTAAACATTGCTTTCAAGAATAACAAACCTCTCATGCAATATTTTCATGGAGCTGGGGAGGGTAGCCAAGCTGAGCCAAAACACTACCCACATCAAAATCAATCTTTAAACAACACACTGAAGGATCTTATAGCACTTTTGAGACTAACTGTGTAGAAGAAGTTGTAGCATAAGCTTTCAAAGGAAGACGTAGACCAAATCTATGAATGCTACAACATCTTCTACACAGTCCCAAAGGTAAGATCTAGTTGCATACTGATATTCCAGGCTAACACAGCTATGTTTCTGAATTCATCCGTTAAACAAGTTATTAATACATAAGTGGAGATTCCACACTAGCACCTAAATTCAGGGTTGCTAGTTCAGCACATATTAAACCCCAGGAAAAAATGAAGTACCTAGATGATAGAAGAGATTAGTGGCACTAAGGTACATATAAGCACTCATATAACTCACCATCACAGACAGAATCCAATCTGGGGTTTGTTCATTTTTTTCATTAGAACCCACCAAATCTGGAACCAAATTTGAAATAGCCACTCAAGAGGGTATAACCAGACACAAGCTTGGGTCTCACGGGATAAACCAAGTGTGTCAATTAATGGCAACCTCATGAACTTCATATGGTTTTCTTAGGCAAGGAATACTCAGAGGTGGTTTTGCCAGTTTCTTCTCTGAAATATACCTTATAGCATCTGGTTCTGATTGGCAGGCTCCCATCCAAGTACTAACCAAGGCTGACTCTGCTTAGCTTCTAAGATCAGACAAGATCTGGTACCTTACTACTGAACATAAGCTATCTCCAGAATCAGTGACACGTGCAGACATACAAATGTTCAACCAGCCACCAATGGAACTAGGTGTAGCCCACCTTAAGTTGCTACAATTCAGATATGTTGTAAGCTTAGCTGGAAGGAAACAATCCCTTTTCTTGTTGTGACTATCTATTGTTAAACATTTGGCAGTCAGAAACAGTAGCTGATCTACTGCAAACCATCCAACAATCTGCAAGTAAATACTGGTCTGCTTTCTGCTGCTCTCTGAGCTGGGTAATGTAGGCAAGCCAAAGTGGTAAAAGCTTACTGTAGCTTTGGATAAAGCTTCCTGAATAACACAACTCAAAAATGAACAATGTTATTTATAGAAAACAGAAGCCATATTTTTTTAAAAGTAAAAATAAATGTTACCTAATTGTATTGTCCAAACGTATACTTTTATCACAAGGGGGAAATCCCATGCGAAAACAGGGCTTTAAATTAGAAAAAAACGCAAAAGTCATGATTTCACATGACATCACTGTTAAACTGATGTTAAAAGGAGGTTAATCCAAATGAAAACCCCTCATTTACGCTTCTTTTTACTTTAGGAAAAACCTGAAAGTAAAAATGAGGGGTTTTCATTCAGATTAACCTCCCTGTTAACAGCGCTTTCACATTTCACACAGGGCAGAACGGGAGAAATCCCGTTCATTATAAGCTTCCGCTTTTGTGGGTTTTTTTCATTTTAAAGAGCGATTTTGCACGGGGCTCCCTGTGTGATAAACTAACATGAATACAATACAAGTCCATTGGAATTACTAGTCAATTTAAGGTAGGCTGAACTCTTTGAATCTAAAGTGCAAAATAGGATTTTACATTATAATATGGATCCTCAATCTAATTATTTCACAGGTATGCAGGACAGTAGAAACCAAAAGAAAGTCATACTGATAGCAGGGTTCACTCCTTCACATAAAAGTTTAATACTAATTAGTCATGTGATGAAGAGCTAATTGAAATGTCAATTACATTTCAAGCTTAAAATTAAAAAAAAGCTCATTGCATACCTGAATGAGCAGGAAAAGGGTTCACAGATGTAGTTATACAGGCTATGGCATTCATTGTTTGAAACTGCTGTTTTAACTGTTTCAAAACTGGATTCTATTGTTGTTTTAAAACCACTTTTAGGGGTTTTTAAAGATAATTTTACTGTGTTTTTAAAATGTTTTTATTTTTGCATTATTTTAATAGGTTTTTATTTGTTCATTGTCTCAGGAGCCCTTGTGTGCTGGGAGGCAATAAAGAAATATCTTTAAAATAAATAATAAATAACTTGTTATGTACATCATTCTATAAGGGACTCACAGAGTCTTGCAATTCTGTTAGCCTGACATAGGACATTTTAGTTTTCCCTGTGGGTAAAAGGTATAGGTAGCAAGGTTTTCCCTTTATGAAAAAGAACTGGACAACTCTTAATATACTGGGCCCTTTGTCATTACCATTAACTTCACAAAATGTTCAACAGGCCATGAATGGAACTAGGTGAAGCCCACCTCTAGTCAAGGAGGCTGCTTCTGTGGCATAATTGCATGATAACACCTCTTAAAATACAGGGCATGTCAACCATTAGCTGCTTTAAAATTCCTCTTAGTTTGGAGGATTATTGTGACTGCTTCCTTTGTCACATTGTTCAACATAGCTAAAGATGTCACTGTAGCAATGGCTAGGCTGTGATAATGTTTTATGACAATTGCTCCTGGCAGTGGAAAGTTGAGAAGCCTAGAGGCTTATTTATACAACCAAGATTGAAAAGTTATCTCAGGGCCCTTATCCAAGAGGTTGTTGGTATGAGATAACAACCCATGTTCTTTATTATGTCAGTGTTTGCAACTTTTTAAAATATATAAGTCACCTCATTTCTGTTTTCTGTCACTGACAAACATATTTTTTCCAAATTATATGTTGCCATATGGGAGTCTCAAATCTTTCTTCAGAATGTTATACAAATGAATAGACTCTGTCTGGGCCTCTGAGCTTTACAATAAAAGAGTGCAGCTTGAAATAGTTTTCGATAGCCTTGTCTTGCTCCCATTTTTGTAAAGCTATGGTGAGCCTACAGTGCTTTGATCTTTCAGTACTTGTTCAGAAAAGTACAGCGAGAACATAACATACCCATCTGTTCTTCAAACTTCTTCATATTTAAAACATTTGAAATATTATATGTTAAAAGAAAACAATGAAATGATAAGGCAGATCTTACATAGCCGTTATCAATGCCACTTACCTTTTCAGATTACAGATGGAGGGAAAGGTCTAGTGATATATGACAAATGTCCATTCAAATCGAACAATATATCCCTCATAAGCTTAAATAAACTTCAATGAAAGTACAGTGAACATTCTGGTACAAAATAATCAGGGGCATTTCTAATGAGTAAGGGGGGTGCAGACTGTACCAGGTGCACCTCAGATGGGGGTGTCTGCCTTCCATTGTGGAGTGTACTGCTGTAGCTCTCTGCAGGTAGACCAGGACTTTCAGAGACTGAGGGCCTTTGCAGACTGCCAGAAACAGTGCAAATTGAGTCCACTTTAACTGCCCTGGCTCAATGCTAGGGAATCATGGCAATTGTATTTTTTTTCTGAGACATTGAGCCTTCTCTGTCAGAGAGCTCTGGTGCCACAATAAACTACAGTTCCCATGATTCCCTAGCACTGAGACAGGGAAGTTAAAGTGGACTCAATTTGCACTATTTCTAGCAGTCTGCAAAGCCTCTGACTGTCCCTGGAAGGCTGCCCAAAAGAAGCCCAAAAGAAGCAAGGAGGCTGGCCAGGACACTGTTGGGACACTGCAGTGAATTTGTGGAGGCCTCTTCCATCACCAAATTGCACCTGGATCCCTTCACAACTTTCAAACAAGGCGGGTAGGCTGGGACAACCCGGGACACATCAGTAGCAAGTAGACCAGAGCCTTTCTCTTCCATGATGACCTGATCTACTAATGCATGACCATTGGCATGGTGGCTCTGAGCTGAGGGTGACATCATGAATGACCATCCTGGGTGACGCCATTGAAAAGAATGTAGTAAGATATATATCTTTGGATTTCAAAAGGTTAGAAATCTCAAAACTCACTTGAGGCTATTCCGTTTTTATATTTTGTTTTTCTTTGAATAAAATCACAGTGCACTTTACAGATGACTGACTAGTGGTGCATGTGGGTCTGTAAACTACCAATTGTATGATACAGTTGCAAAACCTCTCTTAACAAATCTTGCCAAGAAAGCCCTGTGATAGGTTCACCTTAGGGTTTCCATAATTTGGAAACAACTTGAAGGCTTACAACACCAAGAACAAGTATCTCTATCTGATATCCCATTTCCAACTGTGGATATCTGTAATAAATAATTCATGCAAATATAGTATATGGCTGTGCGCATTTGGAAAAGGTTATCTTTTTGTCTTCTTTTCTGCCATCCTCTTCTTTTGAATGACCAATTCAATTTATTTCTGGGAAGAAAACGAAATAAGGTCAGAATGTATTAGGGAAGAAAAAGAGCAAACTGCTGTTACGTTGTGCAATATTGTGTACAGTAATTTGTGGAAAAGACTCCATTTAATCTACAGTGGAATTACGTTTTTAAAAGTCAAGTAAATGCATGCTGAACCTATTACTTTAAGGGATCTATTTAAATGCAGTGTCATGAGACAAGAGAAATAAAAGCAGAAGAACAAACTGATATAAGCAATAAGGCAGGAACAGGCAACACTAAATATAATTTCAAAAATCAAAGAAAATGCCCTTGATTTTAAGGATGTTCCTGAAACTCTAGTTGTGAGACAGAGGGACATCAATCAAAGAAGTGTCAGTAGTGTCTAAAACAATTATAATGATCTACCCCAAAATTAGACACTAAGAAAAAGTTAAAGTGGAAAACAGAAAGTAGTCTGGGTTGGCAGGAAAGAGAAAGAAAACGTATGGTGCAAGGCAATAGTCAATACCACATAGACTACCACAAATAACAGAAGAGAGAGACCATAGCAACCTCAACAAGTAGGTTTATTAAAATGAGGCTAAAAATCTGTCCCTTGGGCATTTGATTGAAGGTTTCAAGAAAAGTTGCAGTGGCATACAAACATGTACAATATTCATTACAAGAGATGCTTCTTTTTTAAAGGTTTCCATGGGATCCCCCCATGTAAACATTCATTTTAGTAATAAGTCTCATCTCCCTTACTTGTCATTTTAAGTGTATATAGGAATTGACAACTAAATGGAGTAAATTCAAGCAATCATTGAGATAATTTTTTTGTTTGTTGAGTAATTTTCTCCAGCATAATATATATGTAATCATATGTCAGAGAGAACAGTCAACAGATTTAAAGAGGGGACATGTTTATGATGACATGTCTATTCCAGTAAGGAAAAATCTCCATTTGTGTGCCTGTCTGTATGTGTGTGTGTGTGTGTGTGTGTGTGGTTGTGAGGTTGGTTTTGTTTTAACACTCAGATATCCAATTAGTAAGATTTACTCAAATTAGTAAAATGTGAAATTGGGATTGTACACACACACACACACACTAAGGGCTCTTCCAGACTACCCTAAATCCTTAGGATTTGGCAGGAGTTAGTTATCCGCATTTGTTTTACATGGACACAAACACACACACTGCAAATGTGTGAAACATAGATATTGGAAGAGGAGCAGGGAGCAGAAGATGTTGATATCATGGGGGGGTGGCAGGAGGGTGTAGGAAACCACACACACACCTCAGTTTAACCACATCTCAAGTGGGAGAAAAGAACAGTTGAAAAGAAACATGCATACAGGGGGTAGTGGTAAACTGGAAAGGTGAGCAATTTCAGTGAATGTGGGTCCAATTCCACCCCCAGCTCCCCCCATAGGTCACATCTCGGAGGGGGGGGGGGAAGAAGTGCAGTAAATTGTTTGCATTCTCTCCCCCTCCTCCTGCCAATTCTGGGGAGGACCCCAAAAATCCTCCTCCTCCACCCACCCACCCCCACACATATACATATCCTAAAATAAGCCACTTTTGGTCCTGGATCATTTTTTTTATTCACACAAGATATTACATTTAGTGAAGTATATGGGGAGACAGGGACTTTGGCAGCTTATGGGCACAGAGTAGTCCACACAGTCCATACACAGCTCAGTCATCTAAACTCTCCTCCAGCATCTCTCCACGTTCCCCATTCCAGCATCTGCTGTATGGGGTGGGCTACTTGACTCAGCCCATAGCAGGAACTTTCTTTTCTGTGGCAGACAGTTCATACAAAGTGAGGTGGATCAAAAGAGTATTCCTTACAATACACATGAAAAGAGGAACTAGGCAAACCTGGGAAGATCAAGGCTTATGGAATATGTTTGGGAAAGCATTATAGGGGAAAGGATATAACCTTGGAGCTTTTCTGTTAAATGGTTAGATAGGGCCTATTAAAAATAGAGATTGGGACAGTTAGAAAGACTGGGGCAGTTACAGCCAGTTAGGAAGAAGGAAATGGAGGAGAGGTAAATGGGGGTTTAAGGATCTGAGAATGTGGATTTAGTTCAGGGAGAAATGTTTGGCTGAAACTAAGGTTTTACAATGTACTGTGTGTACAGCATACAAACATTGTACCAGCCTAAGGCTAGGTGTTTATTTTATTTGTTATACAATAAATCTGTTTTTATTTTCTACATCTTTGTCTGGATGTTTTAACTTAGTAAGAATTAGGGAAAATTTGGTCATGCATTACTGCACTGAATATACTCCATATACAGTGGTCACCTTAAGGCCCAATTATCAGATTCAAGGGGAGATCTTAAAAATAAAAGGGAAGGTAAGTGAAAGGAACACAAGGGCTGGAATTGGGAAGCCAATCTGGAATGAGTTTCATCACAATGCCATTTGCTAGAGAATGCATCTGAAAGAGTATTAGTGCATCCGTACCCTGCTTCCCACATGTCAATAAGCATCCAGAGAAAGAGAAAGCTAGACTAGGTGGACTGAGTCTGACACTGCAGGGTCCTTTTTATGACACACATTGCCATCTAAAGAGGTGAACCTCTGCAATACCATTTAAATCGAGAGTCTAAGCTATGTAAAGGTATGACTAACCACAAGTGATTCCAGGGCTATAGGTGAAAACATCAATATGTGGAGGTAATTGTAATGAAGAATTAGTGCCAATGCTTGGGTTAATTCCCAGGCTTTTGTCAAATTATGGATTACATGGCTTGGAACTCTTAGGCTGTTGCCACACTGAAGAATTAATGCAGTTTGACACCACATTAACTGTCAGAGAGTTCTGGTGCTACAACAAACTAAAAACCCCAGGATTCCATAGGATGGAACCATGTCACTTAAAGCTGTGTCAAACTGAATTAATTCTACACTGTGGCAGCGCCTTCAGTTACATATGATGTGACACTAATCTTCAAATCAGTGAAAGTTCAGTTCAGGACTACCTGAAAATATTTTAGAGTTCTGACAGAAATTTTAAACAATGCTCTTTCCCTTTCCACTAATTAATACAGAGCACAATTAACATAGAAAACAGCATTCATCTGCACAAGCCCCTTGAAATGAGCAGCATTTGTGCAGGAATATACTGGGAAAACATGGCAGTCAGTTGTGCCTCATGGGTCAGATCTTTCTGTCACTCTGGTAGCATCAGAACATTGTTTTACCTTGGGGCAGCTGCTTTTGTGTGTATGTGTGTGGTGAAACAGTTGCCCCCATGGTAAAACAGTGTTGTGATGCATTGTTCCAGCTCAAGTGTAGAAATACACTGCTTACATCTCTTTCTTATATTTCACAGACTGGAGCTGGAGATGGACCTTTCAAGCCATTACTTCAGATGCACAAGTGGGTGAGCATATTTCAGCTCCTTTATCATTACCCCCCAACCAGATAATGAGTTTTTATGAAATCTGCTCTGTTTCATTTCTATTCAGCAGTTACTGAGAATCTAAATTATAATAATGTATTTCTGGTGTTACAAAGCATTAATCATTTGAGTGGTTTAAGTTTTACCCAAACAGCAGATGCTATTAGGAGGCAAAGGGTTACCCAAATAAAAATGTCTTTACCAGTCAATGAAAGACAACAAGAGAGGGAAGCAGACATAATTGGCACCTGCACTTCATGGGACAAAGTGTACCATTGTAGTAGTATAGCTCTATATGTTGTTACCTTTAGCCCATGCCTGTATCCCAAGTGAGACTGAGAGAAGAACATCTACTTTTGATGCTCTGGAGTAGGCAAGATGGAAGAATGCAATTTTCAGTTATCCTGGACCTGAGGGATTTTCAATATTTTTAGTAATAATCATAGTGTCCAAAACATCTCAAGGCAAGTTCTGAAGTAGTCAATATTTTGTCAGTATCCATCTGATTCTATCCAAACCCTCAAGCAGATGTACAGTATGAATGTACTGAATCTCCCATAAGATTGGATGGTAGGTGCTTTTTATTTAAAAAAAAAACACCACATCCTATTTTTAATTGCTGGACCCTTAGGTAATGCTCAGTACTGGTGTTTTTATTAGCCAACACAAATCAAGGATTGTGATCATATACTGGAGTAGTTCAGTTCTGTGAATTTGCAAGCAGGGAGGATGTTAATTTCATACAGATGTTCTGTTGCATTCCTGTAGATTTCAGTCTGAAAAGGAAATGCTAGTACTCTCCTTCTTTCTTTCAGACCAGAGATGAAGCCTTTGTATTCTCTCTCTCTCTCTTTCTCTTTCTCTCTCTCTTTCTGTTGCATTTTAATAAATTTTTCACCGTAAGTCATTTTGACTCATTTTCCTATTTTAATGCATGCAGTCAGTTTTATAATGTGTCATTCTACTGTCAGTTTAATCAGTTATCTTTTTATAGCAGAGTGAGGCACATAAAGAATAGTGAGGGAAACTTTTGGATCAGTCAACTTAGTGTCCAAAACATACCGCAGAAATAATCCAGTTTGAGATTGCTTTAACTGCCCTGGCTCAGTGCTAGGGAATCCTGGGAATTGCCCCAGAACTCTATGACAGAGAAGGCTGAATATCTCAAAAAACTACAATTCCCAGAATTCCCTAACATTGAGCAAGGGCAGGTAAAGCAGTCTCAGACTGGATTATTTCCACAATATGTTTTGGACCTTAGTGGAATTGTTTTTATACTAATATAATAAGGGTGAATATACAGTCTGCCCTTGGTATCCGCAGACTTGCCATCCACGGATTTGAGTATCCACAGACAATAAGCCCTGTTCTCCCCAGTGGCTGCTTGTGCATGGTGGCCAATGAGACTGACAGCAGCGGCAGATCCAGGGCATGGCTGCTCCAGCTGGGGAGGCAGATGCATTGACCCCCTGCTGGTCCTCAGTCCTAGTCCTGGGGCTGTGCAGTGAGGGGGAAGAGATTGGTGTGGAGGGCAGCAGCTGCAACCTCTTTACTCTGCCTCCTGGCAGAGGGCTCCTTGGTAGGTAGGAAGGAAATCCTGTGAACTGGTCTTGCCTCTTTTGTCAAATTATGGATTACATGGCTTGGAACTCTTAGGCTGTTGC
>CM034703.1:73688520-73702656 GCA_020142125.1 Phrynosoma platyrhinos
CACAGATTTTCATATCCAGGGCGATGGGGTCTGGAACAGATCCCCCCCCAGATATTGATGGTTGACTGTATAGTCCAACAAATTTATTCCCACATATATCTAAAAGTACTACTATGTAATGATTGAGAAGAACACATCATGTTCTTTTGTTGTTGCTGTTGTTGTTTCATGTTACACAGGCACCATTTTAGATGCATCAGTCCATCCAGTGTGAGAAAATAGGAGCAATGTCTCTGTCTTCTAAAAGAAACAAAATCCACAGGTAGGCAATGTAGCTGCCTTTTTTCAGATATATCAACTCATCATTTCTTCGCCACACCAGTCTGCACTGCTAGCTGTAATCTCATACCCACCAGTGACTACAACCTCCATTTTGAGACTGAGTTTAATGATAAATTTTAATACTATGGCTAAAAGAGCTTGCTAAATTTTGGACATCTATCCTTCTTGTTCTCCACCCTACCCTGCTTTTTCAAATCTCCCAGCTTCATGAAGAGTTTTGGAGGTCATGAGAGTTTGTACAGTTTTGCAGGATTGTAGACACTAAAGCATTGCCCAGATGTAGATTTTGGTTTTATTTTATTCTGATGGATCAATATAGCCACTTTAGTTTTTGTATCTTCAAAAACATGGCTGCCTTCAGTGTTTTTACAGTACTTGTCTAAAAATAATTAAAAATATGTTATAAAATCTATGTCCCAGTTAACTGATCAAAAAGTTTTCATTTGATTACTGTAACTGATTTACTAAGCACCAAAACCCTTATTTATATTGGCCTAAGTCATCATAGGAAAAAGCATTCTAGTGGAACAAGCTGCCATACTATATAGTCCAAAATAAAGCTAATCCCAGCATCACCTTGGGGGAGGGGGCAGGAAATGGCAGTTTCTCAACTGTTTCCCAAACCCTAGATAAATGATTGGGCTTGCTTTGCCTTGATTTATTTCTTCCAGTGCCTAGTTATAATCTACTGAAATCAGTGCAGGAAATTCACAATGCCAAATTCATTGGGTGGGACTTGGGCACTCCCATCCAACCCGAGTACAAAAGGCTCCACTTGTATGATAGAAAAGGTACATGCGTGAATACATACATTTTTCAGTTCAGTGACCCTTCAAATACACACATTGTATAGTATAAAAGACACATGAGACACAAGTAGATGAATGTTGTTGCATATCAGAAAGTGAACTGTGCAGAAATCCATCTATGTATAGTTCTGACTTAATAAAAATACATTGTCTACTTCTTGTACTTAGCTATCATGCAGGACGCCTTCACATGGGAAAAGGGGACAGGGGGATCAAAGTGCTGTCCTGGCTCTAATATCCTTCATATCATGAGCCACAAAGGTTTTGGGGGATGGGACCAACAATGTGGTCCTGCCACTGTCTTTACCATTTACAGCTTCTATATGAGGAGAACATGTAGTGCATGGGACTTCTAAACTATAAGGGGTAGTTTAGATAGCTACCCCGGGAGCTCCTTGGGGGATGAGAGGGCTTTGCTTTCAACTGATCTCAAAGTACCTCTGCTCCTGGACCACACTGATTCAGTGTTTAGTGAGAGCTGCTACCAATGGGAGTACCACCAGCAGCCATGTACACCTGGAGAGATCTCTCCTGGCTTACTGGCCTTTAGAAATGGAGTTGTCTTGGTCTCATTTTCTCCAATGGATGATCTTGTCCTCTGCAACCTAGTCCTCACCAGCCAACTAATTTGAGAGTTAGGAATTATTGCTTGGACTACTTCTAAAGTCTGACAGTGCTTTTAGTTTTTTAAAAAATCCATGAGGAGAAGGTAGCTTGAGACAATTTGTGGAAAATCCCTTTTGAGATCATAGGCTCTAAATAAGATGAGGCTGTGTAATGTCATGTTTAACTTTTACCATATTTATTCAGGGAAAGTTTGCTTTAAAAACAAAAGCCTCCCCTACAAGTCGACATTCATAAGTGCAGTAATTTAGTCTTATATTCATGGCTGTCTTGTGTATTGAATAATGCCTCCAGGCATACCTTAAGAAATATCTGGAATAACACTGGTTGTGTTTATACCTGGTGCAATGCAGTGAAACATAGGAGATTATCACATTCATTTTAAAACTGGTTTACCTGATCCAGATTAAATTTTAAAGCAGGTGGCATCCTGATATTATCAGAAGAATTTAGCAGCCGAAATCATCACCCAGGTCCATCCCCACTCCCAGGCCCACTTCAGCGACCAATTTCTTAGGCCGGAAAACCCCCAGCTTCGAAAAGGGGCACGCTGAAAGCCCCTGGGAGCGGGGATGAACCCAGGATGGACCCGGACGGCAATTTCAGCAGCTAATCCTTCTGATAATATCAGGATGCCACCCAATTTAAAATTTAATCCAGATCAAGTAAACCAGTTTTAAAATGAATGCGATAAGCTCATAGTTTCTATTGGAGAGAGAGACAAAAAAAATTACATTCCAGCTGGAAATAGGCTTACAGTCACAACTTTGCATGACATTTTTTAGTCCATTTGGGCTGTAGTCCTCTATAGACTTATGGGGGAATAGCTTCTATTGTGTTTAATCATTACGATAGGCCTCCCACCAACCTTGGAACAGCTTCCTTGATTGGGTAACTGCATTATGCAATCCCTCCCCCCCAAAAAAGCACTACAGCAGTTTCAAAAAGGCTTACTTGGAAATGCATAAGTGGGCTCCACTTTAGATCCCATATATGCAAATGTTCATTCATGTACAGCCCTCAACTTCAACAGTCTGAAGTGAATGCTTAAACAGTTTAAAAGGTACATGTGTGCATTGTCCAGAGTATTACACTTCAAAATATACAGGTGGCATTTAGGCCAGCAGTAGGCCAATATATGCATATCATAAATTGGTCTGTGCAGAAATCTATTTGTGTACAGTTAAGACTTCAATGAAGAAAAATATGCCTACTTTTTATGCACTAGGCCCTCATGTCAGCCACCTTTATTCATTCGGCATTCTGCACATGGGAAAAGGGAAATTCACCATGCATAATCAATTGTGGAACACAGTGGAACACATTCCCTCAGAGAGTAGTGGAGTCTCCTTCCTTGGAGGTCTTTAAGCAGAGGCTGGATGGCCATCTGTTGGGGATGCTTTGATTGGGAGTTCCTGCATGGCAGGGGGGTTGGACTGGATGGCCCTTGTGGTCTCTTCCAACTCTATGATTCTATGATTCTATGATTCTATTAATTTTTAAAACACACATATTCACAATGTTCTCTATTAACAGTATCATTTTAATGTCTTTTTTAAAAGGAGAAAGAAAGAAATAGGCCAAACTTTCTCCTCACCAGCCTCACTAGATTAAGAAGGGAAGCTACTATTTCTGTACAGCAAAAAAAAGTCATGATGGATGATATAGGTCCAAATTATTAGCCTGCATATGGAACATGCAGGTTGAGCAATGGGATTTTATTTTCTTTTTCCTCATCTTTTCTTACTAAAATGAGTACATACTCATTTCAGTCATATTCTAGGAAATACTTTCAGTCATATATTCTAAGAAGGACTCTATTATTAAATTTTCCAGATAAAATGAATCTTGGCAGAATGAAACTTTGAGTTCAGTTCCTGTTTTCCATAATACATGCAATATCTTGAGTTTTGCTTCCATACTGTTTACATTAAAATTCTTTAAATTCTACGTTGGTGTTTCAATCTGTTCATAATTCAAGTGGAAAAATATTCTGAATTCTTCTCATAAATGGCAAAACTGATTGTGCCATAGGATCTATGAAGATGATTTTTCCCCAAGTAAAACTTGCACAAATGCTTCCAAATCTAAGTAGAGTGTAGCCAAATATCTTCATTCCCTCCCCTAAAGGATTCCATTCTCTACAGCCAGTATCTTCTGTCTTCCAGAAATAATATTCATTACAGTATTGGATCCTTTTGTGATAATAGCAGCAGACTATATAGCAGTAATGCAGAAAATGCATATTGTCAAAATGTAAATGAATCACCCCGACCCGTGTATTGTGATCATTTAGTAAAAAGAGAAGTCATGATTTCAAGTGTAACTATTTGTGTAGGGCTGCATCAGATAGTTAAGGATAATTTCTTAGTCATTCAGATTTTTTTTAAGATGATTTTTTTTTAAAAGGGTAACGTGAAATTATTTACTGTAGATGAGAAAAAGAGTATTCCATCCTACCACACACACACAATGCACATGTTTTGTTTTGCCCACATTTAGAGAAAATATTCATACAGATTAACAACACTGGAGATCAAAGCTATCTATGGGCTGACAGGTTTTGGGGTGCTAGAGACTGAAGCTGTGTTGCTGGCACAGTATCTCCTGACTTAAAGAAATAGGACTGGAACAGCGGTGAGTGGTCATCAGGACAGAGTTCACTCACAGCAATATTTTGCTTAAGGTGAGGGACAAGATGGTGCCCCTCATTTCATGCATAGAAGTTGACTGGAGTAGCAACCAAACTTTCTTCAACACTGAAAATGCTTCACCACTTCTGAAGGCAGCAGTCTTCTAGTAAGAAGAACATAGAAATTACCACTAAAGTGGAACATGTGGTTTGTGTGAAAGTTGCTAAGTCCGGCCAGAGCAGAGCAGGAGCCCCACGGCGCAAGGAAGAGGACTGGCCAAGGCCAATCCTTGGAGCCAAGCACCGCCTGACAGGTAAGTCAGGCCAGGGAGGAGCGAGCACAAAGAGGAGGATTGGCCCAGGCCAATCTTTGAGGCCCATTCAACAAGCAAGCCAGTCTGAGGCAGAGGGGACGAAGGAAACAGCCTACCCCTCCCACTGCCCAAAGCAAAGGAAAAAACTTAGCCAGTAATTGAGGAGACGTCCGTCGTTCTCGATTTAATAAAACTCCTTGAAGCCTTGAGGGCGGCTGGCACCACATTGACTCAGGCTCTGCCCCCAAGGCCTCATGCCACAGCAGAATTGCCATGGTGTGACTTTAAACCAGCCTGTCTCATCTCCGGGGAGGGGAGCAAAGAGCCCATCCCCACTCCAACTCCTCCGCCGTGGAGGGTGGTGGTGGCCAATGCTTCACCACCTTGAAGGCAGCAGTCTTCTGGTAAGAAGAACACAGAAAATACCACTAAAGTGGAACATTTGGTCTGTGTGCAAGAGGCTATTTTTCCATTACTTTCTTAAAGTTAAGAGACTTGCATGCAATTTGTAAATATCCTGTCAAAAGTCCTTAAATACCCCTAAAAAGTCACTTTTGAAAAAAGACTAGTGGTTTGCTATTTGAATTCTTCTTTAACTACATTGGGCCCTTGGTACCTGCTGAGGTTTGGTTCCAGGACCCCCTGTGGATACCAAAATCCATGGATGCTCGTCCCATTAAATACAATGGCAGAATAAAATGGGTGTCCCTGATATAAAGAAGCCAAATCAAGGTTTGCTTTTTGATTTTTCTTTTTTCTCCTTCCCTCAAACCTCTCGCTGCTGTTTAGTTGTTTGTTTGTTGTGTTGTTGTTGTTGTACTGTTGCACTTTATTGTTATATTATGTGTTTTAATATATTCTTAGTTTAATCTTGTTTTAAGGGGTGGGTGAGATATGGGAGGTGGGATTGGGATATTGGATTGTTTTAATTGTACCATTTTTAACTGTTGTAAGCCGCCCCGATTGCGATGCAGAGGGGCGGGTTAGAAATAAAACCTATTATTATTATTATTATTTAAAAAAAATTTCAAGCCGTGAATGGTTGAATCCGTGGATAAGGAATCCATGGATATGGAGGGATGACTGTACTTATTAAACCAGTAAGTAACTCTATTCTACTCACTGACTTTGAAATGTGACTCTGACTCTATCATGCCTTCATTAACTAGAAAATTAATTTTGTAATGAGGAACTGTTAATCGCTACTTGTTACTTCTAAGCTGCAGGCAGCACCTGAGTGTTGTTGTGGCAGGAGACAGCTTGGTGCCAGTTTCCCTGAGAATCTCAACAAAAAGAAGGATAACCACCCCTCCAACCCTGGTCTTAACAGTTAGCACGTTGTGCCATATTCTTTTCACAACACTGTGGCCTATTTAATCTCAGCTCCAATGTTCACTTCTTTATTTCCTTCCTTCCTTCTGCAATGAATGTACACACTATTCGCAACAATGGCTCTATTATATCACCTCCAGTTCTTTTAAAAAGTATTGTCTGTCTCCAGTCTAGGTCATTCTACAGTCAGTGGGACAGTCTCTGTGAGGAAAGTTCATTCTAGGAATAGGCTCAGTTTTTCCAGGAATGTTTTGATTACTATCCATGAAAACTGCAAGCCCCTCAGGGTACACACAACTGCAAAATCCCTATTTGTAGACATAGTTTATAAATATTAAGCCTTTGGAATTTCATATTTTTTTATTCATCCCTATTTTTAACCATGTAGATCCTCTGCATTTTATTTTATTTTTCCCCTCGCAATTTTCTCTTTTCTTTTCACCATGCCAACAGACAACTACTGCTAACAGATGCTTCCAAGGAAAAAAAGCAGTGCTTGGAAGCAAAAAATGCAGTATTTGTCCAATAATAATAACTAACAGTCAATCATCAATACAGATGCAATCTCCCTTATCCAAAATGCTTGGGACCAGGAGAGTTTGGGATTTCAGATTTTTTTTTGGGGGGGGATTTTGGATGTGCTGGTTTATAGCTGTAATAAAGATGAACTAAAGTGAATTTTGGAATATTTTCATAAAGATGAGATATCTTGGAGACCTTGTACACATAGCCTGAAGATAATTTTATACATAATAATTTAAAATAATTTTGTACATGAAACAAAGTTTGTGCACACTGAACCATCAGAAAACAAAGGTGTCACTATCATAGTCACACATTTGGATGGGTTTGGATTTTGGAATATTTCAGATTTCTGGATAAGAGATACTCAACCTACATTGTAAAGATATGCCATTTCTAAAATTCATTTGTTTTACTCTTGCTGTTTTCCTAAATAAAAATAAAAGCAATATTAAAGTTGTTGAACATGAACATGGCTACGTATTCTTAGAGGCCTTCTCCTCCTCTAATTTCTGAACTTTCATAACTTTTCCATATAACAGAGAGACACTAATCCCATACAATTCATGATTACTGAAACATGCATATACTATTTTCCCTTAACCAATGTTGAGAAAAATGCCCCAATTTACCACAGTGTTTTCTGTGATACAGATGACCAACCCCAAGGGACAAATAAGAGGTCAAGGTGGTAGCAGAGTGGCTTAATGGTAGCTGACAACACATATGATGGCAATATTGCTCCATTATTGACCAACCATGAAATAATGATACTAGACACAATATCTGGGGTTAAACAAGGGCCTTTTTATTAACCTAAGTAAAATGACCTATTTAAATGTTTGAGGCTGGGTCTGAGCAAACAAAGAGGGGGGAGCAACCTGGTGTGTCAAGATGATAGCAAAGACTGGCTTAATGGTGGCTGGCAACACATATGGTGGTAATATTGCTCCCACCTGCTTTATACTGTTGTTAATTGCCCTTGAGTTGACCTTAACTCAGAAGGACCTTATGGATGAGACATCTCCAAGACCTCCTATCCTTCACTGCTCTGCTCATGTCCTGTAGGCTCAAGCCCATGGTCTCCCTGATTGAGTCTATCGGGCATGCAGTCTTCCTCTCTTTCCACTGCCCTCTATCTTCTCCAGCATCATTGTTGTTTTTTTTAATAAGTTGTACCTTCTCATGATGTGGCCAAAGTACACCCTCAGTTTAGTCAGTTTAGTTCCAGGCTTGATCTATTCAGGATTGATCTGTTCAAGGACCTGTTTGTTTGTTTTGGCTGCCCATGGTCTTCTTAGCACTCTTCTCCAGCACTACATCCCAAATGACTTGATTTTCTTCCTATCCACTTTCTTCACTGCCCAGTTCTCACATCTGTACATGGTATGGAGAATACAATGGTTTGAACAATTCTATCTTTATTACTCACTTGTATATCTTTGCACTTTAAGACCTTGTCTAGTTCTGCCCATTCCTAGTATTCTTCTGATTTCCTGATTGCAGTCTCCTTTCTGATCCATATTTGATCCAAGGTATGGGAAATCTCTGATTACTACATAGAATCATAGAATCATAGAGTTGGAAGAGACCTCAAGGTTCATCATGTCCAACCCCCTGCCATGCAGGAATACACAACCGAAAACATCCCTGACAGATGGCCATTCAGTCTCTGTTTAAAAACCTCCAAAGAAGGAGACTCCTCCACTCTTCAAGGCAGCATATTACACTGTCAAATAGCTCTTGCTGTCAGGGAGTTTATCCTAATGTTGAGGTGGAATCTCTTTTCCTGTAGTTTGAACCCAGGTCCTATTCCCTGAAGCAGCAGAAAATAAACTTACTCCATCTTCATTATGACACCCCTTCAAATATTTAAATAGGGGTACCATATCACCTCTTAACCTTCTGTTCTCCAGGCTAAACATATCAGCTTCCTAAGCCTCTTCTCATAGGGCATTGTTTCTAGAACTTTCTCCATTTTAGTCATCCTCCTCTGGACACACTCTAGCTTGTCAGCATCCTTTTTGAATTGTGGTGGGACAAATTCATAGCCACACCTGTGAGATGAAACCAGAGGAAAAATGAACACAAATATTTTTGTACAGTTTTTTGTTGTTGTCCTGTATACAGATTTTCTTTTGTTTTTAATTAGGACCTGTGGATGTTTTTCAGAAAGAAGGGGAAAATCTATCTTTTGGTGCTCATTGCCTAGATCAGAAAGAATTCTGCATTCTTTTTACAGTTTTGCTTCTGTATAAGCTGGATTCCTGACTTTTCCATTTGGTTTTAAGAGTTGTTTTAGGACTTTACAGAATTGGGTTGTTTGTGTTTTTTTTAATATATTATTATTATTCCTCAGTCTTTGGGCTGATTTAAGAACACATGGGCCATGCTGGATTATATTGTAGAATGATCAACCTAATTAATAACAACCTGCCTGCCAATGTTGAACTCCCTCCCCCAGTCTTGGAAACAAGTCCACAGTCCTAGAACATGACAGCAAAAGTTTTTATGATTTCATAAGTGTGCTCACAAAAGAGTGTTTTACTACGGCAGTTTGAATCGAGGATTACATAGTGATAGGGAAGTCATTTTTTCATATTCTCTCCACTTCAAGCAAGTATTGTACCATGAGCAGCAAAAGAACTACTTTTAAAATAACAATAGATACTCATATAGGAGACCCTTACTTATCCCTTACAGAGAGAGCATAGTTTTTTTTCTCTGCAAGCCTTCATCTTCTGTATTATACAATGCCTAGGCCTAGGCTTTAAATATGCAGTCCAAATTAAGACAATGAAATAAAAGTGCAGCTATATAAAATTTGGTTTATCTGCTTAGCATTTTTTGTCATAAGGGAATGATAGGCCCCTATATCCATATTTTGTATGGAACCAAAATATTTTTCTGACTGTTTAAATAAACAACACAGTAAGCATGACAAGCAATATGTGTGTGTGTGTTTAAAAGACTCTCCGTAAAATTTTACACCCTTTTGGTTGGATAGCTCCCCAGATGTCAAACATAAATCCAATCCAAACAATGAGTCAGACATATACAGAATTTACATCGCATACAGTGTTTGAAACACTGCTTATATTAGAAATAAAACATTAACTTGAACCCTGATCCTGAAAGCAGTCTTCTTGGCTGAGCCATTCAGTGCAGATGCATGGTTTATGATGCACACATAAAAGCCCTGCATGAATGGGTTTACCCATTTACTCCAGCATTTCCCACTCATGAAAACTGCAAGCTCATAATTCCTCTCTTGATTTATAATAAAGGAGAAGTTCATGTACACAGTAAGCTTTCTTATGTGTGCACCAGAGACAAGGGAAGCACACTCTGGATTGGGCTATGATGTGAAAAAAAGTTCTGTTGAGTCTGTTTAATTTCCATGTAATTTTTCAATACTTAATCAGTTTTCTATCATGATATTCCTCATGGCAGATTTAGAACAGCGATTATAAGGTTCTGATAACAGCAATTATATATCTAAAGAGAGAAACAAAATAACAAGCAAGATAGACAACAATATATGTCTCCTTTTTCTCACAGTTTGAAACCACTTTGTGAAGATGCATGGCAACACTTGCTTAATAAAGGTTCTTAATGATAAAGAAACTGGAATTAAGTCATCTTGGTTGTGATTCTAATAGCTGAGCAAAGCTCCAGGTACTAGATTGTCATTGATATCAACTGCTATTGCTAGGCCAAATATACAGAAATTAGGAATGCTACATATCCTCCAGTTTGGCATAAACATTCCTAATTGTCTATTGCTCCACCTTTTAGCTGCTTTTACACATCCCACTTTCTCTCTTCTCTTTCCACACTCTCTCTTTGTCTTCAGCTTACTTCACTTGTTGCAAACTGAGTTCAGAACATAAAAATAGTTTGTACATAGTTAACTCAGCAGGGGGAGAAGTGGGCAGAATTCTGCCCTTCCCAGTAAGTTCAGCCAAAAGCAAACTTCTGTATCTTCTGTGCTCTTCTCCATTAATACTCTCTCCTCTCTTGACTAAACTCTGATGTTATTTGGCCACACATCAATAAAAAAGTGCAAAGTCCAGCATTCCTAGATTTCATTAGGATGAACTATAAATTTATAAAATGTGGAAAACTTCAAAAACATCTTAAAGCAGGGGCAGGCAACCTTTTTGAGCCGGGGGCTGGGTTGCTGTCCCTCAGACAATTGGGGGGCCGAAGCACCAAAAATAAATAAATAAATAAATAAAAATAATAATTTTTAAAAAATTAAAAAAATTAAATATCCATGCACACTCTCTCAGCCCAGAAAAGCCACGGCAAAACGCCTGTGGAGATTTTGCCAAGAAAACCCCAAGAACAAATAATAACAACAATAATCAATATAATCATGGCAGGTGGCGGGGGGCAGCGGCGGCGGCGGCAGGACCTGCCTGGGGCTGGTCCAAAGGCCTCGTGGGGCCGCATCCGGCCCCCGGGCCTTAGGTTGCCTACCCCTGTCTTAAAGGATTGAGAAATGGAGGAGAGGAAGCTCAGATACCCCCCCACAAATGTTCACACAGATAATTTAACCCATTGAGATCTGCAATTAAAGTCAATCTCTAAATTGAGACTGTGAGCTTAATGAGACATACAGGTAGCTATGACCTTCTGAGAATTTATGGTTGATCCCATAAAAGTATTGCCTACTTGTCTGTTCTGGATGGTTTTATGCTTATGGATCCACAGCATCCCTCCTCCCATTCTCTCTCTCTCTCGCTCTCGCTCTCGCTCTCTGTCTCAGTGGAACAACTCAGTGTAGTGATATTAATTTTCATTTTCATTTTGATTCAGTGCATTGGTCATGGGATGGAATTGTTCTGATAGAGTAAATGTACAGGGAAATGGGCTGTAATCTTGAAACTCAAAACACATATACTTGTCTCCTTCAAAAGTGCTTGCCAGCCCCAGCCTCTGTCCTGAGGCAATACTGTTGTTGTCGTCATGTGCCTTCAAGTCATTTCCAATTTTTGGTGTCCCTAAGGCAACCCTATCATGGGGTTTTCCTGGCAAGATTTGTTCATAGGGCAGTGATGGCGAACCTATGACACGCGTGTCAGCATTGACACACGTAGCCATTTTTGATGACACGCGGCCGCTGAGGCATGCCAAGAAGGATGTTTCATCCTCAACTCCTGCACAGCCAAGTGCAGTAGCCGAGGATGAAACGTTTGCTGTTCCTCAGGATGAAACATTTGTGACTAGAGTCTTAGAGTTAGACTCTAAGACTCTAGTCGCAGATGTTTCATATTCCCCTATTAAGACACTCTGTGCCAGAGGTCTGTAGGCCAAAACAGCAGAAGTCCAGCACAGAGTGTCTAGTTCTGGGACTTCGGGCGCAGCGGCACCACCAGCATGGGGCAGGAAGGAAGCCCAGGCCCAGGCCGAGGTATTTAGGCCAGTCCTTCCTTCTCCTGGCAGCGAAATAATGTTTTTTCCTCAAAGTGACACACCACCTGAGTTATGCTCAGTTTTTTGGCGAATTTTTACACACCAAGCTCTAAAGGTTGCCCATCACTATCATAGGGGATTTGGCATTGCCCTTTTCTCAGGCTAAAAGCATGTGACTTGCTCACGGTCACCCAGTGGGTTTTAATGGCCAAGTGGGAATTAAGATCCCTTATCTCCAGAGCTCTAACCCAACACTCAACCACTAATACTTGTAAAAATACTCATATGATTTTCTATATCACAGTTTGAAAAACTGAGACTACAAACTCAACTACTCTTTTATCCCCTTTCTTTCCCAAGACTTAAATAAGAGTTACACTTGATCAGTTCTAGGTCTATCTAGTCCAGCATTCTGTTCTTGCAGTGGCCAACTTTATGTCTATGCTTCCATTTTAACTGGATTTATTTGTAAGTGCATGCAAGACAGTGATATTTATTTAATATCCCATCTTTCCCCCCAGAGCTCCAGTCAGGGGGCATCCAACATTTAAACACACATACAACATACACGTTCAAATCCTGTGTCCCTGCTCCTCAAAAGAGCTGTATTTTAAAACAGTATTTTAATTGTTCTCCAAATTGTCAGTGGTTCCAGCACGTATATCCAAATATACCCCAGCAGGTGCTTATAACTTGATTTCCAATCTGCTCTCATTTTCCAAGAATGAAATAAGTGAAGTCTGGTTTTCATTTCTGTCAGTGGATAGATACCTCAGAGTGCTTTAACCAACTAAGTAAAGTAGCTAACTGGAGACTGGAGGAGAGGAGCTTTAAAAAAATTCAGTCTGGTAAATAATGTCTATCTGCCTAATCATCAAGTTGGTCATAAAGTAGCATATTAAATGTATGTTCCTGAAGGTGAATTTGGAGAGAGGGCTTTTTCAGATCCTTCCTTACCGTTTGCCTTTTTATTTTGTTTTGTTTTTCTAATGTTGGTCTCTGTTTCTGTCCCAGCATGATGCTGGCACCAAAGCTATGTTTGAACGAAGCAGACATTCTTAATGTGTACTGCCAAAAATAATGGAAAGCTTGATACAATGGAATAGTACCTGAAATGCTTAAAAAACCATAAAGTTTAATGTTGCAGAGCTCTTCTACCGGATGCCAACTACTGAAAGCAGCTGCTGAATTCTTAAAGAACATTGGGGATTTTTCTCCCATTAAAAAAATGCAATGTGCCATAAACATCTAAACCTGATTTGTTTAAAACGTTGACAGCCATCATTTCTGATGAAATGTTGCTGGGGCAAGGGGTTGTTGGGAAAATGTATTGTAAACAACTGCAAGAGAGCAAAGACAATGGCAAAAGGTTTTCCATATATTTTTTGGCAGGAACAAACTGTTGAATGATGTCTAACTTTTTTTTTAAAAAAAAATGTTAAAATAGTGGTAAAAATTATTTGCACTCCCCCTCTGAGTCGTGTCTTTCTTTTTTGAGCTTTTAAGCTGAATTCTATGTGCAATTACTATAGTTCATCTTTATTTTTTACAAATCTAATCTAAGATTTGCATAGCATATAAAAATACTGTGCCAGTATGTACTGCTTTGGCTCACTTATCCTCAGAGGTGGGAGGATGGTTGCAATGGGTCTTATAGGGATACCTTCACATGTAGATGCTGCCTTATGAAAGGGAAGAATTCTTCCAATTACATTCAAACAGGTACATCACACAAATCCCAAAAACATTTTGGTAAAAAACTCTATGCATATTGTTTATCTTCCTATTTCAATATTAATTTCTTATATTTAATATGGCTGTGCATAGCCATGCTATATGTATTTTCTTGCATTATGACAAACCTAGGTATTCCTAAGGTGTGGTTTGTAGAATGTACTGTTCAGCTTTTTTGGGTTAATATAGTCTTCTGTCTGTTAGGATTGGAGTTGCTACCCTACTAGTTTGGTGAGTCTCCTGTATGTCTACCTTGCTGTTGTGTTGTGATGGCTTCCCTGGTTGAATCAATCCACCTGTAGTGCACTCTCCCTCTTTTCCTACTTCCTTCTACCTTACTGACCATTATTGTCTTTTCAAGTGAGCTACATTGTCTCACCATATGTCCAAAGTATGGTAGTCCCAGTGTAGTCATCTTGGTTTCTGGTGAGAAGAAAAGAGCCATCTCAACATCACTAGAAATAGT
>CM034703.1:73704790-73730648 GCA_020142125.1 Phrynosoma platyrhinos
ATTACCATGTATGGATGTGAGAGCTGGGCAGTTAAGAAAGATGACAGGGAGAAAATCAATTCATTTGAGATGTGGTCTGGATAAGAGTGCTGAGGATCCCATGGACAGCCAAAAGGACAAACAAATGAGATATCACTACATCATCACCATCACCACCACCATCATCCCTAAGATTTGGATGGGGACCAGAGTTCACAGTTGTACAAACTGACAGTGGTCAACACAGAACAACAACATGAGCAATAATGTAGAAAAGGTTCTGGAAACTCTGTGGCATGCTGGAGATCATCCCATCTATCTGGATCTCCATTAGTTGCATGTTGTCTCCCCATTCCCATAACTCTATCAATCTAGTAAGTTAACTGATGGGCTGGTGAGTAGGTCATGTGTGAAAGGCAGAAAGTGTGTTTATGTGGTTACATGCAATCAGAACTATAATAAAGCTTTCAAATGACACACCATGTTCCCAAGTCCTTCTCTTAGTGAAAGGCTTCCCGTGTTTAGGCTCCACTTAATACTAGAAGAAACCCTAGAAGATCATGACATCCACTATCAGCCTCAGTTCATTATCTTTATATTTTGGTCACTTCATTTTCATAGTGTAAAGGTAAACTGTACATCAAACACAGAAGTCATCCAGTTTGGGTAGATCACAGTTAGTGTCACAAAAAAAAACACATGGATTTGCAAAATATAATACTTTGGGGGGAAATCAGTTTTCATGTCTCCTACTAGCATGTTACTCCTACTTGTGTACCTTTCTTCCTAATCATTCATACTTGCATTCTTAAATCTGTTTTCAATGGCATTATTTCTTAGAAGGTGTTGGGCACTTGGTATTAATGGAGCTTGACTTTCCAAAGAAAAAGTATGGGCTTAAAAGAGTATGAAAAAGCAAGACTAAACAGCAAGCCCATTACAACTCTCAGAAGCATTCCTACAGAATTTTCCAGCATACACATAGCCTTTAAAGGCTATATGAAGTCGGGCATAGCATAAAGGTTGTGTTGGCATTCATTTGGAATGACTGCATTGTTCACACGTGGCTTCACTAGGAACAGATTATTGGACTATATTCTGTTCAAGTACTATAAACTAAGAATGCTGTCAACTGTGAACAGAAAAGAGTGAGAAATGTGTCATGATGGAATTCTTCTGGGGTCCCTTATGGGATAATTTATGAAAAGTTTTTAGCATTAACATTTTATTAAGAGAGCATACAGAATTACTAATACTCTAATTAAAAACACAGGGCCCTTCTTGCCAGCGTATATCTTGTATATTTCATAATAGAATGAAGATAATAAGGGGAGGAGTTAGCATCATTGTGTATCTTTATTCATTAAAATATTAGTTACATATTGACTGGGTTTTCATATACAGTGGGTTTACTGAACGTAAATAACTAAACTCAGTACATTATAAAAGTAAGGGGGAAGGTCAACAATGATATGCTCAGAATGGTATATTCAATAGCATTGCAATCTATTGGAGCATCCAGGATATAGAATTTATTGTCTGATATGATCCTTACTTATACTGGATGACTTCGTGAAAATGGGCAAATTATTGTGCTGTTATGACAGCTTTATTTTCCACTGAGGAAGGTGTTTAGTCGAAACACATTAGGTTTTATTATTATTTTGTATCTTTTATATTACATATCCTCTGGAAGTGTATATACTTCTGCTCTTTCATGCACTTTGTATGTTGGATATTTTTATATTGTATATGTTATTTGAGAATTCTAATCTTCTATGTAATTGGCTGTCTATCTATTTTGTTTACATATATACAGAAAGCATATACATTACTTGTGGTTTTTACTTTTTGGCACAGTGTAGTGTCTTGTCCACACACTGTTAACCTGGATACCAGAAACCTACTGTTTCTATATGTACTGCTTGTTTTAGATAATTAAACCTTCTTATGTAATATTTTTTCATTATTTTTTCCTAGAGCTTTCTGTTTGCCATACTGGTTTTTGTTGTTATTGTTGTTGTTGCTGGTTTTTGTTTTGTTTTGTTTTGTTTTTTTGTATAGGACAACATCTTTTTGCTTTGACCAAAAGAGAATGTGCACTAATGTCACCTGTGTGGAATAGCTTGATTCTGCCAGAATAATTGTATTCACATTTACAGTTACATTTTAAAAATATTAAGCCTTCTGAAGCAATAACCCATTGGGAGTTCTGAGCAGTAGAACAATGACTTCTGTCAGTCTTCAGAAAAGGATACAAAAATGTTACTAACTAAAGACTAATCCATAATACAATCAAGTCTCAATCCTTAGATTTAGGTTGATTTGTCCTGCAGAGTCTGGCTAAGATCCAAGTCTTTGTGTTTATCCAGTTCATAGGTTGGGTTGAAAAGTTTTCAAAAGCTATCCAAGTTCATACAACATGGGCAGCAATGGCTTCTTATTCTCTCTTCCTTCTCTGTCAGGCACACCATTTGGCACTGTTATTTGCTTAATTGCCTGTGGTTTCTATTACCATGTTTTCTATTATAAATTTTTAATATGCGCTTAGGAAGCTACGTGGCACAGTGGATTCATGTGTTTTCCATTGTTGTGAAGAAAACTGACAATGGAAAATCCAATTTTGGTCAGTCAGAAGAAATTAAATTTCGCAAAAGATTAACTCCTTTCTTTACACAGAACTAAATTCTCATGAATATTTACTCTCAAACATTGAATTAACTGTGTCATTGTTACATATCAATGATACCTTTTCCTGTTCCTTTTAAAAATATCCAAATAAATAAATAAATGCAGATATGAATATTGTCAGTAAGAGGCAATATTATATCCCACTTTTCCATTTGTTGTTGTGTGCCTTTAAGTCATTTGTGGCTTATGGTGACTCTAAGGGGCTCCATAGAAGGCCCCTAAGAGGTGGCTCTGTGCTGCCCCTGGGAGCACTGGATCAGGGCCATGGCAACCGCATGCTGCGGCCCCGATCTGGCACTTTGCCACTCCTTTTTGGAGCAGCAAAAAGCCACCCTTTGTCATTGTGGTGGCAGCTTTTCTGAATTCCTTTGGTGCAGCGTGTCTAAATGCTGCACCAAGGTGTACCCTGACACTGCTTACCATCTGTTTGGGCAGGTGGCATGAGGATGACATGGGGGCAGAGACGGGGCAGCCAGCATGCGGTCGCCATGCTCCGACTCCACCCCCAGGCTGGCCCTTGTGGCTGGTTTGTACAGGGCCTAAGACTCTATCGTGGGGTTTTCTTGGCAAGATTTGTTCAGAGGAGGTTTGCCATTGCCTTCCCCTGGGGCTGAGAGAGTGTGACTTGCCCAAGATCACCCAGTGTATTTCATGGCCCAGCGGAGAACTGAACCCTAGCCTTCAGAGTCATAGTCCACCACTCAAACTACTATGGCAATATAAATGTGCCATAAGACAGTCAAAATGGTATAAAATTATTTGTATAATAAAATGCATAGATAAAGCTATAAAACACATGTAAATACAAAATACCCATAAACCCAAAAAGAAAAAAATAGTCCAAATTTAAGTAGGGTTTGCTGAATCATCTGATGTGGAGGAGCCACCAATTATTTAAACAAATGGACCAGTTTTTTTAAATGATTCTTTTTAAAAAACATTTCTCAACAAAAGAAATGGAGTACCATGAAAGATACAAAAAGATGCCTACCAAGCTTGTATATAACAGGCAAACAGACTCTTCTGTCTGCTTTATAAAATTATATAGAAGGAGAACATATTCCCACGAATATATCAACAACAGGTGATGTGTTTACATGTGAAATGATGTCCAGGGACATTACAGATTATAAAAATGCCAACTTTTTTGCCTCCACACCACAGCTTGAGCCAATTGTTGAGGGGTGGAATGATCTGCCCCCATCCCAGCAAAGTGACAAAATGAGCTCTTTCAAGTTAGTGCTCTCCTGGGAACAGTGAAGTGAAAGTAATCAATATTTTTTCCAGCTGACTAACCTTCAAGCCATGCCTTGCATATTCCAACTTAAAGTCTCTTTCCTTATACCTGCTTGAACGCCTGAAGCAAACTGCTGTATACTAACAATCAATCTTAGGAGACTATTTTGAATATGAATTTATTTCTAAAAAATATGTGAAAACAAATCCCCCAGGGCAAAATTTCTAGCAAGAAACACAGCTGTATTTTTTTTTTTTAAAAAAAAGCATTCTCAATTCTGATCATTGTTTAGTTATTATACATTTTAATGAGGAAGGTTAGTGATAAATGAGACATATTGTATCCATTGACCTTATGCCAACATTTATAATCTAAGATCAAAACTGACCTCTGTTCTATAGAAGCTGCAAATTTCTATACCTATTTACCTTGGATCTGGAGACCCTTTTCAACTCTTCACTTGGCCATGAAACTTGCTGGGTGGTCACAGGGAAGTCAGCTGATTAACTTTGCAAGAATAAAAGGGGATAATGCCATGAACACAATCCATGATCCTTGGCTTAAAATACAATATACAATTAAATATACAAAACACAATACATTCTCTCATTTTCAGTTTTTTTTGCTAGTTACTTAGACAATGCTTAATAAACAAACTGCTAGGTTAAACACCAAAATGAAAAAAAAAACCTCTTGAAGTGATAAAGTTTCCTCTGCTGATTTAGAAATGCTTTAAGTTGCAGAAAATTCTGCCCACCTGAATAACTTTTCAATCAGTTAAGCAAAGAGAAGCAGGAGAGCATATAGAGCATATTGGGGGTCTCCTTCTGCAGTTCCTGCAAAACTTAATACAGCTTTCCCTTTACATTTCTTATGGCCTTATACCACGCAGCAGCATTGTACATCAAGGGCCCAAGGAAATTAATGAAAACTACTCTGAATCAAATAAATTGGTACTTCTGGCCTATACATAGCACAGGTGTGAAGTATAAGAATGGGGCAAGGCTAACAGCAGTGAAGGTTTAATGGTCTCTGTGTTGCAAAGTCTGAAAACTTACTTTTTGGCTACAATTTTAAGATTCCCCCAGCCAGGATGACCAGAACAATTCTCAAATTTCAGAAATGTTTAGGTCACTGAAAAATTACTAGAGCCTTCAGTAGATTAACTACACACACACTTCACTGTCAAAATCACTCCATATTGTGAAAATCAGTAGTCCCATGCAATATGTTGAGGATGAAATTAATAGACTTCCCTAGCACCACATTATAGTAATTGAAATACTGGGGCCTCATTAGTGTGATCTATGAAGAAGGCTCTGATGAAAATAGCCACAATTTCCATTGCAACATAAATCAAGTATGTACAGATAGTCTTGACTAATGTTGCCAGGTCTCAGTGCACTGGCTGAAGTCTTGGGAGTTGCTGGCAGGAAGACAAATCTCAGGGTGCCTGGCAACATACTAGAGGAAGTGAGGTTTTAATGACTGTACATGATGTGGCTTTAAAGCCTCAGCGCCCATTTACAGCTGGCAAGAATGCTCTATGGAAAGTGGTTATATTTGTGCTTTACTTGTGCATTATTGCTGGGAGGGAAAGCCACCATGAAATGGTAGAGGCTGTGGATAAAGATGGTGCATGCTTACCCTTGGGTTTATTGTGTCATTTGGAGCAAGACAGGAAGTAGAGAGCCAGCATTGTGACTTGAGTTCTCTAAGCCATGGAGTAGTAGCACAGGGCTTGGAGGAAAAACTCCTTGAGAGCTGGTGGAAAAGGAAAAGGAAAGGCATTTGCATGCTTTTGAATTGCTAGGTTGGCAGAAGATGGGACTAGTGATGGGAGCTCACTCCATCATACAGCATAATCATGTGATTATCTGGAGTTTAAGCCAAATTCTGGACCCATTTACTCAAAGTACCCATATGCCCATTTCCACATCAGCTGGCTCAGAAGAAGTTCAGCACCATGAACCAACCAACCAAACTTGCCTGCCCTACCTCTGTAACATCAAAAGACCCAGCCCTAGAAGTTAGAAGAGCCTGTTCCTGTTCCCAAGTTTTAATACTGAAATCTCGAGGAATGTTGCTGAGCTAGAACTTGTTACACAGACTTTGAATGGAGTAAAGTGGGATTCCCAGAGGTTAAGTTCCTGGGAAGTCCACGTCCCCATAGGTGGCAAGGACACTTTTCGTATGCCATGGCAAACTCCTGGAGGCCTCTTGGAAACAAGGTGGGTACACTGGAACAATCTAGGACACACAGTCCTTCCAGGAGCCCTAGTTTACCTGCTGTCAGTGGAAAGTAAACCAGAGCCTTTCTCTTCCATAGTGGTCCAATCTATACTCTTGAGGCCTGGCAGCTCTGATCCTGGGGGTGACAGTATTACACCCATAGTGATGCCACTGAGTGACAGGCATCTGCAGGAACCTTCAGCGGTCCCTGCAGATAATGTCATTGTTTTGTGTCCAGCCATAGAGAACAGCTGGATGCTTGTCCATTGGTATCCCTGGTGTCTACCAACCAGAGAGTCACCAGGTTTGTGGGGGTGGGGGGACAACTGAAAAAAGGATTGGGGGGGAGTATTTGCTTGTTGTGCAGTCAGCACTGAATTCCATGCTCCATAACAACCAAAAAAGTACATGTTCAGTGATATAAGCCACTGTCATTCATCAATAGGATGCCAGCCAATCTATACTTTTTGCTAAATAACTTTCTTATATTTTATCAAGAACTAAAGTAAAGAAGACTTGGAAAACCAGTTAGATTGTAGATCAACAACAGCTGATGCTGTGGCTTTTCCATGTTATTTCCTTAACGCTGGAATCCATAACTTGCTTTTTTCTTTCTTTCTTTAAAGCAGTGCAAACTGGTTTTCCAAAGTAGTACCCTGGAACAAAGGCACCTATACAGCCCATCATAATTCATCATAGAGGGGGGGAAATAAAATAAAATGGGACAGGGAAGACAATGTAAAACCCAAACAATAATTTAAACAAGGCTATGTTATCCTCGTTTAAAGTAATGGTCAGATGCATACAATGCAGAGGAGTCTGAAGAGAGTACTGCTTGGTTTCTGAAATGAGAGGTACTGGGGCTCAAATATGGATCTGGCTCAAATCTTTAGTCTTTGATGGCTCTGAATCCCAGATGTCTGGGGGGTTGCCATGGGTATTCAGTGGCAAAGGAAAGTCATTCTTCATATGCACATATGTACTCCATTACCACTTCACATGCCACTGGTATTCAAAACAGGTTCTGGAGCTGAGCCTTGGGCTTTTCTGGCTCAAATTAAGCCTTGGAAGAGAGCAGAGTATAACCAGAATTCTTGCTGCACTTGTCATCTTCAAAGCTCTTTACAACAGTATCCTACATGCACTTATTGCAGGCAAATCCCACTGTTGGCAGTGGAATTTATGTCCTAGTAAATATGCTCAGCATCACAGCAAACATTACTGACATTCTTTAACATATTGGAGGTTAATGAAATCTGTGAGTGGTCAGCTACTTGGAATATCATGACTATGTCCTGTTTCCTTTTGTTCATGGCTTTGTTTGTGCTAATTTGTATTTCATTTTATTTTTTAAAAATCATCCTTGAAATAGACACAGAAAAAAAATCTTCAAGTTAAAAAGGTCTTGGTTAGAGAACATGGTCTTAAGTCACATAATAATACTGCTAATGTTAAGTTAAAGGGATCTGGGTTCAGTCAGTACCTGGATGGGATATTGCCTTGGGACAACTATGTATATTATCTTGGGCTCCTTAATGGAAGAAAGACAGGAAATAAATGCAATACATGAAAAAAAAATAAGCTTGAAAATCCCAGTAATTCTTTTTGTCCACCTATTTAGATATTTTTGGCTCACAACATGCACTATACAATTACATACAATGCATCTTAAAAGCTGTACAGCCTCCTGATCCAAAGGCTGATAAACATTTCCATACTATTCTATTTATTTAAATGTGCTCCCTGGCTTGTAGATGGTATCTCAGCAATGAACTCCTCAAAAATCTTTTAAGAGACTTCAAACACGCTGGTGAATGATGGATTGCAGTCACCTCCTAAAAGATGGTCATAGAGCCAGTGTGGTGTAATAGCTTCAGCATTAGACTACAGCATTAATGATCAGGATTCAGTTCTCTGCTCAGCCATGGGTGAGCATGGGCAGGTCAGACACTCTCAGCCCCAGAAAACCTGGGATAGATTTGTCCTATGGTCACCATAAATTAGAAACCACTTGAAAGCACACAACAACAACAATAAAAGTATGGTCATAGATAGATTTGGGGTTTTATTTTTATTTTTGAAAAATAACACATTTGTTCATAGTCACCCAATACTGGACCTGCTGAACACAGAAGCCCTCCCTCACTGAGCCCTGGTGGCGCAGTGGTTAAATGCCTGTACTGCAGCCACTCACTCATAGACCACAAGGTTGCGAGTTCAATACCAGCCAGGGCTCAGGCTAGACTCAGGCCTGCATCCTTCCGAGGTCGCTAAAATGAGTACCCAACTGTTGGGGGGGGGGAGACAATGAGCTTACCATTGTAAACTGCTTGGACACCCCATAGTGTGGTATGAAGCGGTATATAAATGAAGCTGCTTTGCTTTGCTCATTCTTTGATATGAGCCTATGGCTTAGCAAGTTGCAATAATTCATAGGACCTTATCACACAGGGTCTAAAGCAGACAGAACCCCATCCCATCCCCGTCCCATTGCGGTTTTTTTTTCCGTGTGTTCACATGACGTCTCACAGAACCCCGTCCCATCCCCGTCCCATTGTGGTTCCTTTTCCCGTGTGTTCACACGATGTCGCAGAGAACCCCGTCCCATCCCCGTCCCAATGCGGCATCATCCCCGTTCTTTTGAATGCCGGTTTCCTAGGGAATTACATTTGCATGACCAGAATGATACCGGAATGATGCTGCTTTCGTTCATTGCACAATGATGCTAGTTGCGTCTGATAGCAATTTATGTCTTGTGGGGTCTATACCAGTATAGTTCTGGATTGATTCCATACCGCTTTCTTGCCGCTTTGAGACCTGCGTGTGATAACGTCCATAGTACTGTCTCATCACAAGCACTTTACCCATATTAGCTACCTTGGCTGTAGTATCACCCTCTTCATTTGTCCCTCTCAGCAAGTCATAGGATCTGCAAGATCTGTCAGATTGCTGCTCTGCATCACTTGAAATACCAATGTGACTTCTTTGCCATGTTTACACCATGGCTGATTTACTTGCCTTCCCATGGAGAACACTTTTCACCATGTCTCCACTACAGTTTCTTTGTTAAGTATGGGTATTTTTTCTGTAGCCACTGGTTCCTCTCCCTTGTGACATTTTGATGCTGTGTGCTACTGCTACTTGGCAGCAGAGAACACATAAAATGCTTATCCTGCTCCCTGATGTTACTAAGGGCCTGAACAGACCAGCCAAAAGCGCTGGCCTGGGAGTGGAGTCAGGGTGTGGTGACTACCCACAGGCTGCCTTGACTCCACCTTGATGCTGTCATCACGCCGCACACCCCACTGCATGGCGTATGGCATCAGGGTGCTCCCTTGGTGCAGCGTACAGAATACTGCATCAAAGGAGTGCAGAAATGGCTTTTTGCCACTCCAACAAGGAGTGGCATTGGCCAGCTCTTGTTGGAGCAGCAAAGTATCAGATCGGGGCCGTGGTGTGTGGTTGCCGTGGGCCTGATCTGGCACTCCCAGGGGTGGCATGGAGCCCTTTAGGGGCCATCTGTAGAGCCCCTAAATATCAGGGCCACCAAGAGCAGGTTCAGTTGCCTGTGAAATTTTGGGGGTCCCAGGTAAGGTGAACCAGCAAAAAATCTTTACTCAGAAATGTTTGGTTCAAATCCCCTTATTCAGGATTGTGCACTGATCATGATATATATAGTTAAGAATTACATTGAAATATATTATGTTCTTAATGTGGAAATGGTACTTATAGTAGTTCTTTGGTTGATTAGAGTGAATATTGTCTAGTAAGTGACATATTTTGTACATCAATATTTTTAAGTGATGGGTTTTTAAAATAAATAAATAATTATACTAGCAAAAAAGGCAAAATCATATACACTATAGTTGTGCCTTGGGCCCCTTTCTTAATTGCCAGTCACTCATAATTTGTACAGCCTTGAGTCAGACCTGCCAAGCAACAATAACCAGAAAAAAAGAAGAGAAAGTGCTGTGTGAAATAAAATATTGAATGCAAATTGGGAATTTCTACAGAGCCATGCCCTCATACTTACAGTATCTGTATAGTAAGTACTGCTTGGATGCAGTATACTCAAAATGTTAAGCATAGTTATCACCACGTAATTCAGAAAAAAATTGGCTACATTTGTCATCAAAACTACTAGGTGAAAATATGGATTAAACTTTCCATAGGTTCCTAAGACTGAGGGGCAAATCCAGACTGATTGAAAAATCCCAGATTTTGTTTCTGTTCTTTCTGATTCTATACTGGGTTAAAATAAATAGATGAAGTGCTGATATAAGAATTCATTGATCATACTGGGAGCTGACAGAAAATATTCTGGGATAAGCAAAACTCCAAAACAGATAAGCTTATCTCATGGCACTTATAGGAACGGGAATGGAACAGAAAGGAACAGAACAGAACAGGTTGAGAACACACATCACTGCACAGGAGAATACCATCAATGCTGCCAGAAGTCCCAAAGCTGTTCCCCAGACATTCCTGGCAGCTGATTTTGAAGAATGGTTCAAAATCGTTCTTCAAAATCGGCTGCCGGAAATGGCTGGGGAATGGCTTGGGGACTCCCAGTGGCATCGGTGGCGTTCTCCTGTGCAGTAACATGAATTCTTGACCTGTTCTGTTCCATTCCCATTCCTGTATGTGCCGTGTGATAAGGTTAAGAGATTTTGTATAGATCTCCAAAATAAAATTGAAAAGAACAGGAACAAAACTTGGAACTTCCTGAACTTTTTAATCACTCTGGATGCATCCTTAGAAGCCAACAGCTACTAATAACTCTTACCTCCACCACATTCTTTAATTCATTCCCCACTTTGCTTTTCAGAAGCTTTTCTAGTCATTCTTTCTTGCCTGATGCTAGGTCATGCATTAAGTCAAAATTCCAGAACAAGGCAGCCAACTTCTGGAGCACCTATCAGGCCAATTCAGCTTATTTGTAAAATTACATTACATTCCTTTATGTCAAAATGTTGCAGCCACAGAATAACAACAAAAAATGCATGAGAATATGCAATATGTTAGCCAGGCAATTCACAGGATCCTCCCCTACCCCAGACTATTCTGTCTGTTTCTATTTCCTATTTTTAAACAGTGCTGAGACTAATGTCTGATGCAAACTGTATGCTACAGATAAATAGCAATGACATCTGAATCAGCCCTACCATGAAAAATCAAGCTCCCACATTCTATTATAGGAACAAACTGAGCTTGATGAGAAGATGGCTGGAAGCAGCACTCTGCAGCACACTGGCATAGGGCCATCTAAAAAGCTGTTTATGGCTGCATATGTTGGAACGACTTCTACCTTGCTCCAGACAATGGACCATGGCTGGCAGAGACTCAGCTAATGATTAGAGAACCCTAGCCAACTCCCAGAACAGTCTGATTTACATTGACATTGACATAAAGGGGCTAAATCAACTCAATTTAAATAATGCTAAAGAACTGCTATAGTTACAACATCTTTCCTTGTTTTGGAGAGATTACCAGAAAATTTGGAGCTTGGAAAAATTATGTTTTTGGATAACAGCTCCCTGAATGTCCCAGCCAGCATGAGCAGTGACTATTCTGTCAGAGGTAGTTTGTAAAATTAACTTTTTAAAACTCTGAACAAGGGTTTTTTGTTTGTTTGCTTGTTTTATCACAGATCTTGACATGAAAACTGCTTCCTTGAGGAACAAAATTACTGAGTAATCCCATTACATAAGTGAAATTACACACTGTAGGTGATACGACCAACACCAGACTTGGCATTTTTTAATTTTTAAAATTTCCATACTGAGTTATTATATAAAGACCTTTGGGTGCATTCACTCTACATAGTTACAGCACTATTATTTCATTTTAATGGCCATGGTTCCATCCCATAGAATCCTGGGTCTTATAATTTGGTGAGGCACTAGAGCACTCTGGCTGAGAATTCTGCATGCTCCTCCCTAAATTCCAAATCCCAGGATTCCATAGGGTGGAACCATGATAATTAAATAATGATAGTGCTCTAATTCTGTAGTGTGAACGATCCACTTATGATGCTCTTATTGCTTACTGCTAGACAAGTTGTACTTTGTTATTGGCAAATAGGTGACATGTTGCATTCACAATGTGAATGAAAATCTGGTATGTTTCTCTCTCAGAGGAATGAACACAAAGAGTAAGGGATTTGAATGAAGATGCAGATTCATTGGCCAAAATGTGGTCCTTCTTTATGCCTTGTATGAATCAAAACAAAGATCTGAGATGGCAGATTCTGATTACACGTGGCCATGTGAGGGACAATCCATTCAATTGAACTGTATGTATTTCAAGACAATGCCCTACTCTTTACATTAATAATGCAAATATTGCTTGTATCTGTTTGTGTGTGTTATGTGTGTGAGAGAGATTTGCATAATTATATTAACTTGAATAAAATGCAAATGCAAAAAGGTTGTTTGTTCAGCTTAGTATTATACTAAACTGGGCTAGGGAATGATTCATAAGAGATGAGAAGAACATCCAATGAACATTCTTCTACACAAGAAAATCCTGTACCTAGTCTAGAATCTAATTATACTTGTCCCGCCTGGTTTGTAGCCTTACTGTCCATGGTTTTAATCCTTCAGGGACAGCAAGCAAGGAGGGGAAAATGGTGCGTCACCATTAAAATAAATGGGGCTTGAATATCAGTGGTTTCCCTAGTCGCGGGGAGGGGGTTCTGGAATGGATCCCCCGTGAATGGGGAGGGACGACTGTGTTCCAGAAGCAAATAGATTAACAGCTCACCCAGTCCTTTGCTCCTAGGACCTCTGTTTTGGGAAAGTTCCCTTTCTTTAATTATATTATAGAGCAGTGCTTCCCAAACTTTTTACCCTTGTGATCCCCTTTACATTTACATGTGGACACTGCATCTCTCCTCAACACTGTTTATGAATAAAAATATTTTGTTTGTTTAGTGTATTTTTATTCACACATTCATCTATATTAATATTATGACATTTTATAAGGAAATATAAATCTCTCTCTCCTCCAGAAGAAAAAAGTTTGAGAGAAAGAGGAAGAGGATGGGGGGAATAGAGACTTCCAGGTCTCATAATTTCCTTCATTAACTCTCACACCCTCCATTCCAAGGCAGTAGCATCACTAGGGGGGTGCGGGGTGTGTGGACCACACCAGATGACACCCCAGAAGGGGGGGTGATACCACAGAAGAGAAGGGAGACACCCAGTTGGCCCCCCACCCCCTGCAGGGGTTTCCAGCTTTCCCCTGAGGGACGCTGGCTGAATTAAGCAGGAACAGAGCATGTGCGCCCCCCACCAACTGGCTCCTCGCCTCAGCTTGGCTTTCCCCTGAGGGAAGCCAGCTGAAGCAAGCAGGAACGGGGCATATGTGCTCTGTCCATCTGTGTGGAAGCCCCATCCCTTCCACCTCCCCCCCCCCGCACTGGGTGACACCAAGTGTAAGTATGCCAGTGCCCTGGGGTCCAACCCCACAGTTTGAGAACCACTATTGGCTATACTTTGTTAATACTAAACTCTGAAACTGAAAACACTGCTTACAGTGTTGACAATTTACATTCTATTAACATTTGATTGGAAATATATTTCCAAAATACTCCTGTTGTGTCTTTATTGCACTGTAGCTGAGATGCTGGATCCAGTTTCATGGATGGTTACCAACAATGATTCAACACTCATATTTTCCCAGCAGAATGGATAGCTAAATCACCTACCATTGAGTACGCTGAGTTCCTGACCTTGTAAAGATTGCATAAGAATATTTAATTCAACATATGTTAGTAATACGGTCATATTATTCAAACCTATGTTTCAATCCTCTATGCCTAGAACGAATTATTAATTACCAGCCACAAATGCTAATGCTTTTAGCAAAAACTGTCTCAGTATGAAACTGGAGGAAAAGAAACTCTAGTCAATGACAAGAAAATACAGACAAAATGACATATAAATAAAAATAGCTGTTCTATATATTCTTAACTTTTGGCCCGAGTTATCTTTGGCATTACAGTCTGTACAGTTCCTTCAGACAGACACAGTAAGTGCCAGTGTTATGTTTGTTTGTGCAGTTATACCAGGAAAAAAATTACACAAAATTGTACAAATAGAACTAGATTACAGAAATCTCCTAAGGACTGAACAATTATATAGGCAGATGAGATGAGATAACCATTGTTATGTAACAACGATGTTTATTCTATGTTTCCCAGGCCACAATATGTAGAGCATAGTAACAGAAATGTGTGTGTGTGTGGGGGGGAGAGAGAATAGATAGCAAGAATAAATACCTTCAGCAACATGGCTGTTATTCATTCTCTTGCCACAACCTTGTCACATCAACCATATACAGAAAGCACTAGTCACCATGTATCAACAGTACAAACCCCATAATGAAGTCACAACGTATTTTGTACCCTCTGCCATGAACAAATATGAACAGATGGCAACAAGAGGTCACATTATCTCCTTCTGTATATCTGATGCCAAAATTCTGCAGTTAGAAACATAAGAACCATCTCCTGTAGATGTAAGATTTAGGATTGAACTGCTTATATATGTTCTCCAGAGTGTCAATAGCACATAAAGGTAAAGGTATTCCCCATTGACAAGGTTGTCAAGTGGTTAAGATGCTGGCTCTGTTGATTGCAAGATCAGCAGGTTGGCAGTTCAAGGCCCGGGTGCTACATGATGGGGTGAGCTCCCATCACTTAGCTTCTGCCAACCTATCAGTTTGAAAGCATGCAAATGCAAATAGATAAATAGGTACAACCTCTAAGTGGGAAAATAAACAGCATTTTCAATTTTTGAAGCTATAATTGTTGAATTATTATTATCAGCCTAAACCTAGTGTATTAGTCCTATACTGCCCTATACTGTAACAATAACAATAACAATAACAGTAATAATTTCCTACCCACCTCTCCTTATGGATCGAAGTGGAGAACAACAGATCAACAACTATGCGTCAGTTAAAACACAACTTCAATTAAAACATATATCAGTTTAAAAGAACAAACAAGACACATACATATTAAAATAATCTACATTTAAAATTCATTGTTTAAAATTTACATTTTTAAAAATAATGTGAATATGCCTGCCAGAAGATATTAGTCTTCAATGCTGTTTTAATCTCAGATAGAGTATTCAGCTACCTAATCTCTTCTGGCAGGTTATTGCACAGTCTAGTAATGGAACATCCTTCATTTTCTCTCCCCCTTGGAATGCTCCAAACTGCTCAAAATCTGATTTCAAGGACATTCCTGGCCCTCTATTATTTTGGGAATGCAAAGGGCACTGCAGTAAGAACAGAAGAAAAAGGGGAAAAAAACCTCTCACTTTCACTGGCTTCTATTGTTCCACCACTAGAAGCACTGTATTGGATGCTGCCTTTTACTTTGGAAGAGCCAGCATGGGGTGATGGTTTGAGCATTGGATTAGGCTACTGGGAGACAGGTTCAAATTCCCAGTTAGCCATGGAAACCCACTGGGTGACCTTGGGCAAGTCACATTCTCTCAGCCTCAGACAAAGGCAAGGGCAAACCCTCTCTGTACAAATCTTACAAATAAAACCCCATGATAGTTTCATCTTAGTGTCTCCATAAGTTGGAAATGACTTGAAGGCACACAACAACAAATAAAATATTTATGAATCAATTCATTTATGGAAATCTAATTGAAAGGTCAACTTGTTTTAGTGTGTGTGTGTGTGTGTGTGTGTGTGTGTGTGCCTGATTCAGATAAATAATTTCTAATACCATTGACCCTCTGTATCTATGGATTCTTCATCCATGGATTCAAGCATCCATGCCTTGAAAATATTTTTAAAAATTATAAATTCCAGTCTTTTGTAATGCTAGGAGCTCTTTTGGAGGAAATACTTTGAGATAAGAAAAATGCTATGTGGAAGTCAAAGTAAAACTGGCTTGCACAAGAGCAAAACCTAGGACTGCCACTGACCTTTTACCCATCTGGAGGCAGCCTTTGCCTCAGAATGTTAAAAAAAAAAGGAAAAGAAAAGAAAAAAAATTATTCCAGAAATTAGCCCCATGCAGTTTGGCTAAGAAATATTTACAGTCGGCCCTTTATTTTCATAGGGGATCTGTTCCAGACACCACCACTCCTGTGAAAACGGAGACTCACCAATATTCACGCCCCATAGGCTTGAATGGGATGCGTGCCCACCAGTGTATGCCTCTTTAAATTTAAAGGAGGTTGCCCCTCTGTGAATATTCAAGTCCGCAGGAATGGAGGGGCAACTGTATATGGCCTTCTTATTTAAAAGTTGTTAAATTGTTTAAAAATCAACCTGCAGGAATTTTGCAATGACACAATTCCAGATTTTCCAAATTGCAATCAAAAGACATCAGAATAAAATCTTACTTTTTACATCCCCAAACTTAGTATCACCTTTATACCATGTCTGCCACAGACAGACAGACAATCTCTTTTATATGACAGATTTTATTTCAATCAAAAGGGGATGGGAAGCATTTCAACACCACTACCATCACATCTGTACCAACCATAATTTGTTGCCTTCTCTTTGTTTTTCAGTGAAACAGACATCCAATATGCACTTCAGAAAATTAAACTGCATTTCTTGATGGTTATGTCTTGTGGAAAGATGAGACAGGCAGATAAGCAGAACAGAATGGAATACAATACAGCAGAAATAAAGAGCAGTAGTTGTAGAAACTCACTGTTTGTAAAGGATGTCTGGTTCCTCATTCCATCTTTATATAGTTAAATGAAAGGAGCCAACTTTTCCATTAGATACAAATATATATACAGAAGAAGATGAGTCCAAAGTAAACTTGAGTCTGATTTTGGAGTCACAGCTAACCTGAACTGTGTCAAATTAGTTAAGAATTAAATAATTTTTTTCCTAATTACTGCCATCTCCTCCCCTTTCCCATCACTTGTGGCAAGGTGGAGAAAAGGAAAACATACAGAAACACCCTATAAAAACTTTGAACAAGAAAGCAGTCTGCCTCAGGACTGCATGTTAAAAAACTGAATTGTGATGATTGTTAGTAAGGTAGGTTGAATCGAAGATATGTTCTCACCTCTCCTCTAGTAATTGTGCAAGAATTCCCAAGAAGCACTAGCTCTCTAATCTCTAAAGTGTTCTTGTTTGCTTCCTATCATCTCCAGCACTGTGGGATAAAATGTATTCCTTGTCCCAATGGATGGATCTTCACCCAGTTACCCTTTACAAAAACATTCAACACTGAAAAATGAGGGAAGGAGTACATAGTGTGACTGTTACATTTTATGTATATCTCTACAAATCCTGTACAAAATGGAGTTCAGCTTGACACAGTATATATTTGTCACTTTCTCCCTCAGCTTGCTTCTATATGACAGATGGCCATTATGTAAAGGGAGCACTGGCCAAAATCCTATAGGTCAGTCAAAACTAGAGTATGCCCACTGAATCAACTATTGGGTGGTGAGTCAACACATATGTAAATCCTATTGATTCAATGGGTTTGTTCTAACTAGGATTAACAATAAGATTTAAACCACTGTATTGCAGAGCTACACGTATCTAAATTATCAATAAACAAACAATACTTGTACCTTAGACACACTTAGAAAAGACTGAAACTATAGACCTTTTCAAAAGTGACTGTTGTCAAGGAAAGTTATTCAGTCATCCTAGATGACAACATCACAGGGAACAATCAATCACTATGGTTGCTCAGAAAACACCAGTTCCCAACATTCAAATGACTTGACTTACTGCAGATGACAGAAAACAATGATTGACCTAAGAACTTGAGCAATTTTGCAGAAAGAATAGTGGTTGTAAAGGGGCTTGCTGCTGTATCTTACTCTTGAGTAAGATTAAAAAGTCACTTTTTGATCACTGTTCATTAGCTGCTACTTGTGCCCCGGTGCCTCCTTTCCAAAGACATCTTCAGAAATCAGCAGCACTGACAGATGTTTAGCAACCTCTTTCCTCCCATCCTAGGGGAGATGAGAACTATACAAGTTCACAAAGGAACACAAATGAATGGGGAAATGAGGAGAGATAAACTTCTAAGCAAGTAAATATCACATTAGCAAAAGGTGTCATATACATGAACAGCATTCTCCCTTCAGACACAATGTAAGTACAACATCACCGAATGGTCTCAAATAATATTTAGTCAAAAGAAACTTAAACACTCTTAATAAGTCTAAACTAGACATATCCCTGCTTACTACTGGAAATCTGGCTCTTCAAAATCTGTTAGGGATTGAGGTCCAAAACACACTGCAGAAATCATCCAGTTTGAGACCGCTTTAACTGCCCTGGCTCAATGCAAGGGAATTCTGAGAAGTTTTGTAAGACATTTCGCCTTCTCTGTCAGAGAGCTCTGGTACCACAATAAACTACAATTCTCAGGAATCCCTAGCACTGAGCCAGGACAGTTAAAGCGGTCTCAAACTGGATGATTTCTGCAATGTGTTTTATACTGTAGGCTAGAGTCTGGACCTGTTTGTTCAGCTAACCACACTTCCCAAGGGAAGGTAGGATAGGCAATACCCTCCTGCTAATCCAACTTTCCCAAGAATCTCCTTTGTACTTTATTATACTGTTTCTTTCTTTCATTTAAAAGATGGAGAAATGTTCTCACCTTCTCACAAGCAGGTTACCCATTTGGATGAATCTTTGTCTCTTGTGATCTTGTGTAGATCTTACATGAAGCTGTCACTCAATGTGGGCATAAATTTTCATTTGCTAGGATAGTTCACACCCATATTGCTATGTTGCTCATACAGCAGTGGTTCTCAAACAGTGGGGCAGAATCCCCGGGGACTTGCTCGGTGGGGGGGGGGGGAGGCACAAGAATTGTAGGCCCAGATCCCCCCCTCTTCTTCTGCTTCCCAAACCGTTTCTGGCCTGGAGGGGAAGAGAAAGGCAAGGAGTGCACTTGGAGCCTCCATCAGAGGGAGGAGAGCTATTCCTTATAAAATGTTAAAATACAACCATGCACAAATGTGTGAACAAAAATACACACACTAAACAAGCAAAGTATTTTTCTTCATATACTATGTTGAGGGGTATGTGGCATTCACACATAGCTGTAAAGAGGGTCACAAAGGTTAAAAGTATGAGAATCACTGTTATATAATATCCAAAACAATGGGGTTGCAGCCACAACAGAAGGATCACTAACATGTCCATCTTACCATTTACTCCCTAGGTGTAAGTAAGAAGTCAGATATTGCTTCTTATGATCAACTCAAGTATAATAACAAAGGGGACAGGAAAGTGTATCCTTGGTGTCAGATGCAGTCCCTCAAAGATATTTTTGTAGCTTTGATCCATCCAGATCCTCAAATTGCCCTTTTCTTGGACAAAAGAGGGGATGAACTATTGCAGGGAACCCTCCAAGAACAGCAATTCACATTTGCTGCCAATTTTTGAGGATGTCTTTGGAAAGACTTTTATGTTTTCTCTGGCCTTTGAGTGTTAATTGTTTGATAAAGTCTTTTAATTGGGGAGTGTGGCATTTATTCATTTTAGTGACCTTTTAAAGCTGTTTTAAATTAATGTTTTTAATGTCATTGTTTGTGTAATTGTTGTTTTTTAATATTCGTATTACTCATTGTTTTAAATACATTTTGTTTGAACTCTTATTGTGTGTCACTTTAGTTGCCATGATGGGAGAAAGCTGAGCTAATAAATAAATAAATAAATAGGCTGCAACTTCTAACCTGCCCCCACTTGCACTTGTTAAGCATTAAATATGTTTTTTTTTCCCCACTGGCATTTGGGGTAATGAAAATTACCCCAGAGATTTCTAAGGGCAGAAAATCACAATAGTTGCCAGTCCCACTGAACATGTTCAAAAGACAATGTTGATCAAAAATTAAGAAAACTGTGCATTTGAATAATTTTGGTCATTTCCCCAATCCTTCAAAATATTGCCCTTTTCTGTGGACTCTTGTGGATGTCCTCCTTGGCCTACCCCTTACACTTTTTAAATTCATAAGCAGAAGCATTCCATTAGCCTCTAGTAATGTACTGGATTCAATTTTGGTATTTTGCTGTTTTCTTTAATGACTCCATATGCTGCTGTTATGTAATAAAAATATTAAAATGTTAGCTTCACCTTTAAAAAAAAAGTTCATTAGCTTTATAGCCATAAGGAAAAGCTTTAGAACAGGACCACACTGTACCCTAAATGTAGAGAAACCAGAGGTAAAGAAAAAGAACCCAAATGTATTACTGTTTTAAAGTCACATGAGACCTAACCATGACTTTTGTACTGTTTATGTTGGCAATGCAGGTGGCATTCTGCAAAACCATATGTACATGATTAAGGAATATTAAGGTTTGAGGAGTTAGTAGCTTAACCAAATATGTAAAAGAAAACAGTGGCTCTTTCTGTACATGGGCAGATACACGCTGGACATCTAAATATGAAGTGGGAACAATCCTCTTATTTTCAAGATTGTTGAACATACCAAAAGGGCATTTTGCCTATAGTTGAACTTTAAGTATAAACATAATTTTCAAAATATTTATCAGTTCTTAGGTTATGTGGAATTCTTTAAAGTCCACAGAGTAATCATTTGTGTCACTGAAGACCTTAGCTAAATGTAGAAACAAGTGGACTGATCGGTCAACATTGAGATATTCCTGAAACAAGTTATTCATGTTAATATAAAATATTCTTGAGACGCTAAATAGAACCATCTATTCTTGATGATAAAGAATGAAAAATATGCTCTTATCAAGAACAGATGCAGAAAAGAGATCTTTATTTTGCAAAAGAAACACTGTTAGATATGAAAAAAGGCTGATGCAAATATAAAGCTAAAGACAGTTTAGCATGAAGTGAATAAGCCTTGCCTCTTGCCTGGCTGATGTGTTCTCACCCTCTTTTTCTCCTGGGTGATCATGAATAAGAGTTTGGAAAATTTTGCTTCCATTTTAGATTAATGGCAGCTTTCTCTGTCAGCCCATCTTAATGAAACTGGTTAATTTTAATTGTGTTTAATGGAAATAATCCAATTTTAAACCATAGCATTTTAAGGTGGCTAGTTTTTACTAACCATGGTTAAGATTAATCACAGGTCAGGGTTTAGACAGAGGATTATTCCCAATTTCCTCTTTGTGGTTGGACAAGAGGAAAAGGCAGAGCACAAAGGGTAGAGGCGCATGTCCAGGGATGGCTAGACTGAGGACCTTATTGCTCCACTCAAATAACCTGGCTTACCTCTTCTGAACAGAAGTCTAATTCAGGAGGCAGCTGGGCCCTATCACAAGGATTTTGGTGCCAAAGTTGCCAGGCAAGTTCAGCCCGGTTGCAGTCTGGGTCCCTGGCATGCTTTGGCAGCCATTTTTTCAAGTCGGAAAGCTCCCAGTTTCGAAATAAGGCTTCCAAAACACGCTTGGGACCTAGGCTGCAGCTGGGATAGACTTGCCTGGTAGCTTTGGCAGCAAAATCCTTGTGATAGGACCTAGCTGCCTCCCAAATTAGACTTCAGTTCGGAAGAGGTAAGCCAAGTTATTTGAGTGGAGTGATAAGGTCCTGATTTGTGTAACTCTAAACCACAGTTTAACATTACAATTTTATGCAGGCAATGTTTACATGCTGTAGTTGGAATGCTTTCCCAGTTTCTTAATCACATGCACCTTTTTCTGCTTATGTCATCTCCATGTCATGTAAATGTAGAAGAGAAGACATTAGAAGTGGCAAGTCATAACAGAAATGCCTTTAACATTGTTGTCATAAACACAGAATAACCCCGACAATGATAAATGCAGACAACACATGTAAAACAGCTGCTCTAACATAGCATGTTACAACTGTTCTTATATGGTAAAATTTGTTGAAGGAGAACTGAAGAATTGATGAAATCCGATAAAAATTAACAACCATTACTTGGCTTATTCTTTTCAAAAGGAAGACAGAAATTCAAAGACTGGTTCTAAAAATGATGAAATCTGGTGGTTAATTCTGAAGTATTATTTCCAGATGTCCAGGAAGTGGGAGATTTCTTAAGACAATGTGGAAGATTTGACCAAAACATCTGTTTGAACATAAAAGATAAAACACATACACAAGAGAACAGAAAGTTGATTAGATGAAACAAACAAACAAACAAATATCTACCTACATTAGTGATGTTTGACTGAGAAATGATTGCAAAATTCCCATGAACTAGAAATCTTATCAAAACAAATGGTTAAAAAAAGAGACATGCATTTAAATAAGAATATAGGGTTTAGTGCCATATAATTTCATTAGCAGAAGCTCAGAAAACTTACTTTTTTGGATCGGTCATGCTGGCTGGGGGATTCTAGGAATTTTGCTCAACAATTTCCCAGCTTCAATTCTGTCTATTCAAAAACCAATTTCAGTATGAATATAACAGCAGGGACAGTCTGTGGCTCTGGTGTCTGTGGGCAGTGAATCTGACACAGATTTAATTAAGATTTAAAGACCCATAGAAGGTTCTGAACCCTATCTCCTAAATAGAGCCAGCAACTTGGACAGCTCAGTTTAAGTTCAGGCTGAAATCCGGAATGGATTCACTACTATTTGTTGGCATCAGTCACCAGCTGCCACTGTATAAGGAGCTCAGTAGACATAGTTTTTTGTGGGTTTTTCGTGCTCTGTGGCCATGTTCTAGAAGAGTTTCTTTCTGATGTTTCACCAGCATATGTGGCTGGCATCTTCACTCTGAAGATGCCAGCCACAGATGCTGGCAAAACATCAGAAAGAAACTCTTCTAGAACATGGCCACAGAGCCCAAAAACCCACAAAAAACTATGGATGCCAGCCATGAAAGCCTTCGCGCTCAGTGGACCTCTGATACTTTAGTTTATAGCACAACAAATGATTAATTTATGCTTTATGGCTGGAATTCATAATCACAGTTACAAATCTGTAACCTAGAGTTACATATTCATAACTGATTCCTACACTCAACATCCAATAGTTTAGAGCCATGATTGTGAACCTATGGCACGTGGCAAAACCAGGTGAAAAGCAAAAGGAAACCATACTCTGGGGCTAAAAATCAGAGCAAAAATACAAAGATTATACAAAGAACTCTTAAACAGAGAACAAGAAAATGGCCTAATTACTGTTGCAATGATAAAATGGGATACAGATATAGGAGGAGTAATCGATATGGACAGTTAGGAATATGCATGGGAAAAAAACAAATTTTTTACTAAATTGCAAGATTTGAAGGAGAATTACTGGAAAATTGAACAAAGATGACATTTAACTCCACTAAAAATTGCAAAAATATATAACACAGATTCAGATATATGTTGGAAGTGTAAACAGAATGTGAAATCGTGGTATCATGTATGGTAGAAATGTCCGAAATTAAAAAAAATCTGGAATAACATATACATTACAATACAAGAAATCTTGAAAATTAAATTTAAACTTAGACCTGAAATTTACTTATTAAACATGCTTAACTTAATACCTCCCCAAAGAGAAAGGAAATGGTGGAGAATTCTATTCTATATGATCTCAGCAGCCAGAGTACTGGTAGCCCAAGTATGGAAAAAACAAGAAATACCAACGATGGATGGTTGGCTTATGAAATTATACAATATGAAAGAGATGGACAGATTAACCTTTTTGCTGAATTTAAAAAAATACAGAAAAAATAGAAGAAGAATGGTTTTCCATAACAGAATTTTGTAAAAAAAAAAAAAAAAATTACAGTACGGGCGAAAAAGAAATGAGAATAAGATATTCGTAACATGAATTAGAGTTAAGAGAATCATTCCCTCCCCTCTGGAATTTAATGGAGAAATAAATAAATAAATAAGACAAAAAGAGTAAATATCTTGATAAAATAAAAGGGTAATTACAGCATACACAAATCACAGGCCAACAGGGGGACATGGGTGAAGGGGAGTGAAGGGGAGATGTATGGAGAGCCTTCATGATTGTACTTTGTCAGTGTGTCACTGGGCACACTGATGCAGAAGGGGACTGTTATTGCCTTCCTCTAAGGCTGAGATAATATGACTTGCCCAACATCACCTAGTGGGTTTCCACTGCTGAGCAGGGATTTGAACCCTGGCCTCCAGATTCCTAGTCCAACTCTGAAACTACTACACCACATTGACTCTCCCTGAAAGCAAGTAAAACTTGTTATTTGTTCCATTAATATATTTAGTTCTTATTCATTGCCATATATTTGAAATGTGACTTTGTTTTTCTCTTGTTACCTGTTCCAAAGTAACTAGTGTAAATAATTCATTACTCCCAGGCTCTGCTGCAAATCTTGGAGGGGGGGAATACACACGTTCCCTGAATTTCCTAGCCAGCATGACCATTAAGATATGTAGTAGTCAAAGTATTTATTTATTTATTTTGTCCAAAGCTTTGCACTGCTGTCACATCCTACCAGCTCTGCTCTCATACTGTCCATGCTTGGGGGAATAAATGGAAAGCCTGTTTGATACATGTCAACCAAATAAGGAATAGTTGGCCATTCACATATTTTAGATTTTGGCTGCCAGAGGTTCTAACCAGCATGGCCAGTGGTAAAAGATTATGGGACACGTAGTAGGGATAGAAGAGATATTCACTCCTGGCTTTCCGGTGCAACACACATCCATGCACATACCTTTTGCACTGGCCCATAAAGCTATGGTTTGAGCTAGGAATGGATGGACATTCCATTTAAAGCACCCATGCTTTAAAGCAAACTTTACCTAGAGAGACCAAACTGTCTACCTGCCTTGAGACTCAAATAAGCACAATAATTTCCTGCAACTTCAGCCTGCACCTTGAGATCTGGTCACATCAACACAGGAGGGATAGATGAAGGCAGGCATTGATGTCTTTATGATGTAGCAAGGTTTTTACATTATTGGCCTTAGTTGTGGAGGGAACACTATTCTGGCTTCAATTCAGGAAGAAAAATGTATTCAGTTGCTACTGCTAGTGCAGAGGTGGCCAATTGTACAGAAACTGGGGGCCAGTTTCCCTGCACACTTGCCTCATGGCATAAGAAAATATTTCAGTTTTCTGTCCAATTCCAGAAAAAATGGTGGCCAAAAGTGATAGTCAATATACAGTTTTATTTTGAGGGCAAGGGTTCTTGGGGGAGGCAGTATAGGAGGGGATGTTCACATATTTTCTTATGTTTGAATGGGTTTATCCCCTCTCAGCTTTCTTCCTTCTCAGGCCTTCCACATGCTGATTTCAGCTAACCTGCCAACTCCCAAATGATTCTGACAGAGCGGTTCTTCGCTGTGTAGGAGGCAAGAGGTAGACATGGCTTCAAGGCAACCAACTGCAGTTCAGAGAGACTGTGAAGAAGACTACAGGGGATCAGAAAATATAAAAAGCAAAAGGTTTTGTCTGAGGGGATTGCAGAAATAATCTAGTTTGATACCACTTTAACTGCCATGGGTTAATGGTATAGAATTCTGGGAATGGCAGAGCTCTCTGACAGAGAAGGTTAAATGTCTCACAAAACTACAGTTCCCAGATTTCCATAGCATTGAGCCATGGCAGTTAAAGTGGTGTCAAACTGGATTATCTCTGCACTGCAGATACAGTCAGAGACAGGGAGCTCAGAAATGACAGTTGCAAGAGTCATTTGGAAGAGTCAGTGTGGGGTGAAGGTGTGCTGGTTGTCTTAACTCAGGGGTTGGCAACCTATGGACTGTGGGCCGGGTGCGGCCCATGGAAGCCTTGGGACCAGGCCATGGCCGGTCCCACCGCTGCCC